>JARFJB010001352.1:2437500-2472500 GCA_036346205.1 Vesta saturnalis | reverse complement strand
CTACACACTCTACGATACATAATTTAGGTTATAACCGGCAACACAAATTTTTAGAACACGAGACCCTTAATTAAATAGGCAATTTCTTGAACAACCAATTTCAACAGTGCTATGAGAGAGTCGATATGAGTTTGCTGCTATTCTTAGTCGGAGAGGGCGAGCGGGCCTTTTCGATAAGGAAAAATTTCTAACGATAAGGGGCGCTACTGACTCAATACTAACGCGCCCGCACTTGAGCCAGTAAGTGCTGAAGGTGGAAGCTTAGACGAGCTTTCTTACCTGTCGCCAACCGGCAACTGATTGCACTCGTATTAGAATTTTAAATACTTAAACAGATAATTAAACTGACAAGTAACATGTCAACATATAGACTTTATATGCAAACGCAAACACACCAAAATATGTTTTTACATTGTGGCCTGAAGGGCCCTCCACAAATTCCCAAAACCTAATTGAACTTACACTAAACTAACTATTCCGTTAAAATCCAATTTACTCCCTTTTTTTTCTTTACAAAATCATTTACAAATGTACGCAAAAGTACCTTAGTTGTATTGATCTTATCGGCTGCCTTGTACGTACAATTCGACTGTGTACTTAACATTTATGCTGTCTGCAAATTCTCGCTCTCATTTACTCTGCTTCAATCAATTCTGCTAAACTTGCGACATCCTGATTAAATAATGAAGGTTTGCAATTCGGCAATACTGCTTTTAAGTTTTATTTTGCAGACAACATTGCTACAATTTCCTATGCCACTTGTAATAGTTATAAAAATGGTTACATGGGTTTTAACTGCTTTGTGTTGTTCATTAATTTGCATGAGCTTTAATTAAATCTTGAATTGAATGAAAACAGACTATAATGTAAGTATTAACATGAATCAACCATTCATAGTTACAGATTTATTACTAACTGCAGCATGTAGACGACGATAGACCATTCACAAAATCAATGCACTAATTTTACTTCCCCGATTACGGCACTAACCTGTATTCAACGGTTGATACGTTCCCACAGAATTGGCTTGTGGTAACACTTCTTATAGAGGCACCAAAATCTCGATACGACCATCAACGAACCGACTGCTCGTACAATTCTGTAATTACCAATTTGTACCAAGGGAATTGTGCAAAGTGTGATCCTTATGCTAATATATGTACAACGGTAAATTATAATAAACTCCAGAAACGTAAAACTTGGGTTACGACTTCATACGAGGATCGTACCACAAAATCGTGAACTAAAATTGAAATTACGACTGCAATTTGAAACCCTGTAGGAGAAACTATCAGTAAGTAAATCAAATATTATACAAAAAATTACCTTCATCGAAGAGGTTCAGATATAGAAGCTACATGAATGCACGAAATGAAACTTAATAAACTATTTTACGATAATCTTCAAATGGTTTATTAGGTACTTTAGGCTTAATCCCTTATATAACAAATGGTAGCTAATAATTAGTTATTTGCCCAATACACCGTGTTAACAAATTTTTCCTAGCTTTTATAAGATGGCCGACGAAAAAGATAAAGAATAACCACAAGGATATTCAAAAATTCCCACTAGATCATTTTTACCGGTGCCATAATATCCGTGCCAGTAAGAGTTGTATCGTCTTGTTTTAGAACTTTAACTGTGATGTACAACATGGTCTATTTAAATCTATTGTGTAATCTTTTCCATTTCGGGGCACTGCAAATTCGTTAACGGCGTCATCACCCAGATCTGATAAGGGTTTGTAAAATATCCACCATTCTCGATGCTTGTCTGCGTCGACGATAAAGCGAACAAATCCAATTTGAACTTGATGTATTCACCAGGTTGTCCATATGGAAAAGAAATTATTATTATTTTGGAAATAGATCGTCTTAAGTAGGTTTCTTATTGGTAGCTATCAGCAGAGACTGATTATTATCAGACACATTCTTTTGTAGATCGGACCCTCCATCATTTTAAGTATTTTCTCGTCGGCTTTAAGTTTTAGGTTTCTACCTGCTTCGTGAAATTTTTCTTGAAATGACTCCTTAATAGGACGATCCTGTGTGGCGTCACTAAATACATTGGTACCAGTCCTTAGATCTTCTTCTCTAATAGCCTATGCACCAAACTTAAACAACGGTTTTATACTTCTAAATATACCGCCTAACCGATTTCCTATGCCATGTCCACGCTAATATGGTACTCCTCTGTAAATGGAGCCGATACCGTTACCGGCCTGATTTATATAACATTGTTGATATGGACAAACCAGTATTGTGCTTTATTAAAACCCGTATCTGTCTTTATGTTAATCTCAATATTTTCAAATTCCTGTGTCATCGCTATCATGCAGTGTGCAGGCACAAAACCACATCTTTATAACTCCTGTAAGCGTAATTTTCTGAGGTAATACTGATTATACCCATAAGTGGAGATAAAACATCACCCACAATTTGCGGTTCAAAGATGTCGGAATAAACAATTATTTGCGTTGGTAAACCTATCCATATAGTATCGGGGTGCGGTGGTATTATTTCCATAGCTATATTTTGATACGGTCGATACCCCAACTGTAAGGCTAGAAGCTGTGAGAATCTGAACAGTGAGAGCAATGTTTTTAATTTCGTAGTAAGGCGCTTAGTAAGATAACGGTATTCAATTGTTAACAATCTAGTTACTAGCTCGTGGTTATTTACCTCGTGGTAATTTTTCTATGCTGGCCTAATTACCCAAAGCGAAACGCAACACATACCACCCATCTACAATATAACTAACTTTCTCGCTGTCGTATTGAAAATATGATTCAGCACTTCTGACACATCCTCTTCTGTAGGTGGCTCAGCTCTATATTCAATTAAATCGTCTGTCGCGCTTACAGCGGCAAAGAAACGAGTATACTGAATTTTCGAAATGCCCACAACCCAAGAGCCGTTAATTTTATTCGTTTCGGTAACTGCGCAATAAAACTTGACGTCCTATTACCAGGAAAATACGACATTGACCTATTAGCCAATAAGGTAAGATAAAACTACATTTTTATATATCCCTCACCTACGAAGTTAACATTCAACTATTAAATTTGTCACAATATCTACGCCACTTGACCAAGTATTGTTTAGGTCGGCCACACCCCTTCTCTGCTAAAATCTCATTGATTTTTAATAGGGTATCTTTATCAACGGTAGCAACTTGCAATTCGTCCTCTTAAAAGGCACTCACAACAGGATCGTTATTCAGATCGATTATTCGGTAACCTGGCGCTCTTGTTTTATCACTGCGCTAATTGGAAAAACTGCCTCACTCCAATTCGTTTCGTACTCCTTCTGAAAGATGTACTTAGTTCTGGCAATTCTGATATGTTCACCGACTTTATATTTAGAGTAACGTGCTGTACCTAAGCCTTTCGCGAATAGGTTATTCCACACTCCAAAAATGTTTTCAACGTTTGCAGCCGCAGGGGTCATCTTTATACTTGAATAAAAGCTATTGTTGTAAGCGGTCATAACCAGGAAAGCCGCCTGAACAAGTATCCTCATATCGCCCAATTACCTTATTGCCTACAATTTCCAAACTATTTGAAAAACTTCTATTACAACGAATTAGACCTCTTCTTGAAAAGCACGAACTGATACCTGATCACCAGTTTGATTGCAGGAAAAATCATGTCACTACCGAGCAAGTACATAAGATAGTAAATGAAATCAACCAGGCCTTCGAAAACAAGAAATACTTTGATAAGGTCTGACCTACTGGATTTATGTACATAATTAAAAGGATTATACCGCACAACTACTACCAATTCCTGAAATCGTATCTGATCAATAGATATTTCCAGGTAAAATTTAAACTGGATCTTACGGAATTATATACCGTAAACTTGGGAGTGCCACAAGGAAGCACTTTTGGACCCACCCTCTATTTGTTTATAACCAGTCTGTTATATGTTAATTACTTATTCACAGGATAATGAGGCGTGTAACTCCGATCCAGAAGATAACAGGCTCAACGGCTACCAGAAAGTTACTTTCCAGACCTGTAACGCTATACGGCAGACATAACTACTTCAGAGCATACGATGACAGCCACATTTGCAGATGTTTTTTTTTTTTTGAAAAGTAAACATTGAGTTTACGAGTACCAAAGTTTACTTCGCATTATTGCGGATTTGATTATTAAGAGTTCGGTGAACTTTAATTAAGACATTTTGATTGAAAGGTCTTCTTAACAAGGCGTAAGTTACATATCTTTCAATTACTCAAAACTAAGCGCAGTGATCAAAAAAACTATAAATTAAATTGAAAGTCAAACAAAACGTAAAATCTCAATTATACTGTTTGTAACTAAATTAACAAATATTTTGATTTGCGGAATAAAATGGAGAAACACTTATCTGTAGCAGGTTCCGCTCCCAGGTGTTATCCGACATTGACAACTATGAAAATTCCCAAGTATATTATCCAGTTCTTAATATATATTTTGTTATTAATTAAGTAAAATTCGTCGTTGGCCTTTCCAATGATAATCCTCTAACTACCAGCATGCTTTTCAGACAAACTTGCACGACTATTAGCATGTTTCCTAAGATTCTGGTAGTTTAGAAATTCATTATTTAGTATCAAATAAATCTGAGATGAGAAGTACGGACAAAAGCTAAAGGATTGTAATTAGTTTTGGGTAATTAAAAGATATGTAACTTACGCCTTGCTAAGAAGACATTTCAATCCAAATGACTTAATTAAAGTTCACCGAACTCTTAATAATCAAATCCGCAATAATGCGACGTAAACTTTGGTACTCGTAAACTCAACGTTTACTTTTCGAAAAATCGTCTTTGTCCAAATATTTATTTAGACAACGTTCCTCCTTTTTTTTTTGAAGCGCCTTCTTTATTGTCATATTTTTTTTTATATGACTATTCTATCGTAAGTTGGCGCATACATGTAAAAAATTTAAATATTGACAATGGAATTGTGTGGAATGAAATCGCTACAACTGCTCTGGTTGCATCACACGTAAACCCTAAAGTTGCTTCAAAGTAATTTAGAATTCTCGCTAAACAGACTGCAAGATTGGCTACGGATCTGGCGTATCAAACCATATGAATCATAATCAACTAACTTTACCTTTACACTTCGACGGGAAACGTGTCCACCAGTAGTACCGAATAACACTCCGCAAACAAAAGACGCCATATACCTAGGGATGCACCTGGATCGACAGCTAACTTGGAAGAAACACATCTTCACCAACCACAAACAATTAAGTTTCAAATTCTCCAAACTACATTGGCTTCTGGGACGAAAATCTCAACTGACAGCAACCAACAAAGTCTTACTTTATAAAACCGTATTAAAGCATGTTTGAACATATGAGCTGCAACTATGGGGAACCACAAGCAATTCTAATCTGGAGATTCTTCAAAGATATCAGTCCAAAACTCTACGCCCCATGGTATGTGAGGTTCTTCATCGTGATCTTCAAGAGGAAACTATTACAGATGACGTGCGCGAGTCCATGGTCTAGACTAAATAGGTTTCAACCCATACACTTAAAATATCGTTATAGCTTATAAGCATTCTGTTCTATAACTAGTACTCCAGTTTTACACCATACTCGTATATTAAGTATTTAAGTAAGGGACCTTTTTATTGGAAAGGATCCCACATGCAATTCAAAATTAATTAGTTTATCAATGTAGGTGAAATAACGCCACATCTTTGTTTTCAACGTTTTATTAAGTCTTCAACTATAGATGCTTTTACATCGGAGTTATTTGTTACATAGAAATTGATATTTTGTTTCTTGAGAAAGTTTTGTACACTCGCTGCTCAAACTCCTTAAAAATATGGGTGAATGCTTCAATTACAGATGTGGCTGTCTTCATTTTAAGAGCTCTTGCCCAGGCCCTATTGCTAAACACACCAATAACCGTTAGTGTAGTTGTATCCACTATTGTGTTTACTTAAAGTCAACATAATGTAAAGATACGATTACCACAACCCGTAAAGGTTGTTCACAATATATTTATTGCACTAAAACTTTTTTATGTGCGGTATAAGCTTCCTGTGCCTGCAGCCAATTTTTCACTTCGACATATTTACCGTTACAACGTTAGCTGAAGGTGTTATACCCGAAAACCCTACGGATGTGAGGGATCATTGTATACATCGTTCATATTATTCTCGCCACGTATCCCAATCCAGTGAAAGTCTTCTTAGAGAGGTTCTTTCGGGATAAGATATCGTTCAACATTAGGTGATGCAGTACCACGTCTTCGAGTGTTTCCAATAACCCCTCGTGGTATGTTTATATCTCAATTGTGCGCCGCAAACTGTTGCCAGCCGTGCTGATTTGTAGTTTTCGATGTCTTAACGTATAGTGAACCAGATCGATAGTATTGGAATGAAGGATAATCTCACCTTTTATTGTGGCAGCACCACTTTTATTCAAAAATACATCACCGACCAAGAAATCCTCACCGTTATTCTTATATGTAGGAGGAAGCGTTGATAATACTTCGTCATCTACCAGGCCTTTGCTTCTCGGTAAATGGTTGATGGTTATGCCAGCAGATTGACGTAACTGATTGGAAACGTGTAAATATCTTTGAAGAACTTAGTTGTACTGCTGCCACTTGTAGTGGTCAGTATTTCGGATTTCAATACTTTATCCGTATTGCTGCCCCATGTTGTTTTGTGTAACATCTGGCGCATGCTAGCCTTGTATAAAATCCAACGGTGGAATAATCATTTTTTTCAGGTTGTGGTCCATACTTATTGAAACAAATTACCCAGATTACCCCCAAGTAATGATCCTAACAGGAGTGGTAGAAATCACCTCTCTGTGCCAATCATCTTGAAGTGTGTTTATATTGAGAGAGTCGCTGTTTCTTATCAGCTGACGCGGGACGTGGCCTTTTAAAATGTTGTGTGCACACTCGCAGATACATTGGTCTGCTTGCCATCTAAACATTTTAATAAAGCATCACGTTGACTTTTACTTAATCTGGTTAATGCGTGAAGGTTACCAGTGTTTTTGCTTAAAACGTTAGCCATCATATATAATGTAATCTTTATGAATGTGAGGCTTAAATTATTTTTTCGCTATATATACTTGACAAATTCCGTGCGGCCCAAATATATTTGTTCTATATCGTAGCACATCGGGTATATTCTGCTTTAAATCGAACAATAAATACCCATGCGGTTTTGATGTGGCATCCTGGTACGTGGCCTCTAATAATTTCGTGTTATCAAGTGAAACCTGTCTTGTTAAATGTTTTATCTGAGCTCCATCACGCGGATTCCTAAACAAAATTATGTAATGAGCGTTGATATAAATATCTCTTTGTCAACGTCCTTGGTGAATTACGTTTTGGGTTAAGATAAACACACTTATACTGCTATGATGGCAACCCTTTGTAAAAATATCCACTACTGAACCGTTAGTTTCGCGCATTAGATCGCCAATTATTATTAAGAGCGGTTTTTGGCCGTCAAACTTATCCATATCAGGTAAATCCTTCGGAAATTCCACCAATAGATCTTTGAATAATTTCTGCCACTCGCTGTAGGACCAAATAATTTTCTCAAAAGTTGTATCGCTGACAGTTTCGATATTTTTCAGACAACCTACGATAAAATACGATTTCCCATAACCCAATTGCCCCGCAAGCAACTACTAATGAACAGGGATGCTTAAATTGACCCTCCATCTCGAATCTCGAAACGATACTAATGGTCACTCTGACATCACGTTCTCTTAAACACAAAATAAAAACCTACAAAGTGCTGTGGGTCGATTGAGCAATTGCCTTGTGCTTCTATTATAACATTTGAACGTGACTTGTTGATTTGAAAGATGTTTCAGTCAGTGGATTCTAGATAGAGTTTATAGGTGGTAGGCATGTATACTCCATGCCAGCCGGGGAGGTACCACCACCCTTACCATGGGCTCCTTAATATTGGGTCTCAGATTTTCTGAGCTCGGTAAGGGCTGCCGGTTACCTTTTCCATCATCCTTAATCTATTTTCATCCTTATCCTTCCTTCTCGCCCTCACTGTCTTCCTATGGGATTAAAAGTCCCAAATTAAAAAATAAGATGGCCGTGGTTTCTAGGGTTATAAATTCCGGACGTAAAATCCTGCCCCATTCGGATGTCCGGGAGAGCAGGGCCCAAGCGACCTCGATCATCGAAAGTATCAACTTTCTGGTTCACTACTGCAACATCCGCGGTATCAGGTCTAATCTTAATGCTATTCACCAACATCTTGAACAACTACAACCTGATATATTGTTTCTATCTGAAACACAAGTCTCCTCTGAAAGCTCCGAGTCACCCGACTTGCAATTTCCTCAATACCATCTTCACTCTAACTTTCGATATAAAGGAGGCGTATGTGCGTACATCAAGGACAGAATTGCTTGAAAGAGGGTTTCTTCCTTAAAAAATAAAAATTTTGACGTAATTTGGTTTAAACATTCTGGTCCTAATTTTGTGAAATTCTACTGTTGCATTTATAGGTTTCCTAATGACAGCAACTTTCAAGACTTCTTCGATTACCTTAGTATGAAAGTTGACTATCTCCTGTCTCAGTTTCCATCTTGCGATATCTCATTTGTAGGCGATTTCAATGTTCATAACTCTAGTTGGTTTCAATTTTCATCTACTACAAATCCCGCTGGTCATAGTGCAGAAACATTTGCTATTTCATGTGATCTCACACAAATGATTTCTGAACCCACAAGAATCCCTGATAACCCTAATCATGCTCCATATCTTCTAGATCTCTTTCTTACATCAAACCCTCTTGTTTATAAAACTTCCGTTCTTTCGCCTTTAGGTCTTTCCGACCATTGTCTAATAAAAATCATTTCTACTGTGCCTAACTCCACAGTTGTTCGCAAAACCGATAGAACCTTGTGGTGTTTTAAGTCAGCTCGATGGAGTGATTTACGAAATTTCTTTGCAACCTTTCCATGGCGTGAATATTGTTTTAAGTCGTCCTCTTCTTCGGACATCGCTCTTTCAGTATCTGAAGTCATCCTCATGGGAATGGAGTTGTACATTCCGAAAAAACAGTAACGTGTAGGTCATTCACGTTCCCAACCCTGGTTCAATAAAACTTGTTCTGATGCAATATCTTTAAAAAATAAATGTTACATTAAATGGAAATCTAATAAATCGGTTGACAGTCATGTAGAATACGTTGGTGCTAGAAATATCTGCAATGATGTCATCACTAAAACTAAAAAGTTGTTCGAACAACGAAAATGCAATGAACTAGCTACATCTCCTTTAGGCAGTCGTAAATTTTGGTCTTTAGCAAAAACCATTAGTAAAAACTTTCGAACATCTTCATTTCCCCCCTGACATCTATTGACGGATCGGTAGTTGCTGATTCTGTAGGCAAAGCCAACGTTTTTGTGGATTTGTTTGCATCAAACTCGCGTCTCAATGATTCTGGAAGAGATGTGCCCCTAGTCAACTCTTCTTCATACGTTATGAAACCAATTCATTTTCGGTACAAGCTCTTGGAATCGATCATCAGTAGGCTTGATCTCAATAAGGCGACTGGCCCAGACGGTATCCCAGCTATTGTCTTAAAGAAATGTTTCCCCGAACTAGTACCAGTCCTATCTAAGCTCTATACGATCTCTATATCTTCTGGGGAATTCCCTTCATCATGGAAGTTATCAAATGTTCAACCTATTCCCAAAAAAAGGTGATAACACCGATCCCTCAAATTACAGACCAATTGCCATCACTTCCATTTTGTCTAAAATCATGGAAAAAGCCATCAATCAGCAACTACAACTCCTTGAAACTAACAAACTCCTTAGTGACCACCAATATGGGTTTAGGCAAAGTGGTTCAACAGGCGATCTTCTTTCATATGTGACCCAAGTTTGGAACAATACAGTAGAGCAGTCCGGTGAAACAGTTGTAGTCGCTTTAGATATCTCAAAGGCATTTGACCAAGCTTGGCATAAGTATTTACTTGCCAAACTCACCTCGTTTGGGTTGAATGATACTCTCATCAACTGGGTTCCTAGTTTCCTTGATAAAAGACGAATGCGTGTCGTAGTTGATGGCTTTTTTTCAAAACAAGTTAGCATTAACGCGGGCGTGCCACAGGGATCCGTTATAGCGCCTACACTTTTTCTGCTGTACATAAACGACCTTATTTCTTCAACAACTAACCCCATCCATTGCTTTGCTGACGATAGCACTCTTCGCTGTAGTTCATCTCAGTCTACTCATAGTGATAATCCACCTTCAAATCAAGAAATTAAAGCTGAAATGTAAAATTCAATCAACAAAGACATTCAACGTATTCTCGAATGGGGAAGCAATAATCTAGTTAAATTTAATGCTAACAAAACTCAGTGTTTCCTTATGTCCGCCAAAAAAGATCGATCATTTCCTGTTGTAAGTATGAATGGCTCAGTTCTTAAGTTTTCAGACTCTATTACTCTGTTGGGTATGACTGTATCTTCAAATCTCTCATGGGTTGACCATCTTCTGTCAGCTACCAAAACAGCTGCTCGTAAAATAGGCTTTTTGTACAGATCTAAGCAGTACTTTACCTCTCGACAACTCCTTCTGCTGTATAAGGCCCAACTTCGGCCTCATCTGGAATATAATTCCCATCTTTGGGTTAGTGCTCCCCAATCCGCTCTCGATATCGTTGATCGTATTCAAAAGAGAGCGATTAGGCTTATAAATGGCCCGTCCTTAACTTCTCACATGCAGTCCCTTGAGCATAGAAGGATGGTTTCAGTTTTTTCTTTGTATTATCGTTATTACAACGGCTAGTGTGCTGGTGAATTACATTCTTTGATACCATCTCCGGCTATCTTTGCGACAAACACTCGGTTCGCTCATTCACATCATCAGTATGCAGTACAAATCTCCACTTGTCGTACCAAACGGGCGCAATCTACATTTTCTACACGGTTTCTAAACTCTGGAATGATCTCCCTAGTTCCTGTTTTCCTCCCACTTATGACATGAGAAAATTTAAACTAGCTGTTCATAGGCATCTAATGGCAATTCGTTATCCCTCTATCCATCCTCCTAAGTGTTCCTGAGTGCTTTAGCACGATAGGCCTTATTTAGCCTGTTCAGGTTCACAATCATAAGAAAAAAAAAAAAAGTTGCAAATCTAAAATCTTGGACTGAAGTCATTTTCTGAAAAAAGAGTCTTAGATACGGAAACAATGAGATACAGCATCAGTTTTCGATCATTATATGAACTGTAATAACGTATCGCGCAATGGCATATTACATAATGAATAGTTTCGAGGTGATACTTGCATGTAAATATATATGGAATTTATTTGTTGTTTACGATCAGGTGTGTAATCGCACATTCACATTTTATATAACTACCTAATTAGTGGTTTATGTAAAAACCATTAGTTATACTCTATTATTATCACAGAGATTTTCTTGAACGATAATATTGTATTTAAAATCATCGTTTTATTCAAGTTTTATCTTACTTGTCTTTTAATATCAAAACGGTGTTTTTGTTTTCTTTTAAATGTCCTCTAAATTTAGCACGTGATTCGACTATGCATTAATCGTGACGGGTGCAAATTTTAATGTACGGGAATACTAATAGATTCCTAACGTATACTCATTATTTGTTTATTTTAACAATTAGTATTGTGTGCGATGGAGCCACGTGCGCAAAGACACAAGAGGGGCACTGCAGTGAGGCTAAGACTCTGTGACAAGTTTAAGGGTCTAACGGTGTCTTATGAGATAGTCTGAAGACCCCTTTATTCAAATACTATTTCAAATTCCCCGCCGTAACAGTTAAATCTACTTTTAAAATATGCTACTGTGTGAAACCACGATTAACAATCAGGAGGCCCTACAAGGAGAAAACCCGATAACTAATTCCGCCTATAGAGGTCTTATAAAATAGTATGCGGGCCCCCTTATTAGAATACTATTTGTAACGTGTAAAAATCGATATCGGTTACTTCCTAATCGATTCTATAAATTTCCTGATTATTACTGTTTGGTAGAACATGATTTATCTGTAGCCTGAATCGTTAGTGTTGTTATTTACTGAAGTTTACTCGTTCATTATTTCTCTACCTTAATGATTTAACTTTTCTGTATTTACTGCCTTTACCATTTATTATAATGGATTAAATTATTTTCCTTTATTGCGTTCACTTTTCTACGTTATAAAGGAATTATTTCTTTTCGTATTTACCTTTATATTTCTAAACAAAGTTCTTAAAATAAACCTGCTAGTCCCCATCCATACGATGGTTCTGGTTATTTTCAAATTCTTATATTTTATAGGTACCTGTCACTTTACTAAATCACCACTAGATGGTGATATCAACACATGTTTAATATTTTTACAAAATTTAATGACAAACCTTTTTCCAAAGGTGTGGTTCTTTTAACACGGCCATTTTCTTGTAAAATTATATTTTAGAATATTTCTCTGATTTCTGTTTTCTCGGTGTAAATCACCATTTCTAGAGGAGAAGTTTTGCTTCAAAAATTATTTCTTCATTTGTTGAAGTAATATAATGGTATTAACGCGGATGTAAAAATATGTTACTTACACCCACATGGTGAGTTGGCTCGGTTTTCTTCAAGCTCGTTATAATTAGAATCTTTCTTTTACGCTTAAACTACGATATGTATATTGAAGGAAATATATTTAACCAGTTTGTGGTAAAGTATCACATATAACTCGTGTTCGATCTGTAGAGGTAAAACAACGTTATATGAATAAACTGATATTACATCCCTCGCCTTTTTCTAGCTTTTCTTTTTGGGTCTTTTCGTTTTGCGTTTTCCTTCGTCGTGTATTGGTTGCTGTTAAGATTATACGTTATGCACCTTTCGTCTCGCCTTTGATATTGCTAGGATGCGCTCTGAACTGGGAATAAGCGTAACTCCCTACTGGTAGCTGCCAGGTTAGATCTTTCCTTATCGCTTGTATAAATAAACATTGCGTTGTCAAGTTTACTTCCAAAGCTGTTATGTATCATACATTAAGCCTCAGATCACTCTAGCTTCTACGAAAGATTAGGTGCATTTAAATTCACCATATTACCAATTACTTTTACTGAACCGTTTACCTATGTTGCAATTTCACTCGCATATTGCTATCCGAAACCATTTAATTTTTATGAAAAACTAAACCAAAGTAGGACTGTTATAACTGGAACAGTCCATTAGTCAATAATTTGTGCGCATACTTAACCAAATTCAAGGTAAATACTACTGAACGTTTAAATAAAATACTCAGTGATGTTCTATCCGTTAGCTTCCATTTTGGAGGTTTATCATTATCCGTGGGTTCGTTTTCTGCAGTACCCTTGAAAATGGTAACACTTGCAATATTCTAGGTCAACTTCCTTTACCAATTACTGTAGAGTATAAAACAATTATGCTAGACGTATTAGTGGTGCCTGAAGTACCTCATAAATGACTAACAGGTTCTTCTGTCCGACGAACCAAAATCTATTACTGCTTTCACCGTCCCTGAACGTCATTATTTGACCACCGAGAAAGGATGTGCCTGGCTGTAATATAGGCCACAGGAAAATTTCGTCTCTATATTGACGGTTTTCATTTTACTGTTGTTACTGACCACCATTCGCTGATTTGGTTTAACAAAATACAAAATTCTGCTGGGCGTCTCTGTCGATGGGCGATTCGTCTACAACAGAATTTCTCTATCATCCATCGGAAAGGAAAAGAACACATTGTTCTTAATACTCTTTCTTGATCCGTTCCTAAAATAGATTGTATTACTCCTACTTGTTCGACTTACCTGTCCATGATAAGTAGTATCTAAAAACGATTTTTCATGTTTCTAAATTTCCTAGAAAATCTTCTTTTGGTTCGTAAAGGACGGTTTACTTTATAAACGTTCCAAATTTTCTGCTTCTGGCTATTCTTTAACTGATTAGACAGTAATCGTTCCTATGGAACAATACAAACGAATTCTATCTAAAATCATGATCTTCCAACATCTGGTCACTTTGGAGTTACTGAAACAATCGCCAGGATTGATGTGCATCATTAATGGCCTGCACTTCGTGCAGATGTCGTTCGCTGTATTCGTCAGTGTGCTGTCTGTTGTGCACATAAAGTCGAACAGTTCGCTCCACCTGGTTTTCTAGCACCAAGAGCGAAACCTACTGAACCTTGGCAAATCTTATGCCTTGATATCGTCGACTCCCTTCCTAGATCCTCCAAAGGACATGCTTTCGTTTTATTTGTGGCTGATTGCTTTATCAAATTTCCTTGTTTCGTTCCCTTACGTTATGCTACCGTTTCTGCTGTTTGTCAAGTAGTGAAAATAATATCTTTCTGCTGTTCGGTACTCCACAGTGTATCGTTAGTGATAATGGTGTACAATTTCGCAGTAAAGAATTTACTAAATTATGCTCCGATTATCGAACTACTATTCTCTTTAACGCCAAATACCATCCTAGAGCGAATCCTGCAGAAAGAATTAACTGAGTTTTAAAAACTCTTATATCTTCTTATACCACTCAGAATCAACGTAAGTGGGATGTTGATTTAGCTAAGAAAGGGAGTGCTATTCTTTCTGCAAAGCATGAAGTTATTGGCTGTTCTCCCTACTTTGCGTTATTTCGACGATAACATATCTTGTTTGGTGACCTTTGAGGTCCACCACCTTCTTCGGATTTTACACTGTTAGACCCAGATCGTACTATACCTCCTGACAATAAACTTGTTCGTCAGTTTGACTCTTCGCTTAGATATTAATCAAAGACTGGCTAAAGTTTATCAAACTCATAATCTACGCTAGAATCTGCGACACAGACCTGTTAAATTTAAGTTAGGGGATAGCGTGTTTCTGCTCTACACTTTAATGCGAAACTTTCTCCGAAATTTACTGGTACTTTCGTAATTAAAAGGGTGCTCTCTTCTTTGACTTACAAATTGAAAGATCACTCAGGGAAATCCTTAGGGGTTTACCACGTCAAGTATCTGAAGCCGCATATCCCGGCTGATGACTCCTCTGACTCCGACTCTTGTGCCCAATTAGCGACATCCTACCTCTACCCTCTTCCCGATACTTCCCTTCGCTATCCAAGATGTCGCAAACGACACACATTTCACGTTTAGACTTTTCTTTCTCTGTCGTTCTAGCTATCCCTTCCCTTCTCATGTCTGCATTTCTTCAGGGGTCTTCCCCACTATGTCCTCGGGGGATCTTTGGAGACTTCCCCTTTCTCATTTCACTCTCCTATCTACTATCTTTGATCTAAACATACTCTAGCTTCCTACTTCACTTTACTGACTGAATGATCGTATGGATGAACCTAAGACGCCTTCCCCGTGTTAGTTTCGGGAATCAGAGTCAATGAGGTTAAATTTTCGCCGTAAACGGAATGTCTCTTTCTCTCCTACTGTCTCTTAATAGCACCTATGGCATTTCATCTGTGCTAGCTCATGGTGTCATAGGGTTGAGTTTGGGTCTATAATGGGATCCTTATTTCACTTTTTCGGCAAAGGAGACAAAATTTTGGGCTTTCTTTTCTGATCGGTTGGGATGGGTTTCTTCTGGGGTTTTGGGTTTTTAGTTTTCCGGCCCTTAAGTTCGGCTGAGGGTGGGTTACCTTTCCTGTGTGTTGGGTTTCCTTTCTGTCTTCCCCTTCTACTGTCCTTTCTGGTCTCTTTAGGTTCCGTGTATACCACGCTATTTCTCGCGTTACTGAAATGAAACGTAGACAACCACCCTACCCAAATCACGTCATCCGTATCCGTTTTGCTTTCCTAATTGTAGCAATAAACCTTTTTGTTTTTCTTATCATTTATTTTTTTTGGAAATACTATTGCTTCACGGTATGCTCTCCCTTTTGCTTTTTTTTATTCCTCGTACCGGCTGAATGCCGGAGGACTCACGTGGGAATTTGGAGTCAAGCTGTTCTTTCGTGTATTGCTTGAGTTGTGTGCTTGGTGGATGTATCTGGTGGTATGTACGTCATTATCGCCCCGCGTATAACTTTCTTATCTCTTTCCTCTTATTACTGTTGGGTTGGGTTTCTTTGATTGACTGCTTTGGGGTTGGTGAATACATAGGGGTTTTCTGGGTTTTTACTTATGTATATATTTGGGGTTGGGCGTGAAACGGGGTTGGGATTAACTAAATCGCTAGGGTTGTTATTTACTTAAGTTTACTCGTTAATCATTTCTCTACCTTAATGATTTAACTTCTCTGGATTTTCTTTTATTGCGTCTACTTTTGTACTATATAAAGGAATTATTTCTTTTCGTAGTTACCTTTGTATTTCATAACAAAGTTCTCAAAACAAACCTGCTAGTGCCATCTATACGTGGGTTTTGGTTATTTTCAAATTCTTATATTTCATAGGTACCTGTCACTTTACTAAATCACCACTAGATTGCGATATCATTGAATAATTGCATATTACTAACCATGTTTTATTGAAAACAAACATCTGTATAACATTTTTACAAAATTTGATATGGACAATTCTGTTGAATACTTTTTTCCAAAGGTGTGGTAAAATTATATTTTAGAAAACTTCTGTGTTGTTATGTTTTAACTAAGATAATAAAATATCTCAAAAGTGGTTGGAATTAGGTATAGGGAATACTGATACCAAAGGAATTGGCTTAAAAAAATACAGCGGAAAATGTAATAAAATACAGGGTGTTCTATTTAAAGTAAGCAACTCATAAATGATTTAAATTGTGCATGTTGGCGGCTAAGTTTAAAACACCCTGTATGAAATATCAATGATATGGATATATGGTGTTAACGAGCAAGCGCTTGTTGTTTATTGGTTACAATTTCACGTCACCAGCTTCGTTATTAATGGAGATATGGTTATACAATGTGGACTAGGATTCTTTTAAAATTAAAAAAAAATCCAAATATCTCGAAAATACTTCATTTTTGGTATAGGACATTGTGCACAAATTTCATGTAGAATTCTAAAATAAAATAAAAAATATTAGGTTCCATTTAAAATAACAAAGTTGACGTCTACTTGCAGTATAACCGGAAGTGCCACATTCAGGACAATATTATATTCAGCGTCACCCAAAACCTACAGCTTCGTAATTTCAGATTTTTAACATAACTGTATCCGCCATTACTTTTAATCAAAACTCTTCGCGCCACACCCTGTATACATCGGTCTGAAACACCATTAGGTATAAAAATTATTTGAAAATCAACAAACAAATATTGTTTTAAAATTTTTAAGGTTGTGCTAGAGATTTTTTTATTTTCAGCACATTTCCTAAAATAAAAATAAATAACCTTTCAATACCTTTCAATAATCACAAGTAAGCAAGATGTGGTTACTTACGATTCCTACACCGAGTATGTTGAATCGACGATCTTGAAATGGTTGAAGTCATTATCATTAAACTGACCAATTAAACTAAATTTAAAACACCGCACTAGAGTTAGCTTATCCCTTTGGGAGGTGCGTTGCTGGAGAGAGTCATATAGGCAAGTTTCAAGCTTATGACATCCATTTGTGTGCGGCTTGAAGCTGCAAGATTCTCTGTTAAATGCAAGAAAAATTATCTTATTAAAAGTAGAAATAAGACGTCTTCCTCCGACTAAAAATTTACTTTCCCACTTTTATTCATATCAAAGTTTTTACCATCACTATCACTATTATCAGCATCTGTCTTTTCTTGCTCAACAGACAAGATAGTTAAATTAGATTTAGTGTGCCCATCGCCGATCTTGCGAAATTTGCATCGTTAATCTTGCGTTGTTCATTCTCTCATTGTTACCAAACCAACGTAATGTACTACTTTTATATCTATCCATCATCGTCTTTTCCTCGCCACACCGTCATTATGCATTCATTCTTTATCTTGTCCCTTCTCGTTTTACCACATGTGCTTCTCAGAAATCTCATAGTCACAGCATTTTTTTTTCGTGCTTTTTTTGACATACCCATGTCTCACTTCCATACAGTACTGATGGAACAGACACGGAACTATAGAACCTTCCTACAATCTCGCCCTCCATTGTACCATGTGCAGTAAGCATTCTACTCAAATATACCAACTCGTCCACAATTTCATCTTGCAGAGTAAACATTCTACGCTCCTACTACTATCTTAGTTTTGTTCACGTTTACCTTTAGGTCCATGCTCTCACAGACTTTATCAAACTTCCTCAAAGCAGTTTGTAGCTCATCCGCACTATCACTTAAAAAGACTGTGGCATCTGCATACACCAGAAGTCGTGCATTTACGCCCCCAACCATTACACCATTTGTATCGATACATGCTTGTCTAACACATTTACCTTTGTATACATTGAACATCCATGGTGATATCACACAGCCTGGTCGCACTCGTTGCTCAATATTAATGTCTTCATTCACACCTCCTCTCACCCTAACACATGCCCGACTACCGTTGTATAATAACCTTATTCCGTTTATTAGACCTTTATTTACGCCATATTCATTTAATATTTCCTACAGTTTCTCCCTATTCACTCTGTCGTATGCTTTCTCCAGATCTACAAACGCACAGTACAGCTTCCTTTTCACACTTAAACACTTTTCGATCACATGTTGGAGGCAACTATCTGATCGACACATACTCTCCCTGGCATAAAGCCACCCTGCATATTCCAAATCTTAGTTTGTATATTTTGTCGTACTCTATCAATTAGTATTCTTCCAAATATTTTACCAGGCACGCTGACCAAAGTTATTCATATTAGTTCATCCAATCACTCTTGTTCCCCTTGCCCTTATACAGTGGTACAATGATCGCGCTTTTCCAATCCCTCCATACTTTACTTTACCATTTCACCAGTGATTTCATCTACACCTTCTGCCTTGCCGTTTTTCAACGATCCTGCCGTTTTCTCTACATCATTTATCCCAATATCCTTCTAAGTTTCATTCACCATTCCTTCTACATTTTTTCTTTTTGACCCTTCCTTCTAACTTTCCTCACTAATGTACAGCTTTCCGAAGTATTCTTGCCAGAATTTGCTCACTTCACAATCGTCCCATACTATTTCGTTGCTCATATTCATTACTTTTGGAGGTTCTGTTTCGGGCCACGTTTTGTATTTTTGGCCCTTTTTCTAGAATAATTTTTTATTTCCCTCAAAATTATTTTGTATTTTCTCTCCTTCCACAACCATCACTTCCTCTGTACTTATCCTCAGTGCCCTCCTGCGCTTCTTTGTTTCTTAATCTGTACACCTCATACAATCACTTTTCCTCATTCTCATTTTTTGTAGCAATCATTGCCATGTACGCATCTTTTTTCTTACGAACTGCCTTTTTTACAAACTTATTCCACCAGGCGCGTTTATTCTATCTACCGACAATCGCTCTTCCACATATCTACACGGCATAATTGATAACACAGTTTTTCGAGCTTATCCATGCACTTTCACCGTCAGTGTCTTTTATATGTTCGGTCCACACTGTTTCATTCACATTCAACTCTGTACTCACAGCATCTGCGTATTTCATTCTCGCACCATTACCAACTAGTTTGTCTACCGTAATTCTGGACGTTCGCATTACGTTTGCTTTCGTTTTCAAGACTCACTTTTCCTGAACACGCTCTGGATACAACCAAAACGTGATCCGATCCACATTCCGATCAGCCCATTACTTTCGTGTTTATCGCCAAGTTTCTAATCCGTTCATCATACACTATCAAGTCTATCATACTTTTAGATTCACTTCTTTGCCGTGTAGACATATGCACATTTTTATGTTTAAACCTTGTATTGGATACAAACAGGCTTTTCTCCACATATATGTTCACCAGACGTTCATCATTCTCATTGACTGTTTGGTCTCCGAACTTTCCTAGAACGCGTTCAGTATGTTCTTTCTGTACAGCCATCCATCCGTTCATGTACCCCAGTATCGTCACTATTTCGTTTGGCTTACATACGATCAACACGTTCTCTACTTCATTCCTCAAATTCTCACGCTCCTGGCCTCTTTCTCCATTCACCGGTGCATAGTGTGCAATAAGAAAAATTCTTCGAAACTCCACTTTCAGTCAAACCCACATTACCCGCGAAGATACCAATTCGTACTGTTTAACACATCTTTTCAATCTTTCACTTACGATCACCCCACTTCCTTGTGCGCCATGCACCTCAGTGTCAACTTCTAACCCTAGTGCTAGGCTGCCATCCTCCATCTCCCCAGCATCCATTCCTTTGCGTTTTGACTCCGATACACACAGAATATCAAGTTGTCTTTCGTACATTACATTCGCAATTTCAAATTCTTTGCCATGCATACCTCTAACATTCCACGTACCGACTCGCCAGTCATTCCTTGCCTAGTCGTCTGCAACGGGGTCTGTCTGTTTCGACCTTGACCGCTCCTTGTAGCCAGGTCGATCCGAGGCAATTGTATTGTTCTCTTGAGTAATACCATAGCGAACTGACAGGTTACTAGCCAAATCGTGCCCCTGACGATGTAGCATTCACTACTGATGGTATCGTCCTACTACCGGAGTTATTTGTCTACTGTCCCGACACGTAAGGAAGTAAGAAGTAGAAATATAGACAGAAAGATATAAATAATAGAGCGTATACTTACTGTGTGAATATCTAAATGTACATGTATATTATTTCACTTGCATATCCTTCGATCACGTCACGTTTTAACCAGATTTGCTCTCTACGCGATTCTTGGCTCTCGCGTCACTCACCGGGCTTACTGTTATTTATTTGCAACCAAATGCTTCAATTATTTCTAATTCAGATTTCCGAGTTATAGTTATTTCTTTGTTATTTAATTTAACATTTATTTATCAAATTTGTTATTATAGTCGCGAACCCTAACAACTTAAACGTTACCATCCTCTTAAGTTTCACTTTTATTCAGTTGAAGGGTAGCAATAAATAACGATAATGGCCCTGTTAGCTCTCTCGACATTAACTGTCTACTTTTAGGATTAATTAATTGCAATTAAGATCAAACATAGTAACAAAGGTAAAAGTTAGCTTAAATTTTGAATTTGCAGTCAAAGAAAGATATAGTATAAGACAATATGCAACATACTGTTATAATTAAACTTAAAACATACCACCAATAAAAGTTGGATCAACCTTCACTTTTGAAAACAATGAAAAAAAATGTTCAAAAACTTACCGGTTATATACGGATCTGCCATGCATAGTCACATCTTTTGTGTCAGTACGATTTTATCAGCTTCAAAAAACGCGGCATGGGTATTAAAGGAACCGTATTTTTCGTACAAAGTTCAATGCCATGGCAATCCTAAATATTATTTACTCGCCTTTTTCTATTTAAAGAAGCATTTTACACGTTACGCACTTCTACTGTTTAGATTATTATTATTTTTGTTTATTAGTAATAGTCAAACCGATACAAATCTGTTCAGTAACTTCCTACTTGTATTTCGATTAGATAACGCGACTTGCGAAAGAAATGTTATTTAATTACTTTCACTTAAAATTTCGATTACCAATTAGAGCCAGTTATTTGTTTATTTTATCTATTTATTTGCTTTTTTTTATACTTTGGATTACGGATTCGATCTATTTATTTATTTTTATCATTTAAGCTAATAAAACAGTTCCTATGGCAATGCTTAAGTTTGGAGCTGTTATGGAAAGGGGTTCATTACAAGGATGAATCTCATCTGGTATTTTTCCTATAGTTACAGATACGTCCTACCGCGGGATAGAGCAAGTTATTTTATTAGCTTTCTACGATTCATCGTTATTACAAAAATAATTACCTGTTTGAGTTCAATACTTAGACAAAAGGGTGGTATTTACGTTTTAAGTTTACCTTACAATTTTGCAAGTTTTTTAATAATCATATCTGGTATGGGTTTAAACAACTATTTATACGTTACAAAACTTCTACTATTTAGATTATTATCTTTATTGGTTATTAATATTCAAACCGTTGTGTATAAAGATCTGTTCAAAAGCTTACCCTTATTTAATTGATTTAGAAGTTGTCATTTTCACATGTATTTGTTTGACCAAAAATATGAACCGTTAGTTAATTAACCCCACATGACAACTCATTACCGGTTTAGATGAAATCAGAGGTTTACCAAAGAAAGAATTATGCCAAGGGTGGATTGATTGCTCTAACTGGTTGCTGCGTATGTCGCAGGAAGTCAAGATTTATTTCAAAACACTCTTCGCAATCCAAAAGGACTGTTCAAAATACCAGTATTTTGAATAACAAAGTTTATAACCTGCTGTGTCATCAGAACTATTGAGAATAAAGTACAGCTTATAAGCATTTCTGTGTTAAAATTGTTTCTACTTGTAAGGTTATTTGATGCATCGTGTATTTGCAGTATTTTGATAACGTATGAAACGTATTTTTGAGTATAAATGAAGCGAGTGAGGAAAAATTGTTTATGCAGAATGTAAATATGTGTTAATGATACACCACTGGAATTTTCAATGTAGCATTAGATACCCTATGAAAGAGTATTTGAGTGTTGTGGAAAGATTTTGAAAGCATTAAATTTGGTTAAAAAATAATGTCTGAGTAAATTCGTACTGGGACGGCACTGGTAAAAGACTACCGGTTCGCCACTGGTCGTTTACTGCGGTGTACTAAAGAATTCGTGTTAAAGAAATGGATTTGGACATATGAGTGAGTGAGATTATGATATATTGATGTTGTATTAAAGTGCAGTAAGGAATATGTATGCATATTTTGTTTGTATAAATGTTGTAACATTGCGCAATAATGGAAAATTGAATGCGCGTCAAAGAATGAAGTTGTTAGAATGTGATGGTGTGGGTTAAATTGTGCGGAAATAGAGATCGCCCACATCAAGATTTTCATAGAAAGTTGAGTTGTGGTTCAAATAATGTACAGAATGAATGTAATTACAATTAATGGTTTTTTCCGAGAGTTGTGAGTAAGAAAACTCACGATGGTTACGTTTATTTCGCATCTTGTGCGTCTTATTCCATTTTCAGGATTTCGATGCGGCAAAGAAACGCCTGGGATCTCGATTGTGGTATGTGGATTTCGGTGTTGACGCGAATATGTTGCGGCATTTTGGTAGTGTGGCGGGAAAAATGTATAAAAGGGAGAGTTTAGTAAGGATGTAGAAGAGAACCGTTCGGTTAGAGCTTAAGTTAGATTAAGCCACTGCAACAGCGCATAACGGGGATAGAATCACACATAAGCAAAAGCATTCATAAATGAAACGTTTAAGTGTGTATTGAGAGGAGATGATAGTGTGTTCCTTACAAGAAATTTAAAAAGTGCTACAGCAGATTTAACAATAAAACAGCAAAATATTCAGTTAAGTATCTATTAGGCGCGTGAACCACTAAATAGAGAAAGCCTAATGTAACCCTTTAACTGACATCCAAAGTGTGTTAATAAAGTTAGAGATTAATAGAAATTAGTGGCATGAATTGTCGTATGTATACAATCGACAATAATATTACATCGATTGTACAAAACAAATAACAATTCTATTATATAAGTGGAAGTAAACATTCTTTGTTGTGACAAACGTTTACGTTGAAGGGCAAACATTAAAGCAAATATCCCATGTGAAATGCGATATTAAAAGACAGACATTTGCGTTCGTTAGTGAGTGTGGCGGCCGGTTATTCAGCCAGTACGGCCGTCTTCTGTGTTTTGCGCCAGTGTTAGTGCAAATTTGAAAAGGTTTACTGGACGCAAACCATATGGACCGAGGATTAATTACATGAATTTTAAGAAACAGGGTTAGCATTTGTTTAAAAGATTACCTTTTAAGTTCATTCTTGCTTGCTGAGTTAAGAATTTCTTATTATAAGAAAAAGGATAATCGCACTCTATCTATTTAGATGTTTTTAGTATACAAGGTGTTGGAAAATTTTTAATTTGTAGGAATTGGTCTTGTGCTTTTTGAAGCCACGTATTTGCACATATTTACAATTGCAAATTAGTCAATATATATCTATTATGTAATTTACTTTTGTTGTTTTTTTGTACATATTTACAATTGCAAATTGGTCAATATATACCCATTATGTAATTTACCTTTGTTGTTTTTTTGTGTCAGCTGATTTAAAATTTTAGCGTTAACCTGTGTGAAATTGCGTAACGAGTTACACCTACTAATAATTGACGTGACCTTTGAATATTTTTGAGCTTAGTGATTGATCGAAATTGCTTTACGAGCCAGATCTGTTACAAAATTTAGTTATTTTGACATATTGATAGTCACTAAATACAGAACACGAATAACAGAATATTTTTATTAAGCATAAATTACAGATTTGAAGTAGTGACATTCAAACCTATTGGTGAATGTTTAAATACGATTTTTAAAGATAAAGGGTTCCTAGAATATATAAAGGTTGTCTATGACAAAAACTCTTTAAATTTCTCGGAAACTAACAAATTTTGTCGTTATTTAAAATTACTAAACCGACCTTTTATTTTGATTCTTTTCTCAATTGAGTAACATTTATATAATCCAGAGTTTATAACAGTTAGAAATATAAATTTATATGTATACAAGGGATACTTAACAAGTATTCAAATTAACGTTTTGTAACTTGAAATTTCCATAAGTACAGGGTGTGATCAGTAAGTTTACGACGACCCGTGAATTTATTAAACGTTTGTGATATTTTTTTTGGAGTGTGAGTGAATTTAGGTTGCGAATGGTTTTACTGAGTAGACCACAATCCTGTCTTCCACAGTCAGATAGGATTAGTTTGACATCCCGCCTAAGACTATTTATTTTAAAAAATTTAAGATTGTGGTGGCGCCTAGAGCCTAACTTTTCTTGGACTGAGCAATGTACGTTGTAGATTTATGGTAAGTGTAAGGTGTTTGAAACTAACTTTCAATCATTTTACTCCTTATATGACCCCGCCCATTTCCATTGTAGCCAGCTTGGCAACCCGCTTACTTCGGTAAGCCTGTCCGACGCCTAGTGCGGTTTGGACGTGTAACATACTTTATGATTGTTAAGTATTGTCACCTCCTCTGCGATACCCTGTAGAGTAAATTTTATTGATGATGATATTGAATAATTCTATAAATATCTAGCATCCGGAGCAAAGGATGTTGAAAATAAGTTTTGAGACGATATGCTTAACAATTGGCTCTATCTGTATAGTAAAAAGACATTATTTGTTATCACCACATCAATCTATGATTGCTAATAGCGTAAATCACGTGATCAGTTATTTAACAAATCTATTAAAGCAGGTGTTCAATGCGTTTTACACTAAGTTTCAAATGAAATGTACCACTTAGAAATAATATAGAAAACGATGGAAGTTTCAATGAAAAAGAACTTGTCATTATGTACTTTGCACCACTGTTAACATCAATTATCAACAATTTTTATTTATACGTTTTAAGAAATCTAGTCGCTTAGTGTCAATTTTTTGTTGTTTAACTGACACATTCATTCTGAAGAAATGCCCCTAGTAAGACAACGACGAAACTTTGCCCAAGTTTTAGATTTTGACAGGGGTAGAATTATCGGCATGAAAGAAGCAGGTTTGTCATTTCGAGAAATCGTCAGAAGACTTAATCGAGACCACACCACGGTGGCCCGCATTTGGTCTTCTTGGTCCGAAGAAGGCATTCAACGACCCCGTCCCAGCAGAAGACCACCACGTAGCACCAATGATCGTGAAGAACTACTTCATAGGCGGATGGCCACAAGAGGTCGGTTTCAGTCAACATGGTCTGTTGCGGTGAACTTGACATGAGCTATTGGTCGTCACCTATCACTGTCAACAATCTACAGGAGAATTAAGTCTTTTGGCTTACATTCCTATCGTCCGTACTGACGACCCCAGTTAACTCAAGAGCATAAGACTGCTAGATTGGCATGGTGTCAAGAGCGGTGGGACTCGGGCCTTCAATGGAATAACATCGTCTTCAGCGACGAATCGCGTTTTTGTTTGTGGCGAAACGATGGTCGTCAGAAAGTGCGGCGGTTTCGAGAACGCCGAAATTTCGAGTTTGTTGAAAGACGACCCACAGGCTCAACACCTGGAGTCATGGTTTGGGGCGCCATACGTGTTGGTGGAAGATCTCCTCTTGTGTTCATTCTAGGCGCATTGATAATGTTTTGGAGCCAGTGGTAGTACCATTAATGCAGACGTTGCCAAGTAGTATTTTGCAACAAGATAATGCTAGACCATGCTACCCATCAAGCATATTTGGAGAAGTAAGAATCTAGTTCAATTTAATGCAAAATGTTGCCTTGTGTCCGCCAAACAAAGATCGATCATTTCCTGTTGTAAGTATGAATGGTTTAGATCTTAAATTTTCAGACTGTAGGGAATTAATGTATCCTTAAATCTACCATAGGGTGACCATCTTCTGTCAGCTACTAACGCAGTAACATAGGCTTTTTGTATAGATCTAAGCAGTACTTTACCTCCCGATATCTATTTCTGCTGTATAATGCCAAAAATCAACCTTATCTAGAATATAATTCTCAGCTCTGGGTTGGTGCCCCCCCTTAGGCTCTCGTTGGTCCTATGCAAAGTAGAGCGATTGGGCTTAACTTCTGAGATACAGTCCTTTGAGCATAGAAGAATCGTTCCTATTCTTTCTTTGTACTATCGGTATTACAATGTCTATTGCATATCACATCCTTTGATACCAACCCGGGCCGTATATAGGCAGAAAGTACCATCTTACAACCATAGGATAAAAACGGAATACTCTCATTGGTACGCTTTGACACGTGGAACGTTTTGTCTGACTAGAGTCATAGTCAGGTACGATTTGTCTCAATACCTGTTCCATATAAAAAAATTTACAAAGAAAATGGGTTGGTAATACTTATTGCATACAAATACATACATGTGTTATGGTATACAAATACCATATTAATAATGTTTCGGAATAGTTGTTGGTCTGATTACCATGTGTGGTTGAATTTTAATAGGCTAGACACCACTGTTGTCTTCGATTTCAGTTTTAATGTAATGTATTCACTGTGAATAGGTACTGCGAATTGCATTAGTTACCGCTTTTTCAAACGCTTCTCCTGTTCCGCGTTCAGTTCACTCAATTAATATTCTTTTAAATGTATTTTACAAAATCTTGCGACTCTCTTTTAAAATCTTGTGTGCTTTTCTTCCCACAACCTGCCCTAAATTAGCTTCAGGTAAACCTACTCCTTGAGCTAGACGCTCAACATTTATATCATCGGTCATGATTTTTGGTTGTCTGTGACCACAAAATTCATTATCACCAAGATATAACAGCATTGAAACCATGTGTATAATCCAGTTGTGTTTGATTTTTTATAATTACGATTGCAAGTGGCCCCTCTCCACAAACGGTTACTGTTAAAAAAAATGTTACCACATGTTATTCAGCATCACAAGATGCAGTACTGTCATTAAAAACAATATTTTTGGCATATGTAACGTCATGATTTCTACGCATAAGAGGTGTTACAATTGCAACTATAAAATGATTGCGGTGTATAACGATTAAATTTCCCGTAGCTTCATATTCAAGAAGCCTTTCTTTTAGTTTCTAAAACATAATAAACTTTCATATAGCTACAGTTAACACAGTCCCACGACCTTAGACTAAAAAGGGACCTTTTCGGGAAAAAAATTATAATGTTTTGCCCTTTATAAAACTTTATAAAATTTTTCCCGTAAAAAGTCTACAGTCGTAGGACAAACACCACGTACACCGAACCAAAGTTCACTTGTGCACTATACACCACCAGAAATACGAGTAATTGGAAACACGTAACCTGAAATGTCAAAGGACATCAAGCTGGTAAATAATAAAATACATACGTTTTTATTTTTCTTATTTACCGAACATGCGGGAGTAGAGTACTGCTTCACGGTCCTTTTATACGGGGCGAATGAGAGCACTCGTATCAGTATTTTTTTAAAGAACGGTAAGTCGAAGAAGAAAATTATTATTAACCCCATAATAAAGACGGAAGAATCAGCATCCTGAATAGTTTTCTCCAGAATGGCTCCAAAATTTTGAATAGCACATATGTCGAAAAAGGTATTGATGAAAAGATCGTTAAAAAGAAGAAATCTTTATGAAAAAAATTCTCGTTATACCTCTACTCGGAAGTAAATGGCAAATTCACTAACTTTAAGCTTTTAACTAGCTGGTAAACGGGTTTATAAAATGTATTTACACGGAATTAAGGCGATAACCGATAGTTCAAATTCCTGGCGACATTAATTATTTCACCACAGTATTATATACACTATATCTTATTATTATATGTATTTTCAAAGGTTATATACACAGTGAGTTTTATGCACTCAAACGGCTCTAGGCAGAAGCGCGGAAGTAAGGGATAGGGGCACACATTAACTTATTACTCACACTAATAAAAATCCGCAAAAATAATGAAACACTGTCATCAACACAAAATTCCCCGGACCTGATGAATAATCCAAAAACCTCGCACAAGGCGAAGGAGACGCTGCCTCGGGAAAAGTTCGTAAAGTCCGGGTCCACCGTAGGAATGTTTTGTACCACCACCGCGCCTCGCGTCCAGACCTCTACTCTTTACCTTCAGCTACATCTTAATTATATACTATCCAACTTAGAATTGACTAATTATCCGCCAAATAAATAATTCTTTCTCCCTCTAATTGTATCATCATTTTCAATTCCAACTAAATCAACACCAACAAAAAAAACGTTTTAGAAATGAATGGAATTTGATTCGAACTACAATACTAAGCAGTAGTACCGCGACACCTTCCGCCGCCATCTTGGATTTTCTGGGGAAAACCCACTTTCACTTTTTTATACGCCCACGTGGAGGACCGTATTTTTCACCCCTATGGTTTCTTTTCGGAGGCCTTTTTCAACCCCTAATTATTTTTTGTTTTTAAACACCCATGTGTGAAATCATATTTTCCACCCCTATGGTTTCTTTTCGGATGTGTTTTTTAACGCTTTTCATCCCTAATTATTTTTGTTTTTACTCGTCCACGTGTAGGACGTGTTTTTTCACCCCTATTTTATGACCGCCCACGTGTAGGACGCGTTTTTTCTACCCCTATGGTTTCTTTTCGGAGGCCTTTTTCATCCCTTGATAGAACTTCAATGTTGTATTAAGAGCCTTTTTTGACAGTATTTGGTACTTGCTCACGTGAGGGCACATTTAGGGGTTGGTCTTGGAGCTGGTATTGGACTTGCGCTAGGTCTTGGACTTGGACTTGGGGTTGATACATACGTTGGTTAGGAGTTGGAATTGGGGCAGGATGTTGGCTTCTTTTCGGAGGCCACTCTCAGCCCCTTTATGAAATTTTCACCCTAATTAAGATCCTTTTGGTTGTATTAAGAGTAGTACAACCCCTGGAGGTTAGGCAATTGTGCGTATTCTTTTAATTCCTATCTACAGATTGTAACCTTACGAATTTTATTTATACATTGGGGTTGATAAGGGGCCCTAATGCCAACTTGTAAGACAGGTGTAGGAACTACCATGCAGGCCTTCGATCTTGTGTTAGGGTCTGCGCCCCTGTCGTGGCCCCTTGGCGGAAAATTTGAAATAAGGGGGTGTTACGCGGACGCACTCCGAATAAAACAAACATCCCTACCGTACGTTTTACACCACGAAGCACTATTAAGTCCAATAAAATAATTGTTATATCACTAAGTTGTTCACAATAATAGAGCAAAACACACTCTTGCAAAACACAGGACAACAGTATGTATATATTGGTTATCAACAATCACAAGTAGGTAATGATAATTAAGTGACGTGTTACCATTACTAATAGTGAACAATAACTACCCGTATGACAAATACAGGTGAATAATAAATGTTACAAATATAAAACAAGCCCTAACTAATTATAATACAATCCCTACGCTAATAGTAAACGAATACAAGTCCTAATTAAAACTAAAGAATAATATAATACAACAATAATACAAACCCTAACCTAAGTCAATCGTCCGTGCGAACTAACAACTAATAATGTCTATGGAAACCACTACGTACACGATACTCGTCGTCGGGTTGCACCAGGCCTCAATCTGCCTACTCCTGGTGGTGATGAATCGGATGGCCTTTTGGGGTAGCAACCTAGATTACTACACCCGAAGGAAGTGTTGAGAGCTAAAGCCAAACCGCCAGTATCAGCGGCCCGCTAGGTAGAATGGAGACTACTACAACTAGAGCTCGTTGGGTCGAAGCGCAAGTTCGACTGATGCTGTGGGATTTTTGGCGCGCTTATAAAGGCATTGAACAATGGAATCCCCGTGGTGTAAGCCCGTCACGCTAATCCACGCCTATAGGGCGTAACGTAACAAATCCCCCGTTCAAGGCGGGCTTACGCCGGTGGTAGACAGCGCAGGCGGCGGGCAAGGTTGCGGTGCCGTGGTTGGCGGCGACAACGGGGAGGTGTGGGACTGATGGTCCGTCGTTGCTCGATGGTGGGCGGTGGTGGCATGTCTGGCGGTTCGTCCCCTGGAGGCGGATTGGGTGCAGGTTGGTTATCGACGTGCCCTGGGGTAGGCGCTGGGCGAAGGTCGTGGACATGCACCTTGGCTAAGTAACCGGCAGCGCGCTGTACCCAGTACGCGTTGGTACCTGCGGTCGTTACCACGGTGTGTGGTCCAGTCCATTTCTTCTGCAGTTCCCCGATTAGTGGTTTATGGTTCCTTTCCAGCACCCGGTCGCCGTCCATGTATTGGGTTTTGGCGGGTCCGTACTTGGCGTATCGGGACCGGTACTGGTGCTGGTTGTGGTGGGCCCGAGCGATCCGTTCCTCTCGCTGTATGTCCTGGTTTTCCACCGTCGGCTCGTTGTTCCGAACTCTCCACTCCCCAGGTTTCAATAAGTTGTACCCGATGAGCATCATGGCTGGTGTCATGCCGGTTGCGGCGTTTTTTCGTGTGCGAAGGTTAAATAAGATGATGGGCAATATCCGGCTCCAGGTCTTCGGTTCCCGTCCTTCCGTGTGGATCCGCAACCCCTTCTTAATCTCCTGGTTCCTCCGTTCCACGGGGTTGGCGGCGGGATGTAACACCGGCGTTGTCCAGTGGAGGCATCTCCATTTCCGTAGTGCCGTATCCCAGATGGCGGAGGTGAACTGGAGACCGCTGTCCGTTATGATAGCCTTCGGGAACCCATACCTTCCGAAGACCTCATGTTCCAGTCGGTTGGTGATGACTGCCGTTGTGGCCTGCCCGATGGGAAAGGCTTCCACCCAACTGCTACACACATCGGTCACTACCAGCAGTTGGCGATGTCCTTCGTGGGTGGTGGCGTAAGGGCCCATTAGGTCCACGGAGACTACTTCCCAGGGACGGGATAGTTGCCGAGGGCAGACAGTGGCGTCCTGTATGGGTCCGCGTTTTACGGCGGCGCAGGCCCAGCATGAGCGGATGTAGCCTCGTACGGCGTCGTCTAGTTTGGGCCAGTAGTACCTTTGTTGAATGGCCCTAGCGGTTTCTTCTGCGCCCGGATGGCCAGCTGTAGGGTCGTCGTGATAGGCGTAGAGGACGGCTGCTTGGGACTCGGCCGGTACCACGAGGAGTGGTCCTTGTGGGCCGCGTCGGTAGAGGTGGCCCTCGATGACTTCATATTCAGCCAGGATACGCTGTTGCCCGGGGGTAGCGGGCCCTTCTTGTTGGATGTCCTCCCATGCGCGCAGAAGGTTTTGCGCGTGTTCGTTAACCCGTTGGGCGGCCTTTACCCGATCGGGTAGTTCGCTTATCTGAATGGCGGCTAATGTAGGGGGAGGTTCGTTGTCTTCGACTCGTGTGGTTGGCGGTAGCAGACGCTCCGTGTCGTTAGCTGCCGGATCGAGGGTGTCCCCGGAATGCTGGCGCGATAGGTGATCCGGTAATTCGTTGTTCTTCCCGGGGCAGTGGACCACGTCGAAGGAAAACTCCTGTAGTAGGAGGGCCCAGCGGGTAAGTTTACTTCGGGTGTCCTTAATCCGGTCCAGCCACAAAAGCGCGCGGCTGTCCGTTTTTAAGGTGATTCTTCGATCCTCCAGGTACGGCAGGTACCTCTTCACGTCCCATATCACCACGAGGCACTCCTGTTCGTTGATGTGGTATCGCGATTCGGCCTCCGAGAATTTGGCGCTTGCATATCCAATTATGTTGCGTTGCCCTGGTGTCGGTTCTTGGTACAGCACGGCTGCTATCCCCTTCACGCTCGCGTCTGTTTGTAAGGTAAACGGGAGGTTAAAGTCAGGACGGCACAGATGGAGTGGTTTTGTGAGAGCGTCCTTCAGTTGGTGGATGGCGTGGTCGGCGGCTGTAGTCCACTGGAACCGTCGATTTGCTTTCAACAAGTCGTTTAGTGGTACTTGCAGGTCCGCACAGCCGGGGATGTAGTCCCGGAGCCAGTTGTTCAGCCCCAGGAAGCTGCGGAGTTGTTTCTTGGTCCGAGGGATATCGGCCGCTTGGAGAGCCTCTATATGTTCAGGCCGTGGTTTATTACCCTGGCTCGTGATGTGGTGACCTAGGTAGGTCATGGTGTTGACTCCGAACTTGCACTTGGCTAGCGAGAGTGTCAAGTTATGGTGTTGGAGGCGTTCCATGACCAAACGGAAGTGGTGCAGGTGTTCGTCCCAGTTGTTGGAGTATACGACGATATCGTCGAGGTATACTAAGACGAACCTTCGCAGGTACCCAGGGAGTACGTCCTGCGTCATGAGTTTTTGGAACGTGGCAGGTGCATTCTTCAGCCCGAATGGCATGACGGTGAATTGATAGGTTGCCCCATCTGGCGTAGAGAAGGCGGTTAGTGGTCGCGACTCCTTAGCCAGGGGCACCTGCCAGTATCCCGACTTCAAGTCCAGGGTTGAAAAGACTTGAGCGGTCCTCAGATCGCGCAGCGTCTCGTGGATGACTGGTAAATTAGAGCTTTCGTCTAGGGTGATTTGGTTGAGCCGCCGGTAGTCCACGCAGAACCGGGGTTTTCCATCCTTCTTTTCTACTATAACTATGGGCGAGCAGTATTCTGAGGTGTTCCTCTCGATAATCCCCTCGGCCATCATGGTTTCTACTTCGTTGGCAATAATTTCCTTTTTGCGGGCGAGTACCTGTATGGTGGTACGCGGAACGGCGTGTGCTGTCTCAACCGGATGGTGTGGCAGGTGGAGGTTGTGGTCCGTGGTGTATTTGGTTGGGCCGCTTGGCAGTCGGTCAACACCTGCGTCAGTTGTGGTAGTAGTTCCTCCGGAAACCCATGGGAAATCTCGCTCCATTCTATCGGTTGAGTATGGGTGGGCGGTGCCAGTCGGGCCCAGTAAAATGTCTGCCGCATGTGCTCCCCTACGTGTACGCATCCTCGATCGTAATCTATGACTGCTTTGTGTTGTTGCAGCCATGGTTGACCGAGGATGATGGGGCGACGAGTTGTTCCACGGCCAGAAACTCGCTCTCATGCCTTTGGTTTCCCATGACGTAGCTCAGGTCGGCGCGTCCATGGATGTGCAGGTATTGCTCGCGACTGGCCAGACGGGCTGTTTGGTTCTTCGGTTGTTCTAGGTGGTGGAACAGATGCGTCAGTGCGAAGTTGTGTGTGGACCCCGTGTCTAGGATCGCGGCGTGGGTCGTGCCTCTAAGCTGGATGTTAATTTTCAGTAGCCCGTTGTCGGATCCAGAGCGAATGAGGTTGATGTTGGTGCTTACGGCCGGGATGATGGCCCGGCCGCCGGCGCGTTCCCGTCAGTCGTACTTCTGGGCAGTCTCGGTGGAAAAGTCGCTCCGGACAATAGTGGCAACGCGGCAGTTGCGACTCTGCCCTTGTGGTGGTTGAGGTGGGTCTGGCTTCTGGTATTGCTCGCAGGCACTGGTCGTATTGGTTTACCAGTTCGACGAGGTCCAATATGCTGGTCGGTGTGGTTTGGATGAGAAACTGTTTGAGCCTCGGGGCGAGCAGGTCCTTCAGGAGGTTTAAATGTTCGTTTATGTTTATATATAGGCGGCCGGCGAGTCTGGACTTCCGTTGTAAAAAGTCGGCCCCAGGTTCGGAACGTTGATCCCGTCCGAAGAACTCGGACCTGAGTTTGGCGATGGTGCGTGGGTCTTCAAATTTTTTTAATATAAGCCTCTTCATGTCGGCGAATGAAGGCTGGAAGACTTCGTATCCACGCCACCATTTTGCCGCCGCGTCTCTCAGTAGTTTCCCGGCATGAGTGACTTGATCCTCTTTGGGGACTTAGTGTGTAGAAAAGTGAGCATCGAGTTTGGGGAGGAACGCTGTGGAACTTTCGAACGTGTCTCCGCCGAACGTCGGCGGGTTGGTGGCTACAAGTGGTATAATTATTCGTACTTCCTCTAGGCTGAGGATCACGAATTTCTGATCCAGCGTGGTTTGGGCGCCACTGGAGTTATCCGGGTCCAGTCCGGTGGTGTTTCTAGTTGTCACAGGCATGATTTCGTCTTCAGGCTATCTGTACGGTGACGATGTCGTGGGTGGTCGCGCACTGCGAGAACTTGTCCAGGCCCCACGTTACGGGCCGCCAATTGTTACACGGACGCACTCCGAATAAAACAAACACAACACTACCGTACGTTGTACACCACGAAGCACTAATAAGTCTAATAAAATAATTATTATATCACTAAGTTGTTCACAATAATAGAGCAAAACACACTCTTGTAAAACACAAGACAACAGTATGTGTATATTGGTTATCAACAATCACAAGTAGGTAATGATAATTAAGTGACGTGTTACCATTACTAATAGTAGTAAAAGTGAATAATAAATGTTACAAATATAAAACAAGCCCTAACTAATTATAATACAATCCCTACGCTAATAGTAAACGAATACAAGTCCTAATTGAAACTAAAGAATAATATAATACAACAATAATACAAACCCTAACCTAAGTCAATCGTCCGTGCGAACTAACAACTAATAATGTCTATGGAAACCACTAAGTACACGATACCCGTCGTCGGGTTGCACCAGGCCTCTATCTGCCTACTCCTGGTGGTGATGAATCGGAGGGCCTTTTGGGGTAACA
>JARFJB010001352.1:2407500-2427500 GCA_036346205.1 Vesta saturnalis | reverse complement strand
CAATCAATCTCAAACAAATCATGCTCGATCAAATCAACCAGATCAATCTCAATCAATCAACCGAACTTATGTCTTACAGTTTGCGGAAACCAGATTACAGTTCAAAACTGAATACATTAAAGTCTAATTAAATATGACGTGAAATAATACATAATTTCTACCCTAATGCAATTATGCTTTATGTATAGGCAGATTCTCTTTTTCTAAACAAGCACCATCTATACATTCGGAAAATTATGTCTGATTTATTTGCATGTTCAGTTACATACACACAAAATTGTTTCATAGAAACGTGTTCATTAACAGTTATAAAAACCCCATTAAAAAGACTGCAAAGTAATAATTACTTATATATAACATAGAGTTAAATTAAATTAACTTGTTTTTAAGAATATCAAACTGGTATAATGGAAATAAAAGGCAAAGGTTTTAATTGTTTTATTATTATTCGAGAATTAACAATAACTACAAGTTTAAAATCCACGAATACGTACCAACTATTTGTAGACCTGATATTATGACGTCATCCTATAGGAGTAATAATACATTTTAAAAACCTTTATCGACAGTTTTGTTAGCAATATCAAGTAAAAACGCTAACGCTAGAACACACAAATGAAAACACGCTAACACGAAAACACGCTAACAGGAAAACACGCAAACGCGAAAACACACACGAAAACAAGCTAACACGAAAACACACAAACGAAAACACGCTAACACGAAAGCATTCTAACACAAAAACACACAAACGAAAACACGCTAACACGAAAGCATTCCAACACAAAAACACACAAACGAAAACACGCTAGCACGAAAACACGCAAACACGAAAACACGCTAACGCGAAAACATACAAAGACGAAAACACGCAAACACAAAAACACACAAACACGAAAACACGCCAACACAAAAAAACACGCAAACACGAAAACACGCTAACGCGAAAACAAGTGAGTGCGTGCGTGTGTGCTGCGCGCGTGTGCGCGTGCGTGCCGTGTGTGCGTGCGCGTGTCGTGTGCGTGCGCGCGTGCGTGTGTGCGCGTGCGCGTGCGCGTGCGTGCGTGCGTGCGCGCGTGCGTGCGCGCGTGTGCGGTGCGTGCGCGTGTGCGCTGCGCGTGTGCGCGCGTGTGCGGTGCGTGTGTGCGGTGCGTGTGTGCGTCGTGCGTGCGTGCGTGCGTGTCGTGTGCGTGCGTGCGTGTCGTGTCGTGCGTGTGTGTGTGTGTGTGTGTGTGTGTGTGTGTGTGTGTGTGTGTGTGTGTGTGTGTGTGTGTGTGTGATGTGTGCACAATAGTTTATGTAATCTCAAGATTCAAATTTTATAAGTACAATATAATTGCTAAATGTGGGTAGCAGGAATCAGGTTTTGTGTATTACCTTGTAAATTAGTTAATGATCGGAATGTAATAGCCAGTTTATATCCAACCATTCATAAAACGTGTTTAGTGAGAGTACATGTGGACACGTTGTATAAAAAATATTTCAGTTCAACATATGGTTATCATTATTAGAACAACTGAAAGAAAAAACACTTCTAAAGGTAAACGTATTATTTTTAATATATATATATATATATATATATATATATATATATGTGTGTGTGTGTGTGTGTGTGTGTGTGTGTGTGTGTGTGTGTGTGTGTGTTTTACTTAATATTGCTAACAAAAATGTCGATAAAGATTTTTAAAATGTATTATTACTATTATAGGTTGACGTCATAATATCAGGTCTACAAATAGTTGGTACGTATTCGTGGATTTTAAACTTGTAGTTATTGTTAATTCTCGTATAATAATAAAACCATTAAAACCTTTTGCCTTTTATTTCCATTATACCAGTTTGATATTCTTATAAACATGTGAATTTAATCTATGTTGTATATAAGTCATTATTACTTTCCAGTCTTTTAATGGGGTTTTTATATCTGTTAATGAACACGTTTCTATGAAACAATTTTGTGTGTATGTAATTGAACATGCAAATAAATCAGACATAATTTCGGTTAGTTGATTGAGATTGATCTGGTTGATTTGATCGAGCATGATTTGTTTGAGATTGATTAATTAATTAATTAATTGATTTGTTTTGTGTGTGTGTGTGTGTGTGTGTGTGTGTGTGTGTGTGTGTGTGTGTGTGTGTGTGTGTGAGAGAGAGAGAGAGAAAGAGCCGAAAGGGAGAGAGAAACGAGATAGAGCAAGGGAGAGCTGTGCATTATTAACTTCTATTATAGAAAATGTTCATTAGTCTATACGCCACTAGATGCCGCTAAATTCAATTTTAACTCAAAGAGGACAGGGCGCTTACCCTAATACAAGTCCTGTCTTACAAGGCTAGGGCCACCTTATTAGAATACAATTTTGTATGACGGGGCAAAGGCCTACAGCTGTAAGATTAAGTTAGTACCCGCATACAATTGCACCAAAGGGACCCCACGTTAGGGGCTAAGCTCTGCACTTGTCTTATAAGGTTAGGGTCCCCATACCATCTCCAGCCAGGGGGCGAAGGCCCGAGAACAAGTTGCGAAGCCCTACACGTGTCTTACAAGCTAGCATTAGGGCCCCTTATTTCAAATTTCCCGCCAAGGGGCCACGACAGGGGCGCAGACTCTAACACAAGATCGCAGGCCTACATGGTAGTTCCTACACCTGTCTTACAAGTTGGCATTAGGGCCCCTTATCAAAATTCAACCCCAATGTATAAATAAAATTCGTAAGGTTACTATCTGTAGATAGGAATTAAAAGAATACGCACAATTGCCTAACCTCCAGGGGTTGTACTGCTCTTAATACAACCAAAAGGATCTTAATTAGGGTGAAAATTTCATAAAGGGGCTGAAAGTGGCCTCCGAAAAGAAGCCAACATCCTGCCCCAATCCCAACTCCAAACCAACGCCTGGATCAACCCCAAGTCCAAGTCCAAGACCAACCCCAAGTCCAAGACCAGCTCCAAGACTAACCCCTAAATGTGCCCTCACGTGAGCAAGTACCAAATACTGTCAAAAAAGGCTCTTAATACAACATTGAAATTCTACCAAGGGTTGAAAAAGGCTTCCGAAAAGAAACCATAAGGGTAGAAAAAACGCGTCCTACACGTGGGCGGTCATAAAATAGTAGTGAAAAAACACGTCCTACACGTGGAAGAGTAAAAACAAAAATAATTAGGGGTGAAAAGGGTCGAAAAACGCCTCCGAACAGAAACCATAGGGGTGGAAAATACGCTCCTCCACGTGGGCGTATAAAAAAGTGAAAGTGGGTTTTCCCCAGTAAATCCAAGATGGCGGCGGAAGGTGTCGCGGTACTACTCTAAGCTTCAAAATGAGTTCCACGAAAATTAATAGCAACAGACGCATCAATTTAATTCTTAATTTATGACCATTTGAACACCAAAAATTCGATAAAGTGAAAGAGAGAAAAATATGGCAGTCAAGCATCCACACACAACAAAGCTAAACTTAGTCTGTTCCGGCTTACAATTATTAACAAAAAAAAAACTTCTCTGAAAGTTCAGCTTTTCTGGAGCAATACATGATAAATAGTAGATTTCGCAACTAGTGCGCTGTTTACACATTTCTTGGTGCGAGGCTGTTCTTTTTTACCCGAGGCGTAGCCGAGGGATAAAATATATGGCCGAGCACCAAAAGGTGACAGCGCACGTGTTGCGAATACATTTTTTGTAATCGTTCACATAAAATTAGAAAAAAACTAAATTTTGAAATATTTGTTGACAAATGTCAAATTAAATACATAAATAAAAAAGTTTATATATTTAGTTATATACCACTTTTCTCTTTATGTATTAAAAGTAATTTATAAGTACTATTCTAATTCAACGCAACCATTTGAACCGGGGAATTTTTTTAATTATAGAATGTTCATCATATTAACAAAACACTGTTTGTATAATTGGATCTCAGTACAATAGAGTAACATTTACTTTCCAACATATACAAGCTGACAAAAAAAACGGTAACTTTTAACGATCCAATAAAATCAAGAGTGATGAAACAAAAACATTTTATTCACAGCAATTAAAACCTTAAAACTTGCCATTTAAGAAACATTAATGTAATGTATCATTTTTGAAAAATTACGCCCTTTAGATGATGTTCTGATGTACTCTTGAAACCTGCTGATCCATCATTGCCCACTGCAACATCTTAGCTTGTGAATTTCATCCAGAATTCTCGGTGGTAACTAATCCAGAATTTTTGGTCGAGTCGTGTGCACTTCACTCTTGAGATAGCCCCGCAAGAAAAAATCACAACCGGACAAATCTGACGATCTAGAGGGCCAGGTAGCGTTACCGAATCTTGAGTTCACACCGTTGGCGAAAAATTCTAACACAGCTTCAATTGATTTCCGTGCAGTGTGTGATCTCGCTCCATCCTGTTGAAATTAGCTTTCTTGAACGTGTGGAAAATTGTTCAATTTAGGTGTAAGGAAAGTCTGCTACGATCCGCATTCAGTGTTACTGTGAATAAGGTCCGATGATTCCATGTACTGAAACAGCACACCATACTGTCACCTTACTAGCATGTAAAGGGCGCTCATGCGCTTCCTTAGGATTTATGTCTGCCTAGCAACGGAAGTTTTGGTTGTTCACGTACCCTGTGAGATGAAAATGGGCATCATCCGACATTCACAACTTGCCTAGAAATTCATCGTCATTGTTTATGTTTGTCATTTGTTGAGAGAATTGTAATCGCAACTGGTAATCGTTTTCCTTCAGATGTTACACCATCTGCAGCTTGTACACATAAAATTTCAAATCTCTCCCGGGACATTTCAATCGCAGCTGTTTCCTTGCGAATTGAACGTCGTGGGCTCCGTAAAACAGACTCTCGTACAACATCAATGTTCTGCGGAGTTCGAGCACTTCTTGGTCGCCCTGTTGGTTTCTTCTTTAGTGCAAATCCAGTCTCTTCTAAGTTATTAATCCAACGTTTTATCGCGTGCTTTGACGGAACGGCACATGACGTCCTAAGTTGTAAAAACATCGGAACTCCCTCTGCGCAGTTTGCTATCACCGTTTTTATAAAACATTTTTATAATCGTTCCACTGATCCATGGTTACTAAAATGGCAGAGTGTTTACTTGCGGACGAGCACTGTCCCGCAGTGTTTCCATCTGCTCATGGCGGCCACTACGCATTTCAAAAATTCTCGCTATTCTGTGGCACGCTGTATTAGTCACACCTTTTCTGTTTCGATTAGTGGAGTAATTGACTGAATAGTTAATAAAGCCCTTAACATAATTATTAAGAACGTACTACAGTCGTAAATGCCTCGTTTGTTTTAGTTGATAGCGTTCATAATGTGGCTTGGGTTATTATAGTCAGCAAACGTTTTATCACTTACACTGCGTCCTCCAACAAAATTTGAAATCAACGAATTGCTAATTAAGGTGCCTGATAGTAAGAAATTCTTCTACAATTGCGTTATCTTTATAAAAGTAAGTTATTTATGTGGATAGTTACAAAATGATACTCTATAATAAGGAAATTCACGCATAATAAGTTCCCTATTTTTAACTAGATCGGTTCTATACTTAAATTAGCCATAATTTACGTAAAAAATCGATTCTTTCCGATAAAAGTTATTAATAGTAATTCTTAATGACACAATTTACCTGACATAAATTGTTTATGCAAAATGTAACTACAGTTTATCTCGCGATCATACAATCAGGCTGTCATGAATAACCTAAATGCATTATCATTAGGATTTTGATACATACGATAAAAAGGAATACTCACTTCAATTCAGACCACAGATTAAAATAAATAATTGTTAACATTAAGATCTTACATCATGTAAGTAAAATATATGGATTTTTGACATGCAGTGATTTCATGTTAGGCAACCCATTATTCATCCGAATAATGGTGGTTTCCATCAATTTTATTTTAACCCGAATACATCACAATTAATACTGTATAAATTCACTATTAGGTGTTTAATAAATTATTTACAACAAGCGTATAACACAACCACCTACGACCCAGGGCTGAAGAAAGAGAAAATCACTAAACTGTCCGACAATTGTAAATTATAAAATAGCTCAATAGTTCGGTATCAAAATAAGCTAACAAACTATTAGAAAAAATAAATACGGGAATGCTTTTATAAATGCTGCAATCAGTTAATCCGAATGTAAATTATAACTCTTTTTGAGAAATTTTAGTCTTGGATAGTGATTTTTTTATTTTCTGTGTGCAATTCCAACTATGGCGCTTTTGCCATTATCATTAATTTTATGTAAACAATGTATTATTCCAGTTAAGTTATCCGTTTAGGATTGACAGCGTGACTGCACTTGCCTGGAAGTTCGAAGCTGCGAGGAGACTTGCCTTTACTAGAAATTATTGCTTGATTATAATTAAAAACGCTTCTTTAACCTGAAATGCCGCATTTGTTTTAATGTGTACATTCTTCCAGAGTATCTTGAAATTCTATGTTTCGGTGCGCCGGGTGATTTGTTTACAGTGCTATCGGTATCCCATTAGGGCTAACCAATAATCCAGTTCTTAGGGACATCGCTAATCTATTTCCCTTACTCAGTTGAGCAACAATCCAAGCTGGCTATCGCAGATCGCTTAGATTGTTTTAATTAGGTATGGTTTCTGGAACAGAAAAAAAACCGCAAAGGCTTAAATTTTTTGAGGAATATAGTAATTTTATTTATTCATTAAACATCTCAATTTTACAGTTTGTGAATAAGTAACAAAATTTACAGTATCTATCTAATGTCGTAGACACGTCAAATAGTTCGCGACGGAATAGCCCTAAGATAAACGACCCGAAAAAACAGTTCGCTAACAAAATAGCCCATGACAAAATTGTGTAAAAAAAACGTTTCTTCGTAGAAAGAATAATCAGATTAAAATATGAAGCTTACCTTCATCAAGAATGAACTTCCAGCAATAACAAATGTATTTGATACTAGGCTTTTCCTAGGTAATGTTAAAACGTGTAGGGGAAGGTCGGGTAGTACTGGACGCTTAAGCATTTTCAAATAAAAAAAAATATCTATGGTTAAATTCGAGTATTCTATATTCTAATATAAACATATTTACGTAATACGTTAAAAAGAACTTTGCCGTTAAATTTACTTTTATTGTTTTTTCTGTAACTTTCTATAAACCTTACATTTGGACATACCCGATGTTTAGAGGGTTGTATCGGACAAGACATTTTGACCTATTTGGTCTTTAGGTTTGCATCGGACATGGTTTTGTGTTTGTAAAACATCGTAACTAATTGAATGAGATAAAAATATACTTTATTACCATATAAAAAGTACTAAAAATACTGAAAATAAGCCTGCTAAGAGTACTAAAAATATACTAAACATTATACAATTAAATTTAAAATAAAAAGTTACATTTAGGTTACATAATAGATATTTATGTACTAAGGGCATAATCAGAAGATTATGGCTCGAGGGAATATTAAAAGCCCGACGCGAGGGCTTTTATATTCCTGAGAACCATAATCTACAATTATGCCCGTGGTACATACAATGTTTTATTTTATTTTACACCATGAAACTGGAACAAAACTTTAAAAAGATTCAGTATTTTCGGCAAGTTTTAAATGCAAATGCAGTGAAATAAAGTCGACAGTAGGCTAATTTGTTGTTACTAAGATACTGTGATATTGCTGAATTGTTGCTAAGGTACTGTTTGTTTGTAAATAATTTGCATTCTAAAATGGAAGGTGAAAATGCAAAAACTTATTCACGAGAAATTATACATAAAGGAGTACCTACGAAAAGTTTTGCGCGTGGCAGAGCACAAAAAATGTTTCCACAAAATGTGATGAAAAAGTTGTGATTGCATACTTGTCTCAAATGGTAAGGGATTGTATATATACATTAGTCAATTATCTCTATTCAATAAATATCTATTTTGCAGTCAAAGATCTATAAGCCGTCGTCACTGTGGTGTTTATATTCTAAATTGAAAAAGGTGTTCAAGTTGAAGGAAGATGTTGATATATCTCGTTTTTCCATGCTCACAGAATTCATGAAGAATAATTCTGTGGGTGATCAAGCTAAAAAGTCTTATGTATTGCAACGGCATCAAATTGAAGAATTCATGTTGTACTTGTTAGTTAAGGTATAACGATTTGTTTTTTTTTCCAATCCTCATTATAAACATTATTGTGTTTTATAGGTTGTCACAGCCTTTGGTATTTTTGGAGCATGTCGTCGCGAAGAACTGCACGATTTGGCTGTACAGGACGTAACAACTGAGGGATCAGTGCTATTAGTGAAGATCAAAAAAACCAAAACTTATACTTCGAGGTAATTTACAATTGTACCAAGCGATGGATTGGTTGATCACGTCTCTTTGTACCGAAAATATGCAGCATTACGACCGGAACATACTAAAATTGACAGCTTGTTTTTGTCGTATCATAATGGCAAATGTAGTGCTCAGACTGTTGGGAAAAACACCTTAGGCAAAATGCCGAGGATAATAGCAGAGTTCCTCAATCTACCGGATGCCCATAAGTACACAGGGCACTGCTTTCGCAGGAGTGCGGCGACGATCTTTGCAGAAAGCGGCGGTGATTCAAGGGCACTGAAGCAGCTTGGTGGATGGCGATCGGATAAAGTAGCCGAATCATATGTAGAGAATTCTCTGCAAAATAATAATAATAAGTATACCACAAAACGGCGAAGGAACTGTCAGCTTTGGTGTTGGCTCATCTGGAGTTACAATTTCAAATCCATCCAACTGTATTTTCAATTTTTATAAAGAATAAGTTTCATTACTATTATTTTTATTAATAAAGGTTGTATAGTAAGGTTGTTGTTTCAATAATTCTTTCAACTTACGTGACATATCATGTCATGTGTTTGCTGTCAATCATGCTGCTTAGCAACAATGACATTTACGTGCTATAAAGACCACATTACGCTCGCATTTGGGGGCGTATAAAGAACATGGTGGCAAAATAAAATAAAAGTAAAGGAAAAAGTATTTTATTCATTTAAGTCTACTCATTGTTTTTTAGAAAAACAAATATCACATTCATAATAAAGGCTGTTAAGCTCAAGATCGGCACAGTTTTCATGACCCCAGCCTTTGCAAATATTGCATTGAATCCAATCCTCTTGGAAGGTTTCATTGCAAATAATGAAGTGAGTCAATTCGTCCTCTCGTTGTTGTTCTTTGTCAGAGATCAACGATTTTTTTACATTCCTTTCAACTGGTTTCCTGTCTGTTTCAGGCATATTCTGTCTTGTAGACCCATTTTTTGTGGGCTTTATTTTTATCCTTTTCATTTTAACTTCTTGTTTGAATTCCAGTTTTCTTTTTGGGCCTGTGTTTCTTTTAATTCGATTTTCTTCCTTAAGCTATTTCTTTTCTTTTGCATTTTTTTTTGTTTTTCTTCTTTCTCTTTTTTCTTTTGCTCTAGTTGAGGTTAAAATTTTACATTTTTCTCCACGACTTTGTCTTGCTACGAACTTTGTATTTGAAGTGCTTAGAAGAGGTGAAATCTCCTCTAAAACCTTTTTCAGTGCGATTTTCTCAAGCTCAAGAGAAGTCTCATGCTTGTTTAAGCCTACTTCTGCAATGTTCTTTATTGTTTCGTTCTCTATTTCTGGTGTTGAAGGCTCAGTGCAGGTATTTGAGGTTGAGAGGAACTTGGCAGATCTAAAATCCCAATAGGGCTTGAAAAATGTGGAGATCGAATTTCTGTTGCTTGGGTACAAATGTTAGGAACAGGCAAGGACTCTTGTAATATTGCGGTCTTGTTCAATGAAGGAGCGCAATCTATGTCACTGAATAGATTGCTATCCAATGGATAAATTCCACATTCCATGCGACATATTCTTGAAAAGGCAATATTTACCAAATCAGCCATGTCTTTAAGGCCTATCTTGATATTTGGATATTTCCGCATCCAGAGAGGGCATGCTTCATTATATGCATTTTTAAAAGGCTTCATTACTGTCCTATCCAAAGGTTGGATTTTATGTGAAGTATGAGGCGGCAAGCTCAACATGTGAATGTGATTATTCTTGGCAAATATGATCACACCTAGAGCTTCGTGGCTTGAGTGACCATCAACCATCAAAGGGACTGGATATTTTTCAGTTGGATCCTTCCGTATGAGGAACTTTTAGAATTATTTACATCAAATTTGTTATGGCTGTAATGTTTGTATGTTGTACAACGAGGTTACTGAGGTATCTCGAGTAAAGTAAGTAAGTGCATTCGTGTTAGGTTTCGGCGCAAAAAGACTGTAATGTTTGTGTACCACAGAATCCGGTAAGGCGTAACAAGGCGAATGTAGCCAGTAGCTTTACACGATTGCGTATTCTGCCTATAGCGCTTTTCGTACATCATGAAACCAGTTTTGAGTTTTAGTGAAAAGGGTTCACAAATATGGCACTTAGAGATAGATTTAAGGGTAATCATTAAATTTCGTTTAGATAAACTGTACCTATAGTGGGGACGCCGGAGAAAGATTCCTTGAAGTTTTGTAGGTTTATCCGAAACCTGTTAGCCCACTAATTCCTCAGGGTTTTCGGAATACTGCAGGCAACTGTTTCACTGGTCCAATGCACCTTCCATAAGGCAGCATCTACAAACTACATCACGTAGACTCCAGGCTGGAACGTCATATGCAAGTACGATGTAGCATAGAAGATAAGGCAGTAACTTGCGGAACATCTGCTCGCACTGGAAAGGGTCGTAAAATACGTTCACTATATTAACTCGTATTGACCTGTTAGTCTGCAGAACAGGAGTTTAGAGTAAAATCTAGGGATACCTAAAATCCGTGTTTTGCCCATAAGTCCTAAGTGTCGGGCATTGTCAAAGGCTTGCAGAAATTTTGCATTGTTTCCGATTAAATTAGCTGTTAATCACTGTAAACAGCTTCGACGAACGATCAAACTACTTTCGGTTTCAATCGTCTACCTACAATCTACTCAAATCATTTATCAAGACCAGGTAGGAGGGAAATAGATCTATACGAAAAGAGAGTCGTTAAGCTATCAGATTGTAATGCATTTGTAGTGGATATGTCCTAAGATTTGTCCGCTTACGCTATTCCGACTTGGGAATGAGTTACTTTGGCGTGATAGCAGAAAAGTAAGAATTCCCGATGTTCAATGGAACTTTCAGAAAGGTCAGGTTTTGAAATACTTCAAGGCCAGCTTCTAGGAGCTATTCCAAGGGCTTTGTCAAATTGTGAGTCATTTGACTATATAATGACGGTTTTCAGGTAAAAGCCTAGTCTGTACGTTAAACGGTTGCCGAAGAGCTTAGCTTTCCATAACCAAGCTGATAAGACTATGTCCATGTTTGCACGTTTGCAGAACAGTCTATGGGGTTGTGTAGGGCTGTGGTTCGACCGCTTCCTCTATAAAAAAAGTATATGTCGTTGAAGACTTCTTACACAACTTAGGGCGTTAGATGGCCGAGTGTGGGAACTAAGGTACGGATTTGAAGTGCTGGTGGTGCTGAACGTAATGAAGTTTTGACCAGCAGAAGTAAATGAGCAGATGTGATAGAGATGATAACGTAGCATTTATGATCGGAAATGAGAGCTGTGTGTTCTGCAAAATGGCGTGGTTAAGTCTGGTAGGCAGAGCAGCCAAGCACAATAAGGCCGATGAGAGGTTAATTCCATTACTAATGTTCCTCAAGTACGAGAATTGTGCGCTGCGGGTATTAAAGTAGCCCAGGATTTCGGTATTCGGTAAGCTAGATACATACTCTAAAAGATCTTCAAACGGAGTATCGGGACTGGTGGATTACAGTATAAACAGAATATAACTGGGATAGTAAAATACACTTTTTATAGCAACGCATTCGAGATGTTGGAGGTGCGAATGTAATTAAAATAGTATAGACAGGAAATAATCTCTGATCAGTAGAGTGATACATCGGTGCTTTGTGCATATTTCCGTGCACTGGCCTGCAATAAAATCATGCACGGCTTTGGCAAACGGGCGGAAGGTTGAGTCTATGAAATAAGTGATCTTTACTCCAGAAAGAAGGTCTGCAAAAGCTGTTCGGCGACTGGTGTTAGTGTCAGTGTTGTGTCTTTAGTATCAGATTCGGGAATAATGTTATAGTCCTGTCTGGCCACCTTCCACAAAAAACTGGGGGATTTCTGATGCATGGAGGGAGTATGATGGGTGCGTTCCCACGCAGTTGTTACACTTGGTAATAGCTGAGTATTTGTAAATAGTAGATTTTTAAGCTCCTCCATAGTTACTGGTACGGATAGGGTGTCTGCGTATAGGCGGTACAATTTTTGGGAGCGATGGTGGTATTTGGGAAGATTTGCATTGGTAATATGGATTGAAGATTAACACGCATTTTTCAAGCAGGTAGTGCAAGATATAGGTATATGCGTATGTTATTTATCCTCGAGCCGATTCCTATTGCTTTGTTGATCAATGCTTGAGCAACTGAATAAAGGATCTCGTTGGAAAAAATGTCCTAATTTACGTGACGGGTCTCACAGCAAAATTAATGAGCCTGCCAGCAAAGGCGAGGACGGGCATGGTGTGTGAAGTGGCGGTAAGATCTTCACATGCAATACCACTAGTGCGTCATAGTGATATATATATATATATATATATATATATATATATATATATATATATATATATATATATATATAAGCAAATAAATAAAACCTTTATTCAATAAATTACAAACTTACATTTAAGAAACCACAAAACTCTTCAATTACTAAAAGCATGTAACAACGTTTAGAAAACGAACAATACTTGCGTTCAAATAAATGCCTGATTTTTCACTGTATTCTTCGGAACATTCCTTTCTATATTGCTATCAATGGTTTCCCAAGAAATTTTATGAAATCTTTCATTTTTACAATAAATTTGCCTTACATTTCTTAACGTGGCTGTCAGTATTTGACACATGCGTCTTGTTCATGACAATAATTGCTCTGTCACTATGGTAGTTGAGTATGACGTCATTTTATTTGAATTACCGCTGTAATTCATAATGTACAATGGGATTACCTCTGTAATCCTAACGAAGTTACATTGCTGTATAGGAGTAAATTATACATGAGGGAAATGTTGGAAATAATTTTGAAGGCTAAGCTAATAATAACCTTTTATTTTCCATTTTTGGACGTGGATTAATTATGCGCCTGCGTTTTAATTGTTTTGTGTAGCTCTAAGACATACACATGAATAAAAACTTTAGGTGCAGTAAACAAGAGATATTTCTAAAAACTGGAGACAAAGTTGTGAAAATGTTGAAAACCGCGTGCTAGGTACTAATATTACCCATAATTACATATATTTTCTGATACGAAAAAAAAAACAAAGTTAAGGATTAGATAATAAACAAATAAGTTTTATGAGCCTTACGTCTCCGCGGATTGGCTCCATTTCATAAATAAAATAAAAATGATTACATAAATGAACTATTTTTAAGGAAAATTTTATTAATAGCGGATCGTTCGTTAAAAAGCGGCCAAGATCCTATAATAAGGAAAATGAAGAGAAAGAAGTTAACACGCTGGTACACTCATGCAAATCGAAATAGCTCCTCTCGCGAAACAGCTTTATCCGTTGGAGTTCCAAGAACAGCAATTCAGAGAATTTTAAAGAAACATAAATTTCGCCCTTATAAATATAGTTTAGTTCAAAATTTTGATCCGGGTGATTTTCAATGGCATGGTGAACGAAAATGAACATTTTTTAAGCAAGTTATCTGGTCTCCAGTTTTGGTTTATTTAATAGAAACACTAAAATATATTGGAGTCAAGAGAATCCACGTCTCATCTTTCAAAGAGAAACACAAGGGAAAATTTGGCATTAGTCTTTTGTGTTTCATTATAAGGGCGAAATTTGAAATATTTCATATATAAAGAAAATTTAAAGCCTAAGATATGCCGAAATACTACGAACTACACTGCAAGATATGATAGAAGAAATTCCATTAGATGGCCTTAACAATGTTTTTTTTTCACCAAGACGGAGTGCCGTCGCATAATTCTTTACAAATTACAAATTACTTGAACGAACATTTCCAAATAGGTGTATTGGCACTAATTAGCCTTCAAGATCCCCAGATTTATCAGTATTAGATCATTTTTTATAGGGATACTTGGAAAATATTTATTGCAAATGTTATAATAATACAGAGCAGTTAAAAAAAGCGATATGATTTTTAGAACTTTACAAAGTCGTCAATTAATTTTAGAAATGCTTTAAGAAGAATAAGAAAAAGCATGTGTGCAATATATTATGGAACACATTTTAGGCATATTTTATAAGTTTTTATTAATCTGTTTTTTATTGGGTTGTACATTTATTATTCTTCTTATGGAAGCTAACATAAAAATCATCATAATTTTGGAAGTCTAAAAGCGTAAAAGTAAAAGTTACATTTTCTTCGAAATTGATGAAAGGTTATATTTTTATAGAATATATGAATAGAGAATTTAATTTCAATCAAAATATATAGGGTGTTCCATTAAAAAAAACATAAGTTTGTGTTATAAGTCAAAAACCATACTCATTAGAAAAATAAAAACATCTACAGGTCTAAAAATTTGTGACTGTGAGTATGGAAACAAACGGAAACATAAGGATATAAAATCCTTAAATCTCACCACTCGGTGGGGTACTAGTCAATTGGCCTTATGTAAAACTCAACACTACTCTTTTTTATAAATTCGAGCTTTCGATATATTTCATATCTGCATCAGGATGAATACTACAATTTAAAATTATAATAGTGACATGAGAGAATGCTAACAATCGTACTTAACACGTGAGGTCAAAGTTAATAAGTCGCAACGTAAAAACAATGAGAAAGAACGATCATATTAAAACATTAAAAAAAACATTTAAAACGTACGTTAGTTAAAGAATGTTATTATAAAAATCCACAAAAGTTTACAAAAATTGCAACTACACTATTCAAATCAATAAAATTACACATTACACATTAAGAAGTTTGACATTGAAACTGGTTTCAACGTCAAACGTCTTAATGTGTAATTTTATTGATTTAAATAGTGTAGTTGTAGTTTTTGTGAACTTTTATAATAACATTGGCTACTTAATGTATGTTTGAAATTAACGAAATCAAGATGGCGGCTATGCTTACAATTTTTTAATTAAAAACAATTTTTTGTAAAAAATTATGCGAAAATACATTTAGTTTCAATTTGGAAATTTTGGGTTTTGTATGTCGATTTTTATTTTTGAATGCGCACATTTTTTCTTTTTCTCGTCATATTTAAAAGAGTTATGACGTCATCGCAACCATTTTTAAATAGCAACCATTTATTTTTTTATTTTTGGATATGCGGTGAAATTTAAAGAATGACGATGTGTTACGACCCAGATACACCAAACTACATCTTATGGTATCAGCAAGATGGAGCACCTGCACACTATGATTTATTGGTCCGCAATTATTTAAACGAAATATTTCCAAACAAATAGATTTGAAGAAGGGGTTTTATTGAATGGCCTGCGCCATCACCAGATCTTACCCCGTTAGATTTCTTTTTATGGCGTTGTCTTAAAAGCAAGGTGTTTGTGAATAGGCCTCATACTCTCGAGGACGTAAAATAACGAATACGTGTCGAAATTTCAGCAATCACTGCAGAAATAATGAAGAACGTTCTACAGAATTTGCAATACAGGATTTCTCTGTGTCAAGAAGTTCATGGACTATAATTCCAACATCTCCTTTAAATGTTATTTTGTTCGTTTTGCTGAATTAAATGTTGTTTTGTTACTTCTGTTGGATTAAATGTAGGTTTGTTATTTTTGTTGAATTAAATGTTCAGTTTTTAATGTTTGTCGATGTGTTTTGTTGTAACAATAGTAATTTTGTTGCAAGAATAGCGCAATTTTGAGACTTAAATCTTTGAATTTTCTGGAAATTATCAACTGCGGTGCAATACTTTTACACATCGTCATTTTTAGAATTTCGCCGCCTATCCAAATATGGTGAAAAAACATGGTTGCTACTTAAAAAGAGTTACGATGACGTCATAGCTCTTTTAAATATGGCGAGAAAAAAGTTTCCGATGAGTCAACATGTGCGCATTAAAAAATAAAAATCGACGGGACTTGAGATTTTTTCGGAAAATTACCACAGAAATTAATATTTCCAAGTTTACAAGTTAAATGACCGCACTGTAAATAAAATAGGGTAAAGTAAAATAAAATGAAGTAAAATAAATCAGGTTAAAATCGTTTTATGTACAAAAGGGACAAAAAACAAACGTATATGTTGAGAATAGTGCTGGTATAGAACAGATGTTGGCTCAGACCAGTTGAGTTTTGGGGCGAAGCTTCTACAGCATAATCTGTGATAAATTCCGTTGCTATTTTATTAACTACGTGTAGTATATGGTTTTCGTTCTCTGTACTAAGTAGTGATTCTATTGTAGTGCCTATACCTCGTAGTTTTTCGTTTATTTTATTTCTAGCTATGACTCGGGACAGTAATCGATAATGCAGCGAGGTATGATTGCGGGAGGTCGTTAGGCCACACTTGCAGTAATTTTCTATGTTTTTAAAGCGACAGAAATAATTTGCAAAAGGACCAAGTCCTGTAGGTAGCCATAGTGGCTCTTTATTGAGGCTGTACCCGTTTAGGATTACCTTGTTTGTATATTTATGTAGAGATCGACCAGTATTACTTTTATTCCACTCGTCCTGCCAAATTTCTAGGTTCGTACCTACTATCTCTTTTGTATGTTTTTAAGGATTTAGGGATGTTGGTCGTGTTTTGTAGTGTGGATGTTTTTGCTAATATATCTACTAAATTATTCCCACTTGTATCAGTGTGAGCTTTGATCCACATTAGGTTGTAGCGTTAGGAATATCTTGTAGGCTGACGCTGCCCACGAGCACGTGTGGTGATAGGATTGGATGGCATATAGGGGCGTCTGCGAGTCTGTAATAATAAAGACCATTTGTGGTTTTTTGCAACGTAGCTTTCTACCCATTGACAAACCTTGTATATAGCATATAATTCGGCTTGCTCGCGCACCTGGCGCACTTATCGTTTTGTTCTACACCTTACCTGAGTGTACCCAAAAGCATTTCACTTAAACCACCTTAGCAAGTGTATATGTTCTCGTATTCTTATCCGCTCTAGGTCCAAATTTAAATATCCTCGAAGTAAGATCCGTTTGAAGATACCCGGCTTTAGTTCAATTACCCAATTTCTCCTCTTGGGATTTTTACAAGTTTTTTTGCTTAGTATTTCATCACTTGGTATAGCTTATTTTGCAGCGTTATTTGCTGTTTTACTTTCGCCTTGGATTATGACCTGTGGGTAGTCTGCGCATTGCGGCAAATTATCCGCCTATTTCGACTTTGCAGTTTCGTTGGGTTACACACAGGGTCATGTCTTTAGACACCGATTTAGTTTTCCAAATCGGTCTGTCCCCAACTATTAGGACTGGGTCTACGGGTTTATTCACAGTGTCATTACAGTGCGGAAACGGGTTAGCATTTAGTTGTGTGGGTAGGGGTGATGAATTATCTAATGACTTACGTGCTTTGAACACTGAGTTTTCAGATTGTGCGAACACATCGTCATCTCTTATCGAGTCTATTCATGACTGGCTCATTTCAAAACGAATTTTATAAAAATAAAGTAAAACTTAAAATACACACTAAGACTAGGTTAAAAATACTGTAAAGATAAAACTTACGGCTAAATTAAACTATGAAAGACAAATGCCTTTCTCTGTAAAACGGGTTTTCCCCCCTTTCTGTAAATCGCCTTCCCCTGCTGCTGGCCCGGTATGGTTGCTTAGCCCTACCAAGGAACTGCCTTGGTACGGTTGCCCGAGGTCCCCACTGGTAGGTGTTACCTCCATAAGAGGGATGGAATCAATGCCAGCTAACTTTTCCAATACCCCTATTTGTTGGTTCGGTGTTTAATTTAATAAAATAAAAGAAGATAAAAGGAGTGAGTACTGGTAACAGACTCTTTGTCTTAGGGTTTAAAATTTACTTTATAAAAATTCACTTATAGCTGGGACGACCTCATCAGTTACAATATCGCCACGGCACAAAGAACGATGTATATATATATATATATATATATATATATATATATATATATATATATATATATATATGTATATATATAGTGTGTGTGTGTGTGTGTGTGTGTGTGTGTGTGTGTGTGTGTGTTAAATAAATATATTTTTGTGGAAACCCAGTTTTGTCGTGTGCGTATGGCATAGTCACATACAAATGGAGGGAGGAAGGTGGGAAGGCGAGAGAGTGGGGGTAAATGAAGGAGGGAGGGTAATCGGCTGGAAGGAAGGGTAGACGAGAGAGGAGGAAGAGAAATTTTACGAATTTATGCATTTAATTGCATTTTTCGCTCCATTTGAAGTGGTACACATAATATCGTAAATGCTGAGATAAGAGAATTAGAATTTGGTTATCGCTATAATGTTGTTTTGTGCGTGTTAGAATGAGTGGCGGAGAGACCATGTAACTTAAGTATATGTTGTGGTATATTCATTTAGATGAATTTTTCTTTCGCGTAATCGGAAGGAAGGAAACAGAAGGCTATACGGTTAAAAAACCGCTGAGATGACTGTAACGATTACAGTGCGACGTTGAGAACGGAAAGAGTGATTTTGTTGACTTAATAATCAGTGGTGGCCTTATAATTTTGTATCTTGCATTAGCGCATTTTTCATGTTCACAACGTTAACAAACAGATATTTTTTTACTGGTCTTCTATAGATGTCCTGGTTATTTGGATCAAGTGAAATTATTGGATTGTCTATCTTAGATTTGCAAATTCATTTATGTGTCTTAGGTGTTTTAGTTGTCGTGGAAGTATCGCCTTGGCTCCGAATTATGATTTGAAGAGCTATGTTATAATGTAACTAATGTAACTAGTGCCTGTTTAGTTGCTCAGAACCATAAGCCTATCACTGAGTTAGGTCCACACCGTGCACTTTATCTGCACTAAAGCGCTGTATTTTAATTTGAGTAGCTCAGATATTCAAAATGAGATAATTGCTATCTGCTCTAATTTGGTACAGAACAAAATCGTATGTAATATCAGACATTGTGGAATGTTTAGGATTATGGTTGATGAAGCAAGAAGTTTTAAACAAGAGCAGCTATCTTTATGTGTTAGATACATAAATACTAATCTCGAAATTCAAAAACACTTTCTTGGTTTTTTTTTAACGCTCTAACAAACAAGACACCACAAGTCTATGTGATATTATGATTGAGAATATTAAAAATCTTGGACTTGACAACATACCAATTATAGGCCAGCGATACGATGGAGCAAGTGTAATGTCGGGAAGGACAGGAGGGGTACAAGGGAAGCTGAAATAAGTTTATCCTGAGGCTATTTACATACATTGCATGACTCACAGACTGAATCTTGCTGTTGTTGATACTTGTGGCAACATCGAAGGTATTTTTTAACACATTAGAGGCCCTGTATGTGCATTTTTCAAAACCTTCATTGCATGAAAAGTACATAGATCTTCAAAAGAAAATGAAACTCAGGGTTTCTTAGTTAACAAGACTGAGTAGTACTAGGTGGAATTCCAGAGCAGAAAATTGTGAAGGAGTGAAGAAGAATTATACTTCTATCACTTTATTATTGGAAGAGGAAGTTTCACAGAATGCGAATAAATGCTGTCGAAGCTGTTGGGCTTTTGAATTTCATCACAACAATAAAGTTCTTGTCATATTTATATGTTTTGACAGATGTATTGAATGTCATCAATATTTTGAGCAAGAAACTTCAAAGTAAGGAAGGAAGTTTGGTAGAATCTTCAAATGTCATTAACGGTGAGATAAAAACTTTTGAGGAAAAGAGGAGTGACAGAGTCTTTTCGTCTCTACAGCTACAAGCAATAACATTGATATAGAATCTGAATAGAATTCAAAAAGATAAAGAACTGGGTCAAACTTGTTGAAAGATTTTGCTGTTGTGTCCACAATAGGATCAAGCAC
>JARFJB010001352.1:2277500-2402500 GCA_036346205.1 Vesta saturnalis | reverse complement strand
AAAATTAAATTAAAATGTGATATATCCTACATACATCCCCTCACTATCATATAAAGATAAAAAATACTCCTTCCTCTACATCGTGTCAAGCTGGGCTGGCCAGTTCCTGTGGAGATTGGTCGTTTCCATTGAGAAAAGTCGCCTACTGTAACGCTATTTCCGGTGGCGGACAGGTACACTTCCTCCCCTGTACTAAATAGATTTAATTTATTTGTCAGTTACGACAAATTAAATCTTTTTTTCATATTTACGTTTTGAAAAAATCCACCTAAAGGTTTCATGCAAAAAAATTCATTTGTGAACGATGCGTTTTATCTCAGAAAACAGGGGGGTTTTTAAACAGCGGTATTTATGCATATACGAAGAAGGGATATTGTATATACAATGAGAAATTAAAATAATAATGAAGGATTTTTAATTGTATTCTAAATTCAGAGAGCGTAACGTCCAGAACTGACCAACTTATGCATTATTTATAAATTCTTATATCATTATTTAAATTTCTCTGTATTCTACCTGTAATTAATTTAAATTAATTTTATTTGATTTATAATATGTTGTTATGTGTGCAATTTAATAATTACCCTTTTGTGTAACTCAACTTTTTTTTGGTTAAAATAAAACAAGGAATAAATATTACATAAAAATATACTCATTAAAATTGTCTAACAGAAAATGTAGTACTGTAAACAGCAGTTTCAGGACTTATGCGCATTTATGGGTATTTTAAAAACTATCAGGTTGATGCATAAGTAATAGCGTTTTTTATTTTAAAAAAATATATTTTACTACAAAAATTTACAACATATTAATCAATTATATATTCTCCGTTATTATTAACGACTTCCTCCCAGCGTTCAACAAATTTCTCGATACCTCTACGGTAAAAATCGTTCGGCCTTGACTCAAAAAAAAATCCAACCAAGTCCGTAATTCCACACCATTATTAAATGAAACAAACCGCAAACTGTTCGAAAGTGATCGAAATAGATGAAAATCTGACGGAGCCAAATCAGGAGAATATGGAGGGTGTGACAATATTTCCCAACAGTAGTTGCTTACGCTGATGATGGTCTCGTCCTTGTCTCGGGAAATTCCGTCAGAGAAATCCAAAGTAAGTCAATAATAGCCATAGAAATAATGCACAACTGGTGTAAACATAACAAACTACAAATATCAGCCAAAAAGACCACATATTCCCTTCTAAAAGGCAAACTGAAAGGCAAGTTGATGGTGCATATGGACGGAAAGCCCATTAAAAGAATAACTACAACAAAATATCTAGGCATCAGAATAGATGAAAAATTAAATTTGCGCAAAGGCAAAAACAGTTATGAACACGATAGCGAGTATTGCGCAAAGACAATTCCGAATCTCACTAGACAGAATCAAATTATATCTGAACTCGATTATGAATGCGATTATATCGCACGCTGCGAGTACATGGGCTCACAGAGCCAAAATAGTCAAAGCACGCCAGAAAATAAACTCGACACAGAGGAGTATGCTACTTAGACTCACCGGGGCCTACAGGACTACTTCCTTGGACCCACTGGGAGTCATTCTTGGTATACTCCCACTCGATCTAATCATAACACAAAGAGCCGCTCTTTATTGGCTAAAGAAAAACAGTCAAAGTAAAATAGAAGAACTCATTGGCACACGTGCGCATACTAAACAAGAAATAAAAGAAAGGATAATAAGTATCTGGCAAGATAGGTGGGATAAGGAAACCACCGGTAGAAGGGTATACGAGGTATTACCCGACATCAAAAACAGACTACAAATCAAGCATATAGACCCATCAGAGGGACTTATACACTTTTTGACGGGGCAGGGACCCTATCCCACCTACCGAAAGAGGATGACACACGCAGATACAGATCTCTCTATATGTGGCAGTATCGGAACCCCAGAACACACTTTCTTCGACTACAAAGTAGATGACACCAAACTAAAAGCGCACAGATGCAGCATAACTAGCAGAAACACAAAATCCCTAGTAACAACGCCACAAACGTTTGCAGACTTAAACCAACTAGCACAGACAGTGAGCAATATCGCCAGGGAAAAGTATGCAAAACAAATAGAACAAAACCAAACTCAAACAAGAGCACCGACACTAACAGGACAAACAGGTGCCCCCCAGAATTCCAGGAATGCGAATTCCTGAGACCGGAGAGCATCGAAATAAACCGATAAAGACATTAAACCCTAAAAGACAAAATAATAAGAAGTTCAAGCGAATAATGACAGTAGTGTAGTGAGTAGTTAGTAGTGTAGCAAGTAGTTAGAATTAGTACAGAAACTGCATGCAAACAATCTAACAATCATAGTAGAAATAATCAAATCAAACATAACAAACAAACTGTTACACTGCATGCAGGAATAGTAGAACAAGGACAATATGTAGAGTAGTAGGAAAGGCATCCCGAAAGCATGTTTAAAACTCGGATGTCAAAGTAAAAAATGTAGTAACAAAGCTTGGGAATTATATATAATAAATAGAAATCGGCAAATAACGGTATGGTGTAAAACTAAAGGTACCATACCAATAGAATTCAGAGGGCTACTTGTTTGGTTAACCCATCTTACATGGGCGCCAACTACGTCCTTTAAAAAAAGACTTCCCAACCAAGCGTTTGAATTGCTCTCTTTGTCATATTAGCAATGTGAGGACGAGCGTTGTCGTAATGAAGAAGAAGGTCATGCTGCCGATGGGGTCGTTTTTCCCGAACAGCTTCGTAAAGGCGATGCATTTGTTTAACGTATTGCATTGACTGTTTGCTTACGCCCGAGCAATTCGTAGTAAATGATACCTTACCAGTCCCACCGACCGCATAACATCGTCTTTCGATGGTGAAGATCTTGTTTCGCTCTAGGCGTCGCTTGTGCATTGGGACTTAGCCACTGCTTTCTCTACTTGATATTCACATACAAACACCATTCCTCGTCGCCGATAACGATTCGGCAGAGGAACCTCTGATTGTGACCATGAGGAGCACGATTCCGAGCGAGCAATCCATCGGAAATTGTGGATCGTTGATTTTTGTTGTTCTCGCTCAAAACATAAGGAACTCAAGCGCCAAATTTCTGAACTTTTTCTAGTTCCGTAGTTGATTGGCGCTGAATTTTCATGAAGAAGTTGATTTAATCGCTCTTCATCGAACCTAACAGGACTTCCTGAACGATCCATATCATTAAGGTCGAAAATTCCGCTTTTGAAACGTTTAAACCAGTTTTGCGGCTAACAGGAATTTCATCTTCACCGTAAACATCGCAAATATCACGAGCAGCTTCACTGACTTTGGCACCTCGATTAGACGCAAAAAGAAGATAATGTCGGTAATGCGGGTTTTTGTCTACTTGAGATTCCATTATAATAACGTTAAAGTTTAACAATTAAGAAAGAAATACAAAATCATATGACAGAACTATTAATTATCTGACAAGCTGAATATTGAGTAATCAAAATTTTATTTCAGAGCCAACTTTTAAATTAAAAAAAAACGCCATTACTAATGCATCAGCCTAATGAACCGTGAACATTATCCGTCAGGTATTTGATCTTTATATACAAAAGGCTAGAAACGGAATGGTCCAGTTACTTTAAATCTTCCATCCTACCGTTTGGTGGCTGTGCGGCGTTTTGTATAGATAATATAGCTCCTTGCTGTGCTTCAAAACTTAAAATCAGACAATTTTTAGATATACAAGTAGATGGGGGTATTTGACCTTTATTAAATATTTCTGAAATACCTGCATAAGATCTTGATATTACACCTCGGAAGGTAAAAGTATTTTTAAGCGCTTACTAAAAAATAAATCCTGGAATACCGTACTACATTGTACGGAGGTAAACGAGGGAGTGAAATGCTTTTATAATAGTCTAAATTACTATATTTGCTGCTGTTCCTATCAAAATGCTTTGGTACAAAATAATTCGAAAATCGTATCCTGGATGACAAGGGGATTGCGTACAAATAAAATAAAACTCTGAGAACTATGATTAAGGGCAGAAATAAATAATTCCGTTGAATCTCAAGTCTGAAGTTATTCAAAAGACGAGCTTGTAGTGGCTACATTAATAACGCACAAAATATAAACAAGGCATCGTGGCAACTAATAATGCATAACGTTTTTTCAGACTCTATTAGTCTGTTGGGTAGGACTGTATCTTCAAATCTCTTATGTGTTGACCATCTTCTGTCAGCTACCAAAAGAACTGCTCGTAAAATAGGCGTTTTGTACAGATCTAAGCAGTACTTTACCTCTCGACAACTCCTTCTGCTGTATAAAGCGCAAATTCGCCCTCATTTGGAATATAATTCTCACCTCTGGGTTAGTGCTCCCCAATACGCTCTCGATATCGTTGATCGTATTCAAAAGAGAGCGATTAGGCTTATAAATGACCCGTCCTTAACTTCTCACATACAGTCCCTTGAGCATAGAATGATGGTTTCAGTTCTTTCTTTGTATTTTCGTTATTACAACGGCTATTGTTCTGCTGAATTATATTCTTTGATACCATCTCGGGCTATCTTTGCGAGAAACACTCGGTTCGCTCATTCACATCATCAGTATGCAGTACAAACCTCCAGTTGTCGTACCACGTAATCCACATTTTTCTACAAGGCTTCTAAACTCTGGACTGATCTCCCTAGTTCCTGTTTTCCTCTCACTTATGATATGAGAAAATTTAAGGTAGCTGTTCATATATTCATTATCCCTCTATCCATCCTACTAAGTGTTCCTGAATTCTTTAGCACGATAGGCCAAATTTAGCCTGTTCAGGTCCACAATTATAAAAAAAAAAAATTCTATTTTGTGTCAGAATATGAAATTTATTTTGCAAAGAGGATTTAAGCCTTTAAACCGACAAAACCATATTGTTTCCCCTGTAATTTTATTAATTTTTTACTATTGCCAAAGAAATTTATTTATATACAAAAACTACAAATCCTTGGTCACTGTCAAGCTAACTGTTGTTAAAGTTTGTCGTGTTCCTGATTTCCTAGGTTGTCGTTGTTTAAAGTTGCTTTCAAAAATCGTTCTCTATACTTCTGCAGTTCCTGATGTTAAAACATTTAATGACGTGCAAATTTATTGCTGGGGCACACAAATCGTCGCACTGTTGCAAACTAAGAAGCTGTATTGTAGGCACTAGAAAATAATCGAAAAATGAACACCAGAGTAATAATTGCAGCTGTACTGAATGTTAATCCAGAGTCAGTTAGGCAAATCCTCAAAGAACAACGTCTTCATCCATTTCATTTCCAAAAAAATTCATCACCTATTTTAACTGGATTTTTTTACCGCGTGTACAATATTGCGAGTGGTTGCAAAATCAAGAGCAAAACTTTCTGTCATTAATTTTGTTTACTGATGAAGCTGGATTTAATTGCCATGGTGTTTTAATACATGATATGCATTATCCGAGCGATGAAAACTCTCATCATACCGTAATACGGAATCGCCAGTATGAGTTTTCCATTAATGTGTGGTCAGGTATAATTGACAATTATCTAATTGATCCATTTCATTTGTCCAATCGAGTGACAGATAACACTATCGATATGTTTTGGACAATGAACTGCAAACTTGATTAGAAAATGTCCCATTGGATATTATTAGAAGAAGGTACTGTATGCATGACAGCGCGCCAGCTCACTATTCTCAAAGGACAAGGAGAATTTTTGCAAAGAAAATTTGGAAATAGGTTGATTGATCGTGCGGACTTATACCATGGCCAGCTCGTAGTTGCTATCTTAATCCCCTTGACCTTTCATTTTAGGGGTTTATGAAAAATGAAGTGTATGCCGTAGAAACAAATAGTGAAGAACAATTATGGAACAGAATTCTGGAGTCTGCTGGTAGATTTATTACTTCAAAGATGCCGTCAGTCATTAACACGAATATTGGAAATGTGTATTCAAGAACTAGGTCACTTTCTGTAGAGCTTTTTTATATTGTATTATTCTACAAAGTGGCGGATGTCCGCTATTTTTAATGATTACGTCACCGAATACTATCAGAAGCATTGTATATGTGCCTTAGTTCGGTCTCCCAAAATTTTATTAATTTCAGTTTTATACTTCACATAATAGGTGGGGATGGGGTGTTATTAATTAAATTAATTTACTTTCATATTAAAAACTTACAAGAATGGCTTAAAACTATATTATCTTCAAAAAAGTTGTAAAACTATTTGCCGTAAAGTTTTTGAAAGAACTTTAGGCATTATTTCGATTTTTTCGAAAGTTTATTAAAATTTAATTGTTTTCAATACAGTTTTTCGTTTTTCTTTTCAAATACGTTAAACGTTGTTGAGCTACTCACAAAATGTACACGCACACGCATGCACACACGCACATGCACACGCACACGCACACGTAGACGCACACGCACACGCACACGCACACGCACACGCACACGCACACGCACACGCACACGCACACGCACACGCACACGCACACGCACACGTACACGCACACCCACACGCACACGTACACGCACACGCACACGCACACGCACACGCACGCGCACACGCACGCGCACACGCACACGCACACACACGCGCACGCGCATACGTATACGCACACGAACACGCACACGCACACGCGCACATACACACACACACAGATATTTTTGACATTTTTGAAAAACCAATGTTTTGGACCCAGGGGACTTAAATCTTAGTCCAATTTATAATTTTTTGACGGACTACAATTGTTTTCTCTTTAAGTGGGAAAGTTAAAAATAACCTACATTGACATTAAGTGCACTTTAACAAAAACGTCCTTGCAGCAAGTCTGCTGTTAGCAAGGATTTCAATATAAACGTGTATTTAAAGGCAAGAAATTAAGAGGTTAGACGATGAAGTGCAGGTTGGATACGAAAATATAGAATAGAGAAAACTTAGTTTGTATTTAAGAAAATCCCATAATGATTGTATTAAAATTCCATATATGTTGTAATTTAACTTTAGTCGATCCATAGAAGTATTTTCATATTTAAACTTTGTGTGCTTAATTTTCTGAAAATACCACTTTTTTTCACCGAAAAACGTCACGAAAGTGCTACTGTTATTCTCTATTTTACATTCATTCATGATTTTATTAACATCACAACAAAGGCTGAGGTGTAATTTAATGATTGCATTTACATATATTTACATTGATTGTACAATTGGTTTCTACTTAAATTGTTAACGTTTTGCTATGTAACTGCTGCATCTTTTTCCAATATATTACAGGTGGTGAGGACGGTCATATACTATTTACAGTACCATGATACTTGGTCTACAACGCCTATTCCAGCGGAAACAATATCCAGCGTAGCATTCCATATTTGAAAGTTTTAAAAATTCGGCTACTTTTCGTGGCAACAGGGTACATCTTCGAGAATTATAGTATATAAATAAATTTGAATGCTTCACATGTGCAATTCCAAATGCCTGATATACGTTTTATGGCGATGATTCAAGCAGAATTGTAAAAACTTGACTTTGGATTGTCTTCGTATATACAGACGGTGACACCCCATTAGCATTATTTCCGAGATTACTTCGATTGGAATGTGAGTAACAGAGTTTTCGGGCAATCCCTGCTCAGGTGAAATAATGCAGTTCAGGTACCACTTCTGGTTATATCGGAGGTTGACGTCATCTTTGATATTTAAAATTGAACACCTTGTATATTGTGGTAATTTTAGACGAAATAGTAACTAGTTTAAAATTATATGCATTTTACAGTAATAATGATACGGCAATATTCACAGGAGGACTAGCTAGATCCCTAAGCTCCCTACCTATATTTTCACAGTGGCTCAACTGCATACAGGGTTGTGGAAATTAATGACGAGTTTAGTTAAATTGAAACCTTCATAATATGTGTTCAAATGGAACACTCGATACGTTTTTCATTATTCTGATTCAAAATTTTGTTATCTTTCGAACGATAGATATACGTATCTGTTTTTGAGTTAGCTACTGTTTTTTGTGTAATATCTTCCGAGGATGGCTGTAACATTCTTAGCAAAACTCCAAAGAAAATAACTAAGCTGTCACCAGCATTTGTTGTTAGTTCTTTTTTGCAGTGTCAGTTTAATTTAGTGTTTATAAGAAATGGAATGTAACACATATCCAAGTCATGATATTTTAAATTTATTATTTATTTACGGGCGTTGGAATGAGATTATAAACAGAACATGTACAGTTTTCAATGAGACATGTTGCCATCAATGAACAGTCACGGCTTCTACTATTTCATCTGCAGACAATCCATGGAACGCTCTTCGTCTTCGAGCGATCAAATTGTCTTTTGAAATTGCGGGTGTAGAATAAACTCTTTGCTGCATTTCTCCCCAAACATAAAAATCCAATGACATGAGGTTGGGGGACCTCACTGGCTAATTACATGGTCCTAGACGTCTCATCAATCTATCTTCAAACATTTGAGTCAGCTGTTGATTGGTTTGATTGTGACAGTGAGGTGGAGCCCCGTCTAATTGATATTAACACTTTCATAGTTGATCTGCCACAATCATTTGCAAAATGTAGAGATATGTGCCAGCATTTAAATTGTTAATATTGACAAAACAAAATTTGTTTTGTTTCTTTCTTTCCCTGATAAGATGAGGACTTTCAGATGACCACAGATGAGTATTATTTGACCTAACCCCTGACTTGTCTGCAAAAGCTAGCACACACTGTAATTTAGTTAGGAACAGTTCCCTCGTCTAGAAGTCGACTTTGAAGAAGCTCTCGTAGAAACCGTTAACTGTGGTGTACGCCGAATTCGATAACATGATTGAGATCGATAAACATCGGAATATGGTCGTGAATTTTGCCTTTTAAAAGGGAGAGATCTACATCACAAACTTCAATATCCAGCAGCAAGTGAAAGAAGATGGACGCATACATGGACGTACAAGGGTTTAGAGGTGTTGATAACAAATTCATACCGAAAGAAATTGCCGTGGTTACAGATCATGGTTCGTTACTGGTGATGCTGATAAAGTCACTTCGAGATTATTTTATATCATTGCCCATGTGAAGACAGATAAGTTATTTAGAGGATAAATACCACGACTTGAAATGACGGTCAGGGTATGTGCCATACAACCATTTTTATGAGGAGCTGATAAGAACTCTGCTGCCGTTTAACAAAATTTACGTTAAGGGTAGTGAAAAACAACAGTTTTTAAGATTCCTTAACTAACCAATATTAAGCTTGGACGAGATTGGTTGTCCGTCGATTAAAAAATTGAAAAAGGATGCATAGGGTTTCTTTAAACCATAAGATCGACGAACCTAGGTTTTCTCTGGAAAACGCGTTACTACTGCAAGACTGGGCGCATATCAACTCCAAGGATGTATGCGGTACAAGTGTTGAAATGTTTGAAACCGATCCTCAGCCACAAGAATGTGTTTCGACTTGTATGTATGTGCTTGTAATCAGCTACCGCGACAAGCGCCTAGACCTTATGGAAATATTGTGAACACGGATCCAGCAAACAAACCAGGTCAACATTAGACTGCTATCTACATTGACGAGAAAGGTAACGGGGAATATTTTGACTCCTTTGGACGACCCCGCTAGGTTACCATTTACGTTTCCTTGAGAAGAATTCTAGATGGTTCCGATACAACAAAACGCTCCATGATTAGCATTCGGACGTGTGTGGACTTTATACGATAATGTTCTAATATTTTAGAATGAGAAATAATTTACCAATGCTTGATATTGTAAATAAGTTTTTCACTTGTTTGGTTGTAAATGATGAGGTAATCAAATTACTGTATAATACTTGTTTTTCAACCATTCTACTCTGATAAATAAAAGCGTTTTTAGTAGTTTAGTTATTTTAATTAAGAGTTCCGTAACAAGATCATCATGATCAACTTATATTGCAGAAAAATTTTCGGTGAAAAAACTCTGCAATCACAAGTATATTCTACTCTGTTTTATCGTGCTTACCTTTTAACATCAAGATAACCCTATTTTGTTGTTGTCCTTTCAATATTTACTAAAACCAACACGCGCATCGTGCATTAACAATAGTAATTTGATTACATCTAATTATAATGTCTAACTACCTGCTTACTTAATTGCTGCTCATTTATTTATTTTAAAGTCATTTGTGTGTGCATGCGTGTGTGTGTGTGTGTAAGTGTGTGAGTGCTTGTGTGCGTGTGTGTGTGTGTGTGTGTGTGTGTATGTGTGTGAGTAATTGAACATATAAATAAATCAGGTATAATTTTCGAATGTAAAGGTGTTGACCGCTTAGATAGAGAATCTTTCTGTATAAAACGCTAGAGTAGAAAATGATTATTATTTCATCTAATATTTAGACCTTAATGTTTTTTGCAGCAGCAAATTTTTAAAATATTTGTAAGCACATTAATTAACACGATGTCGACGGCTAATTACTACTTTCCGTTCATAATGAAATTGTATAACTGTTCAATTATAATAACTGCAGAACAGTTTTATCATATAAGTGAAATTTTTTAAATGTACTTTGTAAATAACAAAACATCGTTTTATATAAATGCATATAAGGTAGTCTGCGAAAGGGAAAGGTAAATACGAGTTGCAGTAAGGTGATAGAGATAATTAGGTTTGTATATTTACATTTTTACAAATTACTCAATGATGGAAGGAACCAATAGCCAGTTGTATATCAACTATTCATACGTAAAGACACAAAACGGGTTTAGCAAACTGTATAAAATATTTCTATATTTAATTTAGTTCTCCAACACAGTTTTTATTAGAACGGTCGAAAGAAAAACACATCTGAATGTATGTGTATTATTTTTAATATATATTTTACTTGATATTGTTCACAAAAATGCCAGATTTTAATGTGATATTATAGGAAGAACCTGTCACAAACCAACCAACTCTGCATCAGCTCTTTTTCTACCCGATCTCTACCCATTTGTTTAATTAATTAGATAAAGGTGTGAGTATTACGTTATTTTTTAATAAAATAATTAACAGCATTAAGCGGTACGTATTTGTTGGTTTTATACTTCGTAGTTATTGATTCGCATGTAATAATAAACTGTTAAAACCTTTTGTCTTTTAATTCCGTTATAGCAATTTGGTATTTTGAACAGTGGCTGTTTTGGAGTAACTGTAAGTTGGTTTTCGTAAACTGTAAGGTATGATCTGGTTTTTATTGAGATTGGTTTAGTTGATTGATTGATTGATCTGATTAATTAATTTGTTTGTTTGAGAAAGAGCTGAGAGAGAGACGTAGATGATCAACTTCTATTGCAGAAAATGTTCATTAGTGTATACACCACTAGATGACGCCACAAACAAGCCTACCGCTAAGTAACGCTACCTTTATTACAGAAAAAATATTCATTAGTCCACTGAATGGCGCTACAGACAAATTCAAGTTTCACAACAAGGGGGTCCTACCGCTAAGTAACGCTACCTATATTACAGAAAAAATATTCATTAATCCACTAGATGGCGCTACAAACAAATTCAAGTTTTACAACAAGGGGGTCCTGCCGCTAAGTAACGCTACCTTTATTACAGAAAAAATATTCATTAGGCCACACATCACTAGATGGCGCTACAAACAAATTCAAGTTTTACAACAAGGGGGCCATGACAAGAGGGCGGCGCAGACCCTAACACAGGTTCTTATAGCTGTCTTATGAGATAGCATTAGGGCCCCCTTATTATAATACTATTGGCGGTGAAGGGGGCCACGCAAGGGGGCGCAGACCTAACACAAGTTCTTATAGCTGTCTTACAAGTTAGAATTATAGCCCCCTTATTTCAAATTTCCCACCGTAACCGTTGCTGAGCCTTAATCCTGCAATCGGAGGTCAGACGCTGGATGGGGCTAAGAACCAATCAGAAACTAATCAGGTGAAAGGGGCTGCCCTTAGGACCTCCATTCAGAACATTGTATGCGCACGGATTTGCCTATCGTCCAGAGGTTGAACTGTAAAAAATCTCTTAATACAACCAAACTAGGGTGAAAATTCCATCAAGGGGCTGAAAATGGCCCCCGAGAAGAAGCCGTCAAAAAAAAATGGCCGACCAAAATACGCCTTCCACGTGGGCGTAAACAAAAAGTAGAGGGGAAGGTGTCCCAGGCGGCCGAGCTTGTGACATAAAAAAAGTGGAGGGGATTGTACCCGTGTTCTACTGTTGATTTCTCATGCCATCCAAATACGTAAAAGTATACAGTGATTTGCAAAATATAAGGTGAATAATGAGCTTTATGAGATTTCTATCTTATCGAGGACCGGAGTTAGGAATGATAAATTTTTTTAATTTCAATCCCTTATAACTATGTTTCTAATAAAAATGAAATCTTGAAATGAAGGGATTACATAGTAAACATGCATAGCTAAAAAACTGCTATATTGGATTATTTTTAGCGCTTCCAGTTTTTCTGCAAATAACAAAATTATTAATTTAATTTTGTTTTAATATTTTATATCAAAGTTTCAAAAATAATTCTAAAGTATTTTAAAGTTAATTTCTCATGCTATCCAAATATATAAAATATAGATTTTTTGCCTCTGACCTCTAAATCCTTATTAATTAATACATTTATTTAGAGGAATCCAAAAATGTAATAATATACAGGGCGTGCCATTAACAAGAATCTTACAATTCACTAAGTAATTATTATGGCAGATTTGACATAACACCACTGCAGAAGAACGGAATACTAAATGGGCACCCTGTGTAATTGAAATTGAAACGACCTTTCGAAGAAAGATGTTTTTGTATTGGAGGAAGGATGTATCCACAGAATCTTAATTGAAACACATAGTGTACGTCAGTTTTAAATTGAATTCTACTATAGAGATGTGGAGGTTGCTTAGTCAAAATTATGTTGCTAATTGTTATTATAAAAATAAAATTACTGCATTTAACATAAATAACCTAGTAAAAAGATCACTACACTAAATTAAAGTTGAGTACAACAGATATTAATTCTTTTCACTTTAAGGTAGCGGTTCCTTTTACCGTCTATCTGTTACAGTTAATCCAATTGGTGGTGATTATTGAACCTGGCGAATTTGGGCAACACTGCGTTTCATACTCCTAAGGTTCAAAACCTTAATTGTTTGTATAATTATTGTGACTCTTAAGTTTAATTACTTATTGATTTTGCTGTTTGGCTTCTTCATTCATCTTCACTGTCCTAATGTATTATCTCTTGGACATTAAACCTTATTATTATTATTATTATTGTTATTATTATTATTATTATTATTATAAATTGCTCTACTATTGTAATAGATACTAAAAAATTCTTAAGTAGTTTATTTGTTATATAAATTTCAAATAATTAACGAATGAAACTAATAAAAGTAGGTATGTATCTACATTCATAAATTACATTACTATCGTGATGTAATTAAAATTGAAATCTAAAGCTTTTCCTATTTTGCAATAAAGTAATTCATTTGAAAATGATTAATAGATCGCTGATTACGTGCATTTGCATTAGTTTAATAAAGTAAACCTCCCCAATAAGGAATTTAATTAATAAGATGTATTTGAGGTCGAAAAATGTATCAAGGATATCAAAAGGACGTTTACAAGATGAATTGTATAAGAGTGTGTATATATAGTTGTGACAGATATAAAGTTCGTGATTAGTGAGCGAACGTGAGATTGCTAGAAATTCACCTTTAACCCGACACACATGCGAATGCATTCCATAACTGCAATTGTACAATTTCATTTTCTTGACCAGCACTTGTATTGTTAAATATTAAGAAATTAAACAGCTTATTTGGAATTAAGGAAAAAGAATTATAAGGAAGCGGAGTTTTTCGTATGGAAGCACACGGGTGGTTTTTAGCGTAAAACCGGCGCCTTCTTGGGTAGGTCAGGGTCGAGGGTAGTTCGGATCACCGCCCATCCGAGGCATGTGAACTATTCTGTTAACTAACAGTTTAATGTGTGGTCACTGTAGAGCAATCAAGGGTGTTACCTCTTTACATCACTATCGATGTAATTGATGTGTGAATTACGCACTTTTTTATTATTATCTGAACCACTGGGTTTTCAGTTTTCATTTCAAGTTCAACACATTTTTTGCAAAATTAACCTTTAATTTACTCTTTAATATTGTTTTTAAACACTTCTGTAAATACAGATTAAACAAAATTAAAGAACAGTGGTTGGCAAACCTGGTTTTACAAAAATAAATGTTTGCGCAGTAAGAGATGATTAATCAAAATTGCATTACCTTATAAGTGACAAATATCAAATTTTTAATAAGTAGGCATTAGAAATGTGACCTTTAATGGTAAAAATCTTCTTAAGATAGAGTTGCATTTGATACCAATGATTAATGGTTTGCACTGGGGTATACCATTTGAGTACAAAGAAAAGCAAATCCCTGATTGATTATTGGATACATATGCATTAAAGCTTCCTTTGGCGTAATCACTATGGTAATTTGGCAACATCGATATGTCATTAGGCTAAGTGTTAATCCTACTTTAAAAAATTTTTCATTGTTGAAAATGTATAAAGCATTTGACATCAATAAAATGAACTTTTAGTAAAACGGAAATGATTAATAGGTTGTTACTTTGTGAAATTGTTGCACGCAAAGGCGTATTTGCCATTTAGAGAATACCACTGTTTGCAAAATAAAGTACCATCATACTTTGCTGTATGTATCAAACGTGCTGAAATTGTGTAAGTGAGCACTATAAAGGAGCGCATTTTATCATTATAAGAGCTACTGTTCAGTAAGGGACAGATTTTTTTAAATTTTTTTTAGTATTCTCGAACAGGATAATACTTGCCTAACGTGCTAAAGCACTCAGAAACACTGGGAGGGTTTAGGGATATTTTTAGGCTGCCGAGAAATGTTTATGAGTGGCTAGCTACCTTAAATTGACTTAAGTCAAAGTTTGGAGGAAAATAGGAACTGGGTGGTGCATTCCACAATTTGGTCGCCGTGTGGAAAAATGTAGATTGCTCCCGTTTAGTGTGACACGATGGAATTTTGAGTGCGTAACCCATAGGTGGGAATCGTATTCCAGATGAGGTCGAATTTGAGCATATGCAATAAAATGAGTTGTTGCACTGATACTTGGGGTACGCCCTCTTTAATAGTAGTTTCTTTCAAAAAGAAGCCATCGACGACAACGCGTATACGTCTTTTGTCAAGAAAGCTGGATATCCAATTCATGAGCGTATCGGTACTTGTGCCAAATCTGGCCAAAGCCTTTGAAGTATCTAAAGCTACTACGACTGTTTCACCGGACCTCTAATGCATTATTCCAAAGTTGGTGGTCGTTTAGGAGTTTATTGGACTAGAGGAACGAAAGTAGTTGGTGAATGATGGCTCTCTCCATTATTTTCGACATAATGGAAGTGATAGCTATTGGTCGATAATTTGGGGATCGGTTTTGAGGCCCTGTTTAGGAATAGGTTGGATATTTGGCAACCTCCACGATGGGGGAACTCTCCAGATCACATGGAGATTAAAAAGAGTTTGTACAATACAGGTACTAGCTCGAGGTAGCATTTTTTAAGGGCGGTAGGTGGAATACCGTCAGGGCCAGTCGCCTTGTTTGGGTCAAGTTTATTGGTAATTTATTCCAGGAGCTTGTAACGAAAGTGGATTGGTTTAGTAGTGTATGGGACGGAACAGTTTTACCAGAATCATTGAAGCATGAATTTGACGCAAAGTAATCGTCAAACAGGTTGTCTTTTTCAGCATGGTCAACTACTACAGCTCCGTCGCAAGACGTTATGGTAGGATAGGAAAATGTGCTAAAGCTTTTACTGATGGCTTTAGCTAATGACCAAAATTTACCACCACCTAGAGGACATAAGAATAATTCTTTGCATTTGCGTTATTCAAATATCTTTTTGGCATTGGTGATGATGCTCTTGCCACTATTCCTTGCGGCAACATAGTTGGCGTGATTTTCGATAGATTTATTTGATTTCCATTTGATATAGAGTTTATGATTTTGCGATAATGCACAGTGCAAGCCCTATTAAACCAGGGTTGGGAACAGGCATGACCTACAAGATTATGTTTTTTTGGAACGTATAACTCCATACCCATCAAGATAACTTCAGTGAGTGAAAGAGCAATGTTTGAAGAGAAGGACCGTTTAAAGCCACACTCGCCCCAGGGGAAGGTTGCAAAAAAATCTGGCATTTCGTTCCAATTAGCTGATTTCAAACACCACATAGTTCTATCTGTTTCTCGAGTAACAGAGATTTGGCACAGAGGAAGTTATTTAGATTAGGCAGTGATCTGATTGACCAAGTGGGGAAAGGACTCTTGTCTTATGGACAAGTGGGTTAGTCGTAAGGAGTAGGTCCAGGATATGTATGGTTAGGGCTGTCAGGGATCTGGTTGGTTCGGAAATGATTTATGTGAGATCACAGGATACAGTAAATGCTTCTGCATTATGACCTGCGGGATTAGTGGTAGATGAAAATTGAAGCCAATATTGGAGTTGTGAGCATTAAAATCTTCCAAAATTGAAATATCGCAAGATGGAAACTGTGATAAGAGGTAGTCTATTTTCAGATTAAGGTAATCAAAAAGATCTTGGAGACCTATACAAGCAGGAGTAGAATTTCACAAATTGGGGCTCAGAATTTTTGAACCAAATCGCGTTAAGTTTGTTGTTTTCCAAAGTGGACATCCTCTTACAACCTACTTTCTCCTTGGCATACGCACATACTGCGCCCTTAAGGCGAAAATTAGAGTGGAAGTTGTATCTGGTAAATTGCAAGTCAAGCGTGTAATGAGTTTTCAGTGGTGGCAAGTGACGCTTGCCCTCAACGAAGTCCAACACAAAATTAAGACTCGTTTGTAAGAAATAAATTTTGTTCAAAAAAAATTATAAGTTACGGTGTGTTATTATTCGATGGCACTCCTACACGGGCTGCGGTTGACGCTGGTTCCTTCCAGGGGTTGGAAAACAGATTCGGGCGCCACCCAAAGATATACTACTGTCCAGTCGGTCTTTGGGTCTAGTCCTGAACGTGTACTGTTTCCAAACGGCTGCGTCGGGTTTCCCAGTAGAGGATAAAATTCAGGGTCTAATCCTTATGATAGATGCACCTAAAACTCAATATGTTGAGTACGACATTTAAAAGTGGGAAACGGCTGGCGATTACATAATTTGAACGATGAGGCGACAGCGTAACAATTTGCTTTAATTGATATTATATCAACTACTCAATTAATATTTCTTTCGTCGTGCTAAAATTATTCTTTATGGAGAAACAAAACGGTTGATATAAAATTCGGCCAGTTTCCATTAATACAAAATACTTATGCTATCTAACGCTTTAATTAGTAATTAATAACTCTTATATCAACTCAAAATCACTCATCGGGCGGCATGGAGTATACATACCTTCCACCCATAACTTTTACTAGTTTTACTAGTATTACTAGTTTTACTAGTTTTACTAGTTTTACTAGTTTTACTAGTTTTACTAGTTTTACTAGTTTTACTAGTTTTACTAGTTTTATTAGTTTTACTAGTTTTACTTGTCTCACTAGTTTTACTAGTTTTACTAGTTTTACTAGTTTCACTAGTTTTACTGGTTTTACTGGTTTTACTGGTTTTACTGGTTTTACTGGTTTTACTGCTTTTACCGGTTTTGCCGGTTTTACCGGTTTTACTGGTTTTACTAGTTTTGCTAATTTTGTTGAGTTACGAGTTTTACGAGTTTTACTAGTTTTACTACTTTTATTATTCCCGTCTAACCAAAATTGATAAAATTTGATTACGTTAAGTGAAGTCAGATTTGAATTTACGGGGATAATTTCTGTTATAATAATTCACTACACAATGCCATGTAACATAATGTAATAAATAACAAGGTATTCGTGATGGTCTCTTAAGCCTATTTCACACCTTCAGATTAAATATTTTTCGCGTATTAACTTTTATATCGTATTTCGATAATAATTGCACAATTAGCTTGAAAAGAAACGTAAAAAGTAGGTACTGTAGTGGTTGTGCATTCAAATTCTGGAATTAGCACTTATGCTGAATTTTTTGTCACATTTATCACTGTTATATTCTCCACTATAGATTGATTCGCTGTCTACGGTCAGCAAACTCTTAAAGCGTTAAAAAATCTAAATCGACCTTCCTCTACCAGCACTGTTATCGCATTGCCGGATAACCTCATCTGGAGAGCTTAGAAAGCTGCTATGTTGCCACTCTGCCGAGTGACAGTATTCACGTTGTTGGAAGGAGCACCGACAACGAGCAACATGCAAGTCCCTCAGGGGATCCCGTCACTGTTACACTTTCCTTGGGGTGCTCCTGTTCATGACAACAACAGAAAGAGAAGAAAGAAGAAGACAGGAGATACGAAAACTGAGGGGATTTCGGCTACTATAACCTTAGTACCCTCGTCACCGATCCAAAACGCCGCAAACGAGTCATCCCACGACGAAGAAGAAGACATCGGTGGACCTCCCAACTACGACCACACCGACCGACAACGCTTTTGGGGCCCTTGAAGATACCACGGACTGCCCGGAAGCCTGGAATCCACCATTATCAGGGGGAGAGTGCTGTCGGCAATCCTTCGTTAGAACGAGTACTAGGTCACCCTCCTCGACAATTGGACCGACGAAGGATAGCCTTCACCAGAGCGAAGGCAATCAGCGATGGATAGACAGCCAAGGACAATGACATGCTAATACGGTTTATGGATGAAGCCTTTCGCTACGGCTCCTATTTCAGACGATTTTTTCACGCATACGACGGAATTGCAGTGCTCTACAGACGAGTGACGGATATAATCGTCAGATGCCAAATAGGTAAAATGAGCATAGGTTAGGTTATGCTTAGTTCGAATTTATGTTTAAATCAGAAAATAGCGATAAATATATACCAAAGGCATATTTATTGACTAAAGTAAATAAAATAATTCAAAGAAATGAACACTAAAAACAATTAAATTCTAAACAATAGCTAAACGTAATGTTTAAACATTTAACAGTTAGCCTGGCTGTGGTAAATTTGGAAACAGGATACAATTCAAAGTCCAACATTGCACTTTTTGCACATATGTCTAGAGTCTCTTCTTTTCTTTTCTTGTTTTTTTTTTGTGTGCGAACAAACCAGACATCTTCTTCAAGCATTGTTGTTCCTTTCTGTTCCCAGAACACAAAGTATCTTTCGGTTAGTTGTGCAGAATTAAGGTTCAAATCAGGCCTTGTTAGAGGATGAATTGTAGAAAACGTACACATAAACGATTGTTAATTATGTCTACCTTTAAAATAAAAACATTTACTAATCTCTCAAATAACTGACGTTTGGCTTCTAACTGAAATGTCGCTAATGAAATTTTTGTAGGATTGTGCTCAAACGCATGGCGTGAGTACTAAGCAAAAAGACATCCATTATGGAAATACAGCTTCTTATACCATTTTATGCTTTTACGGATGCATTCAATACTACAAATCATCATGTCAGTACGGTCGACTGCTCCCGTTTTACTATTATATCCCACTACACATCTGGACTACCGAACATTTTCTTTAGTAATCCTATCTTCTTTTTGAAGAACTACAATTGCATTTGCATGCATAGTGGTTATCATATGGATATCTCGACGATCTTTCCACTTTAATACCAATAGGTGATAACTAGAATTCCAAGAAACATCTCCCTTATTTAGTTTGCCTATGAACGTTGGCATATGCTTTCTATGTGGCCGGACAGTTCCACAAGAGTTTGTTTTATTTTTGAATAGGAAAGTTGACAAGGCAGGACTGCTGTAGTAGTGGTCTGTATAAAGCGAGCCCTTTGTTAAGATATTCATCCAACAGCTCCCAATACACCCAAATCTTGATTCAGTCCCAAATTTTCACTTATGCCTTTTCCCAAATATGCTATGAAATCCAATACTATTCCAGTTTGTCAGTCGCACAAAACAATAAGCTTAATCCTAAAACGGTGTCTTTTACTCTTTACAAACTGTTTAAAGCTCAATTTTCCTTTAAAAAATATTAAGCTTTCATCAATCACATGGTCCTGAAACGGCGAAATTGTGTTTGAAACCTCTCATTTATTTGTGACAGAGTATGGTCTACCCTATAGAGACGATTATTTGGGGGAGCTTACTGATTGTCGCAAAAGTACAAATATCTATGAATTTACCGGTATCTGTCCCTTGTCATTTTTTTCCCGAACATAAAGGAATAAGTAAGCTTTATACGCTGCAGATAGTTGGGACTTGATTAGAAGGAGTAATCGCTTAAATTCTTCATGGTAGGGTTTATAATATGATTTTTTTAATTTACGGTGGTATTTCGCCTTGAGTCTGATATCATAAATAATTTCTTTAGAAAACCATTTGGGACATTTCGATGATTTAAAGCGAGGCACATGCTCATTCAAAATTTACAGAATTCCGATACAGCTGCGTTAACTTCAGAATAGTGGTTAAGAAATGACCAGTTAATATTCGTAAGACTATCATGCATAAAGAAAATGTTTCTGCCTGCTTTCATTAACCTATTGCCATAAAGATTTAATTGATCAAAAATATCAAAAAAAGATTTAATATTATTCACGTGTAGATCAGGGGGGGTATGTACAATTGCACAACATATACAAATAACAAATATTTTACAAACGAATTTACATCCTACTGTGTCAATCAATGGAACGGATGCAAAGTAGGATAGATTAAGTTGAACAGTAATAATGTAGCTTTTAATTGCTAATAACTCCCCACCAACAAGTAGTCTATCAACTTCATTGAATTTGTGCTTACTTCTCTAAACATTATAGTTATTCGGGAAGAATTCACTTCTCCACTAATCATAAAACATCATATTCTTGGCAACTGCAGAAAAACATTTGTTTGCTTTGGACCTCAAACGTACGTTTTGAAAATATCCCTGTAACATTTAAAACAGATACTCTGAGAGAGCTGTATTCTTCAGGACGCTAAGATTCAAGTTTGTCAAATTTGTCTTCATTGAAATTATTTTTCGTTTAATGCTAAATAATGACTTATTGCTGAGATTTCAAACCGTGCGCTATGATGATATACTATCATCGTTTAAGCAAGTAATTGCTGGTGTCCCACAGGGTTACATTTGGGGCCCTTCTCTTTTCAATATATTTAGTGAAAAAGTTAATCTCATTTTTATGCTGACGACACAGTTATACCTGTCGTTTAATTCCTCTGAACTTCAAACCTCTATTAGCAAACTAAATGCAGACATTGAGATCTTTTATGATTTATCTTTTAGCCTTAGCCTTACAATAAACCAAACCAAGACATCTTTAATTATTTTTGGTCCTAAGAAGTTACGAAATGATTTTATTAATAATATACACAGTAATGGGAAATGTAATAAATACGGTTGATGAAGTAAAAAACCTCAGGTTATTTAGATCTTAAGATTTACTACATACACTAACAAATGTATTACTCTAACATACATGAATGTAAAGCTGCTATACCCTCATGGACACTTATTCAATCGTGAAATCAAGAAAAAGCTCTGTGAGTCTTTAGTTCTTTCCAAATTAGCTTATTGCGATACAGTTTATGGGGCTTGTTTTAATCGTTATGACAGTAAAAGAATTAAAAAATTCTTGCTTACGTTTCATATATGGTATTAGACGATTCAAAGAAGTTTCCCATAAACTGTCACATTAAATGGCTAAGTATGGAAAATGTAAGGGTTTTACATACTGCCTGTTTCATTAATAAAATCATTTTCTTTAAAACTCCACCATATTAATTTACAAAAATTACATTTCGAACAAGTGCGCACAATTTAAATTTAAGATTTAAAGGCCTTATTACTCCACCTGTACCGGGTGGCCAACTAAGAACGGCCGTTGGCCATATCTCAGGAATGGATTATAGCACAGGTTCGGGAAAGAAATTTTTATAACAGAAGTGGTCTCGAGGAACGCCTGGAAATTATTTTTCAGAATTTACTCAATTACAGGCATATTAAATATTATAATCAGATTCCTCGACAAATTCTGCATATTTTTTATTTGACAAGTTTTAGTCTATCTCTTCAAATAAGGGGTGGGGAGAGTGGGAACCTTGTTACGAAAAAACGCCTTTAATTCAGGTTCTGATAGACCGATTTTAATAAAGTTGATGTTGTTTGAAAGAGCTTTTGCTAAACAATAGAAAATTTTTTAATTTTGAAACAGTCTGATTAATAACATAAATGCTACAGGGCGCTGCTTAATATTTTCTTATTATTGTGTTTTCTCTTTACAATTTTAAATGGAAGCATAAAAATTTAAGTAGGTCTTTAAAAAGTAGACTAAATTAGTAATAAAACAGTGAAAACTGCAAGTCGATATCTTTTTCCTATCCTGAGATATCGTAAGAAACAGGTAAATGGCGGGAATAATTTCCGTTAACGCCAACTAGTCTACTAGACGTTGGAAGAACAATTTCCAACGTCTAGTAGGCTAGTTCGCGTTAACGGAAATTATTAAATTTAGCCTGGATGGAAAGATCTTACATTAGTCTGCAGTAATTTAAACTATTATAATACTAATGTTATGGTTGCCGCTAGATTACCTAAATGTAATGCTGACTTTCTTTCCAATTTCCACGACGGTGAAGACATATCTACGGCAACACGGAAGAATAAAGATGATTCTAAAGTTGAAAGTACATGTCCAGCAATTATCAAAGATTACAATGCTAACATGGGCTTCGTTAACAAAGCTGACATGTTAAAATCTATCTATGATCACCTACAAAGAAATCCACGAGGAAAAGAAAACCCTCAAAGACTTTAGATTGTAATTCCTAGACTAAAAGGGACATCTTCATTCATCCTCAACTCGTAATGGATGAAGACCTCAGAAACCACAGAACAGGTTCAAACCCTAAGATGCTCTGAGATAAGAAGTGACAAAACATCACATATGCCAGAGAGAGGACCATCTCGTAGATGTACATATTGCTGTACAGCTAAAGAGCCTCGTCGCATAAGATCCTTCTGCAAAACATGCAATGTGGGCAGGCCTTAGTTTATCAAAATCCAAGAACGGCTTTGTAGAATTCGACTGTAAAACATTACACGCCCAGTGGTTTCAGTTTATAACCAAATGTAAAATGTAAACATGTAAAACATATTTCCATATATCTACTTAATATTTCCGGTTTTTATACCAGTACAGATAGATTTTTTAAAAATTGCATTTTTACCTTTTAACCTACATATACATATGTAGGTATAGAAGGTTATGCAATCGACTTTTCTCACTATCGCTAAATCGACTTACTAGCTCATTTTACCACTTTTAGCGTGCGCGCGTGCGTGCGTGCGTGCGTGCGTGCGTGCGTGCGTGCGTGCGTACGTGCGTGCGTGCGTGCGTGCGTGCGTGCGTGCGTGCGTGCGTGCGTGCGTGCGTGCGTGCGTGCGTGCGTGCGTGCGTGCGTGCGTGCGTGCGTGCGTGCGTGCGTGCGTGCGTGCGTGTGTGCGTGGTGCGTGTGTGCGTGTGTGGTGTGTGTGTGTGTCGTGTGTGTGTGTGTGCGGTGTGCGGGTGTGCGGGTGTGCGGGTGTGCGGGTGTGCGGGTGCGTGCGCGTGCGTGCGTGCGTGCGTGCGTGCGTGCGTGCGTGCGTGCGCGCGTGCGTGTGTGTGTGTAGGTGGATGTGTGCGCGCGTGCGTGCATGTGTGTGTGTATGTGTGTGTGTGTGTGTGTGTGCGTGGGTGTTTGTTTGTGTGTGTGCGTGCGTACGTGCGCGGGTGCGCATGTGTGTGCGTGCGTGCGTGGGTGTGTGTGTGTGCGTGCGTGTGTGTGGTGGGTGTGTGCTTGCGTATGTGCGTGCGTGCATGTGTGTGTGTGTGTGTAGATGAGGTTACGATTCTAGTAGTATTGTTCGGGATGCTGGATGCTTTGTAAAGCAGGTATAGATAGTATAATAAGTGTACAATGGGTAAATAAGTGAAGTTTGGATGGTAGTTGGTCTGGTATTTATAGGCGAAATTTAGAGAGTGGGAATAGGAATGGCAAAAATAACGGGATTACAATCAAATTACTTATATTAATGGAATGTGAGCATGCAATATCGCAAGGATTCACACATACCATGAAGTTTTAAATGTGTGTTTGACATAGATTTTTGTTTTTGCATTTACAATGTTACCTATTTTCGCAATGAACTTCTTATAAAAGATAGTGCATAATTATCCTTAAAACACGTTATTAAAATTATTTCATTTCTTTTCATTTCCATTTTGTAGGTTAGAAGGTCATGTAGTTTTCCACACCAGATATTTGTTTTTACATTTTCATTTCATCGGCCTGAAAAGGTTAAGAACTTTATACAAAAATCAACCACAAACCGTAAAATTTATAGTTTTGGGGATGTAACATCACTAAAATAGATCAGAATATGGAATACTCATTTATCTTTAGGATTATGTAATTATTTAAACAATCCCTAGCATTAACGTTTTTAGAAAGTTTGTTTTCAAATCTAAGGAAACGATTTACATTTGTATAGGTACACAAAATTTTGCTTGACGTTTTATGGCCTGTAAACGTTTAGTAAATAATTTTGTTTTTCTAAAACCTTACACAAACGTGTCTTAAAGATCGAGTTGATTAGAGGACTTTAATATTTTCTCTGTAACAATAACTTAAATAAAATCTTAATTTAGAAAAAGAAAATTAATTAAAATGAAAGTAATATTGCACATATTCACGTATCAAAATTATACGAACAATGGAAGATGACAAGATATCTTCATAATGTGGAAAGCGTACAATCGTCTCTTAAAAAATTTAAATTGTCCATAATCACGCTTATTAAATAATAAAACAAAATTACACCTTTTGTATTTTATTATAACGCAATGAGTACTCGTGTTTAATATTTTTTCAACAAAAACCCATTAAATAACAAAATTTATCATAAAGACAATCTCTCAAAAAAACCGCGTTACATCATCTAAAATTTACTTACAATTTAGATAAAGATTTAAAGTGATTAGACGGAAGTGCAAAATAATTTTATTGTTAGCTTTTTGCTTTCAAGATAAATTAGATGATGGAATGAATTAGGCATTGTAGATGTTGGTATAGCATATGATGACGGCACGTGTTACAGGATATGCGTGGTATTTGGTTCCAGAGGTTGCCCGTGCCGGTGGTTACACACACCTTCAGGATTGTAAAAGTTTATGTACCTCTTCTTAAAACTCATGAGGATTCTGCAACTTTAATGATGCTTATTGTTTAAGAATCAACTTGGGAATTAATTTCTTTAGTAATTATTAACCTACAAAATTTTCGTTTAACCTTCTGTAAGAAACAGAAAAAAAAATTATGGCGTTATAAACGGTGGCTACTTATTGTTACATGTGATATAATATATTGTTAGGAAGTCATCGGCCTATAAGTAACGGGTGCCGCCAACCGAACCAAATATCGCACGGGTGGCTGCTTTCTTCCTCTTAAACTAAGATTTACTCAGCACGAGCCCAACACTTTACTAACCATTGTATATTACCTCAAGAACATACATTAATTATTGCAAACCCGACAACTTCCGTTACATCTTTTGTTGAATCGTCCAAAAAATTCATTCAAAACTTACTTTCATTGAAGTCTTTTAAGACAATTGAATCCTTTTCTGTAGTTTACATTGATAAAAAGACAGTATTCGTTTTTATTGTTGCCTAACATGAAATGCGCGATCTTGATTTTTCTTGATATATTCATTTTATAACTTTTTCATATGCAAATGTGTGCTAATACCACGAAAATTTCGTCATAGAATTAAGTTTTAAGGGTAGATGTTCAGATAATATTAAAATTTGATTTTTTCCTTACTTCTTGTGGATACGATTGTAGGTGCATTACAAACTGCGAGGTCACATGTTAAAAAAATATGAGAGTGGGGCGAGAAACTGTAAAAAAATGGGCCAAAAAATGAAAATTCAAGGAGACAGACATGGCCAATTAAAACGGCAAAGAAAATTTGCGCTTACTGGATGGACTGCCATAAATAGCCAAGGATATGCTTACATTTAATAATATCTGATTATAGTAAGAATCTTTGTATAAATTATTAAGCTTTTCTCTTTAAAAATATTTGAGATTGTCATTACAAATAGGTTGTCATGAACACCCGGTAGGCCACGGTTATTCGCTAAATACTCAGGAGGGGCATTTGATAGTATGAATGTGACCCAAGGTGGGTCAGAATACGAAGAATTTTGAATTTGGTGATTTTTCTTAGTAATCTTCCACAAAGATTTTAGATGTTAGGGCAAGAATCAGTCTAAAGGACTATTGGAACCATTTCAAAAACCAACCATATACAAAGAACCTTATTTCAAAACGTCACTGCGAGAATCTTTCAAAATGTAGTTAAATGTTGGGGAAATTTCAAAAATCAACCTTTCGAAAGGATCTTAGATACTGAGGCAAAAATTTGGCGCCAGGCCAATTTCATACAAAAAGACCTTAGACGGGGGGTCATGTCAAAGAATGTTAAATGTTGAAACTAGATTGCAAATCCTGTCAAAACGACATTGGTACTGCACGATTTAGGACATTTGAAATTTCCCACTTTCCAATGCAACTCCATTTTAGTTGGACAATTTTACTAAAAACAATTAATTAATTAGTCTAACTTTGAAATTTTTAACTAGATACTACCCAATCCTTTGTCCATATTTATGTTTTAGAATTTGTCAACCAATGATACCATTGTGATTTTACCAATAAGAGTAACACACCGATGGAACATTGCTGTGTGTATAACAACGTATTAATGATAACTAGAGTGAGGATTTTATGCAAAATATATTGCAATTTTATGCATATTTTGCCTTTTTATTCATAATTAACATATATTTCGCATTTTTCTATATCTTCCAAATTCGCTTTAAAATGCATTATTCTAACTTATTTTAAATTTTGTTATTGTGTCTAACTAAGAAATGTATTTTTATATGAATAAGACAGGTTTAAAGAAAGATTATTACCTGCAGTTAAGTGCAACGTTAATACTTCCGGATTATGAAGTTTCAATGCCGCTATTTCGTAGTATTTGAAAATTCCAATGGTACCTAAGTAGATAGTTAAAGCATTGATTGAGGGAATTCCCGCAATCAAGGGTTAAAGTTATTTGGACTTTTTCAAGGTAAGTCTTTAGTTAGTTAATCCTTCTTGAAAATGATTTGAGAGTAACGGCCAAAATGCAAAATTTTAAACATTCATTGGGCGAAGACGTAACTGAATGGTACGGCTTTGTTAAGTGAACTTCAAGATGCCGAAAGTTAAAAATAGTTTAGTTCAAGTATGGATAAAAAATATATCCGAGCTACGTCTGGATGATGAAAAAGTGTTTTGCATAGCTTGTGGAAAAATAGTAAGTACCATTATATATTTTTAATTGATTTCGGAAATTAAACCCTTATTAATTGATGTAGGTTATTGAATTCACCGTTTTATCAGTTTTTAAACGCAATTAGATACTTATTTTTAAAATTCATTTTTTCTTAGATCATGTGCGAAAGGAAATCTCAAGTTACAGAGCACATTGAAGCTTCTCTTCATAAAAGAAAATTAGAAACATTTAAGAAAACAAAAGTTTGTCAGACACCTTTGCGCCAGTCGTTGTTTCAAGAAACAGCCAAAAGAAATGCACAAGAGGAATTTAATTTCGAGTTGTGTAATGCACTTGTTAAAGCCAATATTCCATTAAAGAAATTGCAAAATCCTAGTTTTAGGTCATGAAAGCACGCTTCGAAAAAGGTATATTAATGATTTATATCTTGAAACTATGGGGCATATAAAGAAAATTACAAAAAATAATAGATATTTATGTATTAAGGGCATAATCAAAAGATTATGGCTCGAGGGATGTTTTATATTCCTGAGAGCCATAATCTACAATTATGCCCGTGGAACATACAATGTTTTATTTTATTTTGCACCATAAAACTGGAACAAAATATTAAAAAGATTCAGTATTTTCGGCAAGTTTTTAAATGCAAATGCAGTGAAATAAAGTCGACAGTAGGCTAATTTGTTGTTACTAAGATACAGTGATATTGCTATTATATATCATGTCATGTTTGCTGTCAATCATACTGCTTAGCATCAATGACATTTCCGTGCTATAAAGACCACATTACGCCCGCATTTGGAGGCGTATAAAGAACATTATGGTGGCAAAATAAAATAAATATCTTTATTTTATAGTAGATGAAACTACAGATTGTTGCGGGCGATATGTTGCAAATTTATGATTGGTTATTTAAGTGAGGCGCAGTCTAGTATATCATATTTAATTGCTTCCAAAGTTCTTGAGAAAACCAATCATGCAACAATAGTTCGCTTTATAAACGAAGCTTTCATGCAATTTTTTATTCCTGATATTGTTGCAACAGATAAAATAGTTTTAATGCTGTCTGATGCAGCACCGTATATGGTAAAAGCTGGACAGCAATTAAAATTATTTTATGAAAATTTAATACATGTAACATGTCTCGCACATGGTATTAATAGAGTAGCAGAAACAATTCGTAATCAATTTCCATTAGTAAATAGTTTAATAAGTAGTATAAAGAAAGTGTTTTTAAAAGCTCCGTTACGAATTCAATCGTACAAAGAAAAGTTACCTAATATTCCTCTAACACCAGAGCCTGTGATTACGCGTTGGGGTACTTGGTTAAATGCAGCTCTTTTTTATGCAGATTATTTGGAAAAAATAAAGGAGTTAGTTGTAGAAATTTCTGATAATTCAAGTACTTACGTTCAAAAAGCTCAATCCATTTTAAAGAAAACACAATTGCGCAATGAGCTGGCATTTATAAAATCAAATTACTATTTTGTAAGTTCAACCATTGCTAAATTAGAAACGGAAGCATTGTCATTAAATGAATCTATGCAAATAATTAATAAATTTCAACAGCTAATTTCTGCTGTTTCAGGAAATATTGGTAAAACTATTTCTAATAAATTAAATGAAATTTTACAAAAAAACAGTGGATATCAGTTGTTACTAAAAGTTAATAATAAAGTTCTGAAACTTGAGGAAAATTCCGATGATCTTGTTATAAATTTAGATTTGGCCATATTAGCCGCATTAAAATATACACCCATAACTTCTGTGGATCTAGAAAGAAGTTTTTCTTTGTACAAAAACATACTATCGGACAGACGCCAAAATTTTCTGCCCGAAAACTTGGAAAAATATTTAGTTATAAATTGTTTTGCAAATAGTAATGAGAGGGTGTACTCTTTATAAATCTATAGCGTATAAGTAAATATGTAATTTTTAAATAACACAATTTTAAAATAATGTTAAAATAATAATTGCTTTGTAAGTAGTAATGACAGGGTGCAGTTTTTATAAATGTATAGTGTATAAGTAAATATGTAGTTTTTAAATAACACATAATTTTGAATGTTAAAATAATAAGTTTGTATGCAATTTATCTTTTTCCTATTAAAAAATTACAAGCATATATACTTTTTTTATATATTAATGTTATAATTTGGAATTAACACAGGTAAATAGAAGATTCAATATTTATGCATATTTTGCATATTTTGAATTAATAATGCATTTTTGACGCATTTTTTAAGGTTTTTAAGTGCATATATATGCACATATTTCGGCATTTTATAGTGCATAAAATCCGCTCTGTACTGATAACCTTTTTATGTATCAACGATTGGTCACAGATGTGAATAGGCCACATGGAAAAATAGTATCAAATATGTTTCACTAAAAAGCATTTATTCAACACAAACAATGCTTATAATTTATTCAAACATTATTACTACAATAAGATAATATGAAATGCTAAGTAATAACTCAAATATGTCCGTTAAAACATAAGCACACCATTGGCTGGTTGTGACAATCCACACAGTATTTTCTTTATAATTTCATTGCGCTATCTTTGTCTTCTAGAATGTTTAATTTTTGGTAGTATAAACACCGCCTTTTTTTACAGTACTTTGCTTTACCCTGATATTTTCCTAGTCTGTGTCATTGCGGTTTGTAGTGATCAGGCCTTGATAATTGCATACCTAGTGAGGGTCGCACCAAGACTCTCTGCATCAATTATACCACCATTGTTGAGAATTACGTTATCTTCGTTACTAGTTTAATTAAATCCTTTTTCTGAATATAATCTCAAAACATTAAGTATCCGATAGATTTGTCGTCGTAATACACTACTTCTAAAAATGCGATCTGTCCTGTTAGTTGTTTCATTCGGGCCCTTCCTCGAGTATTAAAGATTATCTATTGTATATTCAGAAGGATGTCTCTTTGGGCGCGTTCTTCATAGAATAATTTTTACGTTAGAATGAATACGCTCTGAACCATATGGTGACAACTATTTATATTGATATCCACTACAGAGCCATTATTCTACCGTTAATTGGTATGTAATACGAGTTTTTAACCTCCAAATTGTTTCGTATCTAGTAAACTCTACTGAAATTATCGCTAGATTTTAGAATAATCGGTTGCCATTCGCTGTATATCCACTTTTTTCAAATCTAATATTGCGGTCGTTCGCGCGCGAATGCCTGCGGGAAAGCAAGCATTTCTGCAACATCTGTATATTTAAAAAATACAGAAATATCGGCCTCAATCATGTCGATGTTTAACATTCTATGCATTGTTTTGATAAGACGCATAATTTAGCGGAAAAATTGTAAAGTGAAGTGATTGTTCAAGTTTCTTTCGGTATCTGAAAAATAATTAATTTCATTAGAAAATTCACAAAACTTTTCTGTATAAATTTTCTTAATTTGAACGCCAGTAAGTCTCAAAAATTAATAAAATAAGATTGAAAATATATCTTCTGTATACGCTCCCAAAAATGGCTGTTTTACGGACCCATTTCAGTCCGTAAAATAGCTCACTTACGGCCTAGTCCCTAAAAGTCGTCATGGCAACCATTTTATATTATTTTAAGTAATTCAGTGGACATTTTAAAAATTATTTTATTTATCGGTTCTATCATTCGAATTTGTCAAAAAAACTAGGTACTTTAAAAAAAATGCTAATAGTACAGTTAAGTAATGTACATATTACAAATCTCTGTTAACAGTAACACTCAAAAAATAACAGGCAATATAAATAAAATAGTTATTTTTGTACCAAGGACCTAGCACTTTTATTCGAATAAAATTGATAAATTAGGTATTTTAGGAAAATTGTAGAGAGCTTAAACAAGAAAATATTGTTTCTAACACGCACCTAGAATAGGTTTTTAAGACTCATTTGCTATTCGTCCTAAAAAACCTCATTTTAGGTACTTGATACAAAAATAGTTATTATAGAAGCGGGTGGATTTTTTCAAGTTAGCATGTGTGATATAAATATTAAGGTCTAACTGACATAAAGTTTTAAACGTCTTTCTGACAGATAATAAAAGCGGTTAATAGTCATCCTAAGAAGAATATTATTAGTAAAATTATTTCATTTCATTTAATCTCCATTTTGTAAAATGGAAATTTGTGTATTGTTCTAAAAAGGGTATAATTATTTTATTGGAATCCGCTAAAAAATTTATTCACATATTTTCATAGATCAGAAAGTAGTAAGATGTGCGTAACTTAAGAAATATGTGTGTTAAATAACAAAACGCAAACAAATACCTTAATTCTTAATAAATGCAAAGAGCGAAGCTTTTGCTGAATTCCAACTTTATCTCACTTATTCACTATTAAAAATATCTTGTTTTGAACAACCCATAAAGTGGAAATTAAAAAAAACGAAAAAGGCACTTTTAGGATAATTATGCAACCCCTTTTTTAATACGCTCACAACTAAAATAGGCAACACTGTAAAAGCAAAAGCAATAAGTTATGTCAGATGTATGCCTACACAAAAGGAGGCGGTAACCAAGGAACAAGGATGAGGATGGTGCCGATGTGTAACATAATTAGATTAGATAAACAAAACTGCAATAACCTAACAAAACTAGACTAGATAAACAAAACTACTGTAACCTAAGAGAAAAAAAGTGCACGAGCCGGGAATCCAACTCGCATCGAAACATGAAAGACGACTACGATATTCAAAGTGATATTTAAACCTTTTATAAAATACCTATTTATATGAGTTATGATGACATCACACATCGGCACCATCCTCATCCTTGTTCCTTTGTTTACCGCCTTCTCTAAATAAAGTATTGATAAATATATACCTAGTTTAGATGCAGAAACGAGTCATTGTTGAGAGCACCATTTGTGGTGCTCTCTGAAACTAGCGGACAACGCGCGAAAGTTTGAATATACGCACCCTTCCGACTTATGCTATTTTCTGTTTTTTTTAACTGTACCGTAAATAAGGGCTACTTTGGCCCACTTTATGGATATTATGTAATCACATGCCATTAAATCTAGTGTATTTTACTATTTCTAAGCTCTGGTAACCTTTTTTTACACAACTAGACTGCCCAAAAGTTAATTCATGAAGAGTTTTTTTGTAAGGTATACCTTTTTGGTTGTTTTTACCTGGGCCAATGTTACCCTTACGTTAGGGTTACTTTGGCCCACGGTTATTTCACCTATTTTAAAGCATTGTATAAATAGCTAGGGCCAAAGAAAGACTTGGGTTCATAAGAAAATCTGTTTATGTGAAAGAAAAATCTATTTCAAATCAACTTAAACATGTTTGTTTTTGGCAAAAAGTACAAAAAATAAAAATGTGTAAAATGGTTAATTAAGTTTCTGTCTCACAAATTGCTGACGCTGAACAGTCCTCTTTTAATCAGTTTTGGAGGTTGAATTATTTTCTTCATATCGCTCCATTTGTAGAACAATGAGTCTTTCTTAGTAGGCCACTTCCAAAACTTTTTGGTGCGCTCCATACACTCAACAACAGCGCCTTCTTTTGTCACGTTAATAGCTATGCCAGGGAACTGTAGCCCATTCCATTCTACAACAAGAAAATTCCCTTCTTGCAGATTCTTCTTTAAGTTTTCTTTTTCACTACTTCCTGGAGAAATAATGGCGTTGGAAGAACTAGATTCAACTGGGTCAACATTGATGTGACTTTCTCTGGAACCACTAACATTTTCGAGTTCCTCTTCGTCATCACTCGACAAAACCATGTCACTGTGGCCTGATGAAATGAGGCTGTAGTTGTCACCATCCTCTTCCGTTGATGAGATTTCTATGTTTTTTTTAATACTTTTTCTCTTCAGGTGTTGACCCTTTACTTTTTGTTGCTTTTCCAAATCTTTCTATCGTTTTATCTCCTGTTTTTTCTTTTCTTTTTCTTTGTTTTTCTTCTCTTTTTCCATTTCTCTTTCTCTTTTACTCTGGTCTTTCTGATTCTTTTGATTTTGTTGATACTGAAGAATATCATTGGTTGTAATACTTCTACCAGCAGGAACATCCAGTTTTTGTCTTTTGGTTAGTCGGGGCTTGACAACTTCTTGCCTTTTCTGTTCCAAATGGCGGATGAATGTTTCTCCTACTAGTTCCAAATCAACAGATACATTCTTAGAAGGTAAACGTTTCAAAACTTCTTCCTTGTTGATTGGGTGTATGCCGGCCTTCTTAAAACCAGACTTTAAATTCTGTTCACATTGGGCTCCAAGTGACCCAAAGACTTTTTCAACAATCTTGGAAAAATGTCTTTGGGCAATGTGGCAACGGTTTTGCCGCTATCAGTCTGTTTCCACTGAGTAAGAACCTGTCTCCATTTAATTTTGAGAGGCCTAAAATAGGCCAGGTCAAGTGGTTGTGTGAGGTGAGAAAAGTTTGGTGGTAAGCATACAAACTGGATATTGTTCTCTTCAAAAAGCCTGACAACATATAAGCTCACATGTGAGCTAAGATTGTCCCCGATAATAACTTTTTTACCTTCTTGTTTTTTCAAGATTGGAAGGAGATGTGCTGAGAACCAATCTTCAAAAGTAGCTCCGTCGATCCAACCTTGCTTCGTCCTGTTGTATCGAGCTCCTTCAGGGCCACCTTCTGACCATGTGGTCCACAAATGCTCAGCCTTATAAAAAATATAAGGAGGCACTGAGTCACCAATGGCATTGCCACAAAACATTACGCTAATGTTAGACTTAGTCGAATTCATGGTACGTTCTGGGAACTTGGAGCCCCGTCGACAAATAACTTTTTTCTTGCCTGGATCATCAGACATGCATGTCTCATCGTAGTTAAAAATGTTCTGAGGGGGGACATCCTTAACTGACTGATTTAAATAATCAAAATATTCTGAGAAAATTTTCTCATCAATCTGAGCGCGATTTCTTTTTATATTTGATACAAACTTGACTGTCAGCTGAGGATGTCTCTTTATGAATGATTTTGTCCAGTCCCGGCCAGGCAAATTGTTACAAAAACATTGAGTAGTCTTTCCTTGTTTTGTAACATAATTTTTCACAATATATCTTAAATCTAATTCATCGATTGGAAAACCAAATTCGCACATTTTATCGATGTGACTAGCAAGTGCTAGCTCTTCTTCCTGAGTAAATACTTTAGAATGGCCCGGTGTGCTTAAAAACAAATTTTTCAGTTTGTTATTAATAGTGCTTCGGGGTATTTTAAAATAATCTGCGGCCTGTGTTTGTGTCATTGCACCAGATGTAATGGCATCTAAACAGTTTTGAAGATGTTCTTTACTGTAGTCAGCATAACTTCGACTTCCTGGTTGTCGTTTGTAGTTATATGGCATCTTCCGCAATCTGAAAACAAAGGCATGCAATAGAAAAACACCCACTACATTGGTTTAGAGCAGTTATAATTAAAAATAACAACGTTTTACAAAAGTACAACCTTCTTTGGCGCAGAAAAAACGGTGGGCCAAAGTAGGTCGTACTTTTGAGGTTACCAGAGCTCTTATTATTTTGAGAGATTAAAAAACACGTGTTTGCACAAAGAAAACAAAACCACATGTACTGCTACTAGCGGACATTTAGCGAACTGATTAGTATGCAGTGGTACATTCTTGGTGCTGCAACCTAGCGGAAACAACTATAACTATTGAAAAAAACTGCCTCCTGAAGGTAAGGAGATAACGTTTTATTTTTTCCTGACTTTGGGCCAAAGAAGGACCCTATGGCCAAAGTAGCCCATGTTTACGGTACCCAATAATCCTTGAGAGATAATATAAATAAGAAACAGAGTAGTTTTAATAAAACTTCATAAAAAGTACGTCAATGGTCTGCAGTGGCGTTGTCCTCCAGGATATCGGCAACATTCCGGGTGCTCTGCAGGGGGAGGTGGCTTCTTCCAAGGCGCCAGACTTAGACTTTGTCGCTTACACACATACACACACACACACACACACACACACACACACACACACACACACACACACACACACACACACACACACACACACACACACACACACACACACACACACACACACACACATACATACATACATACATACATACATAGACACACATCACACACACACTCACACACAGACGCACACACACACACATACACACACATACACACAGACACACACACACACACATGCACACACACGCACACACACACACACACACACACACACACACACACCGACACCGACACCGACACCGACACCGACACCGACACCGACACCGACACCGACACCGACACCGACACCGACACCGACACCGACACCGACACCGACACCGACACCGACACCGACACCGACACCGACACCGACACCGACACCGACACCGACACCGACACCGACACCGACACCGACACCGACACCGACACCGACACCGACACCGACACCGACACCGACACCGACACCGACACTGATACAGACACCGGCACCGACACACATACATGCAATTAATCGATTGTGAACACAAATAACAACTAAAGTACGAATTCCAATTAAATTAAATAACTTACACGACAACAATTTAAAAAGGGAGGAGAAAAGGATTTAAGAAACGCCACATCGTTTCTTGACATTTGCGATTTTTTGAAGTTTCAAAATTAAAACACCGTTGCTATGGACGCATTTACAGTCGAAGTCGTACATTATCGAACTATTCAGATTCACCAACACTAGCGCTTCAAATACTGTGCTACAGTGCTAATAATTTCCATAGGTTTAACATAATAGCTAGGCACATATTTATTTATATTTTGTATATGGATGGGCGTTTAAAAACTGAACTTAGTAGAAATATAGATACTAACTTAAAAAAAATTTCAACGCCGTCTGCTTCAATAAAACATCCATAATACTGTAATAGTTACTTACTTAACTAGTTCGTAAAGTTAATTTTCCCGAATTCGGGAAATATTTTCCCGAACAAGTTAGGTACACAGTTTTGTAACGAATAAATTAATAAAATTAAAAACAAATAATTTAACATTGTTTGGTTTTTATTCTACATGGATTGGTAGCATAGCCGGCATTGTAATGTTGCATTGTTGTTATGGTTACATGTTAATAAAAATTCAAGCGTTGACTGGCCATTTTTGTTTAAATTATTTTTGTTAAATTTGTGAAAATGGATGATTCCGAAGAAATTCTGACGCCACCTAATGTTAAAGAAGCAGTCATTCAGGCAGCATTGAATTTACTTCCTGACCACCCATAAGAAGTATTGCTTTATTGGTGTAAGAAGAAGAACGTGACAAAATTTACGGAAAATTGTTTGTTGACCTTTCCAAGGACAAAGTCAAAAACCATTGTGGTCCATTTATTCAATGTTAAAATTTTGTTTAATGTTGTAGTTTTACAAATTCATTGCAATTGTAAAAAAAGCGACAGAACGCAACAAGCCTCAAAAATCTGCCGTGTTGGTCGATATCCAAATTTCAAAATTTATAGATGAAGCACCTGATTCGTCCTACCTGATGATGAAGGCAATAAATTACTCGTCACTTGTACATGTTTTATTAACATTTTAAATATTCCCTTTAGATAACTTTAATATTAGGTATTTCTGTAGCATTAAGAAGGGAAGAACTGTGCAAAATGAATCTTGCTAACATTGAGTTTCCAAACCATGTGGTAGTAGTAACCATCCAGAAACAGGCATTCCTAGGTCGTTTGCCATCACAAACCTTTCATGTTGCGATAAACTAAAAAAATATAACAATATAAGAAAAACAAACCACTTGCGCTTTTTCCTAACTTGCCCTAATGAACAATGTACAAACACTCCAGTGGGTATAAACACAATTGGAAAAATCCCAATAAAAACTGCTGAACATTTGAAACTCAGCAACCTTGTGGGCAAATCGTGTAGAGGGGTTGGTTGGAATTAAACAACTTGGGGGATGGAAATTATCAGCAGCTTCTGAATGGTACATTCAAGATTCCCTACGCAATAAAATTGAACTATATAAAAGAATTAAGGTACCGCAGCCTTCGCACTTAGCAACAGATAACCCATCAACGTCATCTACAATATTCAATGTTCACAGGCAAAACCAAGTATCTTCCACAATTACACATCAGAGCATTGAATAAGTTCCAGGGAGTTGAAATTAAACTGCACCATAAATGTGCGGATCTTCAATAACTGCACCTTTTCTTCGTGTCCATCTGAAGAAGAACATAAGATTCTTTAATTTGAAGTTAGTTAATTACTTAGCCAACATACTGTTAATTCCTTCAATAATAATAAAACCGTTATTTTTTGTGTTATCGGTTGCGGAGTTGTGACTGAGCGACCGACGTACGTGCGCTTCGAGCAAGGCTTACATTTTAATTATTATTTGTTTCAAATTGAAAAATACTAACATAAATAGTAATAAATGTATATGAATAACAACAATTAATTAAAAATATTGTCTTGTCTCGTCCATTAATTAGCATTACAATTCAGCTACCAACCATGCAACGTAATTACCCTAGTTTCTGTTGGAAAGTAAAAAACCGGGAAATACCCATTTTAAAGTATGAGTACAAAAAAGCATTTTCAATCATATTTAATTATATTTTAGACTTATTTTCCTTTTTATTAAGGAACCTTATACAGGGAAGGTAAATTTAAATTATTTAAAAAAAATATGTTTGCACATTCTTCTATTAAGTTGTTTGTATGGTAAAATTGTATAGAACCCAATTCATTTAGGATTTTACAATCTATATGCCAGTATTTTTACACATTTGAAATATTTTGGTCCACACATCCCCCATATCCACCGCTCGATCTAACCAGCTCTTACGTTTTATAGTTCAGGAGTTATCGTGGATACTAACGTGCATCAAGACCTACGCACTGATGCACGCACGTACGCACATACACGCACACGCACACGCACACGCACACGCGCACGCGCACGCGCACGCGCACGTACACGCACACCCCCACACGCGCACGCGCACGCGCCCGCGCACACGCACACGCACGCGCACGCCCACGCGCACACGCACACGCACACGCACACGCCCACGCACACGCACACGCTCACGCACACGCACACGCACACGCACACGCACACGCACACGCACACGCACACGCACACGCACACGCACACGCACACGCAGACGCAGACGCAGACGCAGACGCAGACGCAGACGCAGACGCAGACGCAGACGCAGACGCAGACACAGACGTAGACGCAGACGCAGACGCAGAGGCAGGCGCAGATGCATACGCTCACACATATACGCACACGTTCAGGTTGTCCCATTTTCGTATGTTTTACGGGGTATCTCGCTTATTTTTTAGGTTAGAACCTTGCGGTTTTCGCGACACCGTGCTATTTTTTAATGAAACCAAAGATGCACAATCAAATTTGCCATAGCCATCTTAGTTTGTGTGTTACAGGGTGATTTTGGAAAAATTGCATTTTCAGTCATCCCCTGTAACTCTGCTATTGTCAGACATATTAAAAAAGTAAAAACTGATATTTGTAGATTTTTTTACGTAGAATCCAGATTTTCTTCTTTCTTTTTTTTTATGGGACACCCTATACATTTTTTTAAAATCTATTTCCCCTTTCCAAGAGCTTTTCAAAAGTATAGCATAGTCTATATTTATTTTTATAAATAACGTGATAAAATGATTTTTTTTTATAATTTACATTGATAATAGTGGATAGCCGTGGGTAACCATGGTAACGCAAAAAACAAAATAATTAACGTTCTGCCATTACTTAGGTATTTGATTTTTGAAGTTTCTGCTTCTCTCAAATTATTCCTGGATGCATTTTCCCAAATTTAGTGCTGATATTTACTGTTACTCGTTGTTTTTGTTTAGTGTTATCATTCTTGTTCTTGTTGTTGTTGTTTAATTATTTTTTAATATGGCTCGAAACCAAAAATTTGAAAACTTTGAGAAATATGATATGAATACCTGCCTCATATTATCTAATGAAAACGCAGACCAGGCCTTAGAACTCTATCTGAACAGGACAGTTAATCTTTACCTTAGAATTTGTATTTATTTTATATACCTATTTTGTCATGTAGATATCCCGAAAGAAGACAACCCGACAGAAGAATATTTCAAAAATTAAAATTTAATCTTTACCAACATAGATGTTTTGACAAACCTCGACCCCGAGTTTACCACAAAGAGAACCAGGAATCAGAGATCAACGTTTTAGCAGTTGTTCAAGCCACTCCTGAAACCTCGTGCAGGGAAATAGATGAAGAGACCGGTGTGTCTAAAACAAAAGTGCAAAGGATTTTAAAAAAACATAAATTCAAACCCTACAAGTATAAACTTGTTCATCATCTGCACCCTGGTGATGCTGAACGTAGATTAGAGTTCTGCAATTGGTATATAAATATGAAAACTCAGGACAATAATTTTGAAAAAAAAATAATTTGGTCCGACGAGGCACATTTCACAAGTTCAGGAATTCTTATTAGACACAACTCGCGGTTTTGGAGTCAAGAAAACACCCACGTGATTTTTCCTAAAGAGCGTCAAGGCAGGTTCGGATTTAATGTCTCCTGCTTTATTTTTAACCGAAAAATAGTTTACAAGATTTATGAAGAAAACCTAAACTCTAATGGGTACTTACAAATTCTACAAGAAAAAACTGTGAACATTTTAGAAGATATTCCACTGGCTCAACTGAACGATATATTCTTCCAGCAGGATGAGGCTCCAGCCCACAATGTTAGAATAATACAAAACTGGCTAAATGAACGTTTTCCCAGGAGATGGATTTGAACAAATGGACCTGTTCGATGGCCACCATGATCACCGGATCTCTCGGTTTTGGATTTTTTTTTTGTGGGGGTATTTAAAGAATAAAATTTATTCAAGGCAATATGCCAACATGCAACAATTAATAATTGCAACGGAAAATGCTTTTGCAGAATTACGAAGACAATCATTTAGTTTGGAAAATGCTATTAAAAGAATGCATAAACTTTGTGAAACTTGTAGGAGACATACTGGTCTGCAATTTGAACAATAATTGTGATTAATTAATTATTTTGTTTTTTATCGATGTAAATTATAGAAGAAAATCATTTTGTCACGTTATTTATAAAAATAAATATAGACAATGCTATATTTTTGAAAAGCTCTTGGCAAGGGGAAAAAGATTTTAAAAAAATATATAGGGTGTCCCATTAAAAAAAAAGTAGGTTATGTCAATATCTCAAAAACTGTGACTTCTAAAGAAAATCTGAGTACACTACTGTATTCTACGTAAAAAAATCTACAAACATCAGTTTTTACATTTTTAATACGTCTGACAATAACAGAGTTACAGGGGATGACTGAAAATGCAATTTTTCCAAAATCACCCTGTAGCACAAAAACTAAGATAGCTATGAAAAATTTGATAAGTGCATCTTTGATTTCATTAAAAAGTAGCACGGTGTCGCCAAAACCGCGAGGTTCTAACCTAAAAAATAAGCGAGATACCCCGTAAAACATACGAAAGGGACAACCTGTACATGCAAAAGCTCACTCACAAGTAAACGTATACACACGCACAAGCTCACGCACATGTGCACGGACAAGTTCCTGGATATCGGGATAGTTTCAAATACACTGACAACGTGCAAATCAGTCGAAAACTGGAAAGCAATCAAGGGTGCTTCGCGTATAAGAAAGTTAAAAACCTAAATCTCACTATCACTGCATGATGTTCCAAGGTTTATCTTTTAATACCCTATTGGCCTCCACGTTAATGTGTAGTAATCTTTTGTTTACTAACCCATCGTTCACAGAGAGAATGCATTAATCGTATTTTTCATGATCTTTTCTGGTGGTAACGTAACCTTTCGTTGTTTAGATTGGTGATTTGGTGATTAGTAATAAATTGTGAAGTACTGGCAACAAAAAGTCCACTATAACGTAGAATGATGAGGTTAATATTCCTCCGTACATATACTTTTTAACCCCGCCCTTCTCTCTTTCATTTCTTGAAGAATTTTAGAATTATCACTAACGTATATTAGTTGCAAAAATGATTAAAGCAATCCTATGAGCCTAATTACCGAAGTAAATCAGTAAACTCGTCAACAAAAGTTTAAATAATTACAACCACTCAAGCCAGCCCTATCCTGGGCCCGATAATGGTTAAAGGGTGTTGATGTGTTTGTCTGTCATAACGGCTCATTTTGAATAGCTTATTCCAATATTATTTAAACATGAAATACGTAGCATTTTACTTCGAGAGTCTAAACTCAGGCTTAATGCTCTAGGTGTATGCAATTGCAAAGCCAGGCGAGAAGTTGTTCACGAACAGTTGTTCGTCACCTAAAGCAAGGTTAGATAAATGGACACTCACGGGTTACACGAAAACTGACTGGACTGTGCCACGTGAGAAAAAGTGGATCTTATAAGCTAATGTCGATCAACTCAGTACTTGTGCCAAGTGAAGCTTCAAAGTACTTCGTTAAACTAAGATTGTACCAACAATGACCCATGGTCATTTGCGGCTGGTTTAATTTACTACAGATATAATATCCCGGAAAAACATAGAGTACAATTTGCACATTGACCATACGCATTACGCAACTAGCACATCCATCGACAAAAGTGTTTAATTTTTGCATGGAGTGTTTTTTTGTGAGACATTCAGAAGAAATAAAGTTTAAAATTTTACACTAGCATAATTTAAAAATAACACAACTAAAGTTTTAAGAAGTTACATTTCAATAATTACGACATTATTTTATAAGAATTGTGCATACTACTCGTTTAATTGTTATACTCATTATTTTTCGTGCAAAAACTTAATCCATAAACCAGGAAATTATGATTTAATTCAGATTATATATTCTTACTTTAAATAATTGAACTATAACATTTGATTAAAAACTAAGGAAGAACGAAATAAAATTTTGTGCAAATAAAATATATTATTCTAGGAAGAGTAAATTATAAGTAAAAAACATAATCTTCATCATTGATCTAACAATTAATGGCTCGAGTCTAATTATCCCCCTTTAATAAATTCCCCCACTTTGCAAAATATATAACAATCGCTAGCACACGCCACGACGAGCACGTCACTAATTAGTGGAGAAATCTACGTTATTTTTAGTGTTTCACGGCTTCCTGACTTTAGATTGATGTGTGGGGAAATCGCAGCTCTTATAAGATGAAGAATACATACGTACACTACTAATACTCCAATTTACTTTTCTTACCCTTACAGTCGATAAATATTTAAAGTGCAACAGGCTGCATTCTCACAGGTTACAGCTAATCATATGCACCACTACCTATTTAAAGTTAAAACAGCGTAACAATTAAAGGGTTTTACGACCTTTTTTCGGTTAAATATTGAAAAAATATATAGATCATTGTAATTGGTAAACTTCCGTTTTAAATAAAATGGTGGTTATACAGGAAATAGCTAAACAAAGCGTTAAATAAATTTATGAATAGGTGTTCATATAAATCTTATTTGATTTGGATGACAAAAATATTAATTTAATATTTAATTAACCTAATTGAAAATTGCAAATCTAGTTTAATTTGCGTCTAATTTTGAAATGAATTTACAAAAGCCTTGAATTTTAATTATTTACAGGATGTGGCTTATTTTATTAGATATTTTAAGAGCACTATATGAATGGATGACTCAATGTTGTTTTGTTGCCATTTAAGATTGAAGGACCTTGTAATTTTTGTAAATTAAAATAATTTTATAGGTATTATTATTTTATATGTTATAATAACGATATTATTCTAATTTCGGTAGCGCTTTCTCTTATTTTTAGAGCTTCTATGTTACACTTGTTATATTAATTTAGACATCATTAGATTTTATTTAGGGTAAAATTTCCAACTAAGTGAAGGGGAACGGTAAAGGAAAATTTTAAGTATAAATCTTGCTTCACGCCTGCGATGAAAGTCTGATTTAGAATTTATTTCCTTTATCTACTGATAAAACTGGATTACAAGCTATTGTTTTAGATTTATTTGTTTAAAGTGGGTAAGAAAAATTTAAACGGTTCTATTTATGAAGATAGTTAAATAAAATTTTATAGTTTAATAACATACTTTATAATTTTATTAAGCTATAAAAAGTGCTCCTTAAAACTGTTTCCTGAATGATTAGCGCCATTTTGATGATAAAATGAAAAATTTATTTCAGATTAATAATTATTTTTTACAACTGTCCGATTTGGTATGAGCACTGTTTTTTTTTAACATAAGCAATAAATTATGTGCCCACGGTTTTAATTACATTAATTATTACACATTTTCTCTTAAAACTGAACTGAACTTTTCAATTTTCAATAATTAGGTCTTATTTTGTTTATATTTTATTTTAACAACTACGATTTTTTATTCTCTATATTCTGGAATTAATGACCATGACACAAATATATCGTGTTAAAATGTGTTTATCCGGTAAAAAATGGACACTTAGAAATAGTCCTTTTGTGTGGAAAACAAGTATCTCAACGAAAATTTTATTTTCACAATCAGACACAGTAACCCAAAAATCAAACTTGTTCTTAAAAAAAAAGGAAGAAAGAAACCTAAAGATTTTAGGCTGTGTATTAAAAAATAGTAAAAAATATCTAATACGGAACAGCACACAACCGTTTAACCTTTTTAATCGAGTGCCTTCTGTCGAAGATCGGCAACAAATTTTGCAAATTCTTCTGTGCTCAGTGTCCTCCTCAGCAAACGTTGGAACCCAAGCCTGTCAAATCTCGTATGTTCTTAAGCCAGGAGCACTGTCCTATATATATACAGTGCTAGTCAAAAGTCCCCTCCCCCCTTGTATCTTTTGAACGGTTTTACTTATACTAATGAAATTTGGAGGGTGAATATAAACGGATATAAGCTTCTCAATTAGTCATGACAAGTGACGTAATAGTCATATACGACGTCACAGGGCCACAGTGACCAATAATTTTAAATAGTACCTTATGGCAACTGACATCTCGTTTGAAAGGTATTAAAACTACCTATTCAGTAGCACTAATTTTGTTAGGGTTTAGGTTGATTTTGATAGAAAAATTAAATAAATACTAAAATTATAGTTTGGCATTTAATTAATCAAGATTCAAGGACCAATTCTTATAGTAAATGTTGGAAATGTGCTCCACTTAATTCCTGGTAGTAATGCATCCTATTGCTAAACTCTTGTCGTACTGGTTCAATGTGTCTGTGGAAATTGCTCTACATTCTTCAACAATTCTTTGTTTCAAAATGTGCATACTACCAGGTGCTGTAGCGTAAACCTTAGATTTTAAGTACCCCCACAGAAAAAAATCTAATGGTGTCAGGTCTGGTGAACGAGCTGGCCATTCTATCGGACCTCGTCGTCCAATCCATCTGACACGATATTCTTCATCCAAGTAACGTCTTACTGCATCATAATAGTGTGCAGGAGCACCATCTTGTTGAAACGTTATTTCCAAGTTGCCGAATTCATCTAGATTATCTTCCAAAATTTCAAGAATTAACGGTTCAATTGCGTTTTGTAACATCTCCAGATACACTTCACCGGTTAAGTTAGCATTGAGAAAAACAGGTCCAACTATGTGGTTTCCCAAAATAACTGCCCAAACATTTACTTTTTCTGGAAAGATTTGAGGATTTGTGTCACTCCAATATCTCACATTTTGTGTGATAACGTTTCCATTGAGGAAAAAAGTACTTTCGTCACTAAAACAAATTGATTTTATGTAGTCCCGGTGTTGGATAATTTGATTGGACATATTTTCACAGAATTCTAATCTTCGGTCAGGATCATCATCTGAAAGTTGGTGCACCATTTTTAATTTGTATGGATGAAATTTGTTTTTAGCCAACACCTTATGTACTGTCCTTTTACTGACTTCACAGATAGACGCAACTTGCGCTGTAGAAGAAGTAGGATGTACTACCATTTCTGCAATTATGTCGATTTTTTGTCGTCACTAATTGTTGGTCAACCAGATCGTTTGACATCTTGAACACTACCGGTTGCTTCAAACTTCTGAAGAAGTTCCCTCAAATAAGTCCTCGATATAGGGCAGTCCTCTCATTAAAAAGACGTTCCGCTGCATGGAAATTGTTTCTACATTCACCAATTATTAAGATAGCTGCTACTTTGTCGGCTACCGTACGTACCATTTCGTCTATGTAGACACTTAAACGTCGCGTTAAAAAATAATTAAAGTGAATGGTCAAGATATAAAAACTTATCAAAGTAAAAACAACGAGAAAATTAAAAAAAGTCAACTTTTTTGACAATTAACCAGAGGCAGACTTTACAATCTTGATTAATTGAATGCCAAACTATAATTTTAGTATTTATTTAATTTTTCTATCAAAATCAACCTAAACCCTACCAAAATTAGTATGACTGAATAGGTAATTTTAATATCTTTCAAACGAGATGTCACTTGCCATAAGGTACTATTTGAAATTATTGGTCACTGTGACCCTGTGACGTCATATATGACTATTACGTCACTTGTCATGACTAGTTGAGAAGCTTATATCCGTTTATATTCACCCTCCAAATTTCATTAGTATAAGTAATACCGTTCAAAAGATAATGGGGAGGGACTTTGAATAGCACTATATATATATATATATATATATGTGTGTGTACAGTACGTCTCAGTAAGTTGGAACCATATGGGAAACTTTATTATTATTAATTTTACGAAAAAAAGTTATTCTTTATAAAAAGTTTTGCATGTTCCAAAATATAAAAAACGTTCATCAGATATTAAATTTTTTTAGTCGTATACGAGGTTTGTCAAAAAATATTAATTTCACTTAAGAGTAAAGTACCTTTAAAATTGACAATATCGAAAAATGTTATTAAGAAAAGTTGATCAGAACTACGTTCAAATATAAAATTACATCCATTTACATTGAAAAAATTTATTCATTTTTGAAATGTGTTTCTAGGTACAATAACAATGCAAGTTTTACTGTAGTTACGTGTAATCTAGGATGTACTGACAAACATAAACATCAGCCTGCTATTAATATATTAATAGCAGGCTGATGTTTATGTTTTAATTTTTCAACTTTGACTAAATTGTTTACTGTTTACATCTTTAACAATTTTTAACAGATACTACTGACGAAGATAACTGTAAGTGTTATCGAAACCTTTAGATTGTATAATTTAAAGTACACCATTAAAAAACCCCAAAAAAGATAAGTAATTTATTATGAGTGTTAATGGTGAAAGTTTACATTATCATAGTTTATTTAATATTTCCGTTAGTTTTCAATAAATAGCTTTCAAATTTGTAGGATTGCCTATAATTCTTACGCCGAATAACGTGATTGATCTAATTTCAATGTATCGTGCAGATGGCGCTAGTTGCCGCATATTTTTGTGGTTAAAAATGACGTAACTTTTTCTAACAAAAAGTATCAACTTTTCAAAGGCACGATTGGATTCTGCGATCAATATTGCATAAAAAAGGTATACCTTATTGAACTCGTTATCTGTAACCATTTCCGAATAAATCTCAATTTCACATTTCAATTCTCAATTATTGGTATTATTACAATTCGGAGAAGTCAGTAGAATATTATTGAAATAAATGATTATAAACAGATTTAACAGAAAATATGAATAAATTACCGATAATGATATCATTTCAATTCTCAAAGTGTCCTCCATTTTCCTGTTTACACTGTTTCAGTCTTCTCATAAGTGAAAATACTACACGATTTAGTTTTTGCTCTTGTACTATTTCATTGAAAGCGTCTTCAATTCGCTGGCATAGTTCCTCAAGAGTTTCAATCAACTGAGCATATACCTTATTTTTCACTTGTCCCAAAACATTGAAATCCATAGGATTGAGATCTGGTGACCTAGGGGGCCAAATTAAAGGAGCCTCATTGCCTCGGCCTATCCATTGATTTGGAAAATTTTCGGATAGCCATATACGACATTATCGACTAAAATGGGGAGGGGCCCCATCACGCATGTACCATAGGGCACGCCTTTTCGCTGAAGGAATGTGTTCCAAAAGTTCATAAAGTTGATTAGATAAAAAATCGTGGTACGTTTCTCCGGTTAAATTACCTTGGAGAATGCGGTAGCCTAGAAGTTGAGTCCCAAGTGTTGCAGCCCAGACATTAATTTTGAAAGAATGTTGGTAATGAGTAGTTTTTCTGGCATGCGAATTCTCATCGGCCCAAACATGTTCATTATGCATGTTAAACACTCCATTTCTGGTGAAGTAGCCTCATCGCTAAAGATGATATTTGAAAGAAAGTTGGGATCCTGTTCATGCCTCCTCAGGAGCAATCCACAAAATCTTATGCGTATGGGTCTATCATCTGGCAAAATATCCTGGACTTGACGGTAATGGTACGGGTGCAATTGTTATTCTTTCGCAACTCTCCAAACAACTGGTTGTGACACTTGAATTTGTAGTGACACACGCCTAGTACTAACAGTAAGATTATCTTCAATAATATTAAAAATATTCTCCTCATTTGCAACTGATCTCACCGTCCTTCGTATTCCCCTATCAGCAGTCTGAAGCTTCAAAGTTCCAATTTCACGTAAGTGGCGTTCAGTAAACAGAAATGTTTTATAATTAGGCAGATTTCTTCTGGGATACTTTTCACTGTACCGTCTCACAGCTGCTCGTGCACTTCCAAGACATTCGCCCAACACCAGCAGCATATCAACATACTCAGAAAATGTGTAGAGCGGCATTTTAATTTAACAACGATGCAAAACACAATTTCAAACAATTTAAACGTTAATGGCAGATAGCGAAATATTAGCAAGCTACTGTCAGTGCCTACTTTTTTACGTTTCAGTGCCATACGAATGCGAATGTGTGATTGGATTACACACCAACAAGGTCCACGTAATGCAAAATTTCATTTTTATTCGGTTGTAGATATCGCGGTTCGTAAGTTGATTGAAACTGTTGAGGAACTGCGCCAGCGAATGGAAGACGCTTTCAATGAAGTAGTACAAGAGCAGAAACTAAATCGTGTAGTATTTTCAATTATGAGGAGACTGCAACAGTGTAAACAGGAAAATGAAGGACACTTTGAGAATTGAAATGATATCATTATCGGTAATTTATTCATATTTTCTGTTAAATCTGTTTATAATCATTTATTTCAATAATATTCTACTGACTTCTTCGAATTGTAATAATACCAATAATTGAGAATTGAAATGTGAAATTGAGTTTTATTCGGAAATGGTTACAGATAGCGAGCTCAATAAGATAGACCTTTTTTATGCAATATTGATCGCAGAATCCAATCGTGCCTTTAGAAAGTTGATACTTTTTGTTAGAAAAAAGTTACGTCATTTTTAACCACGAAAATGCAACTAACGCCATCTGCACGACACATTGAAATTAGATAAATCACGTTATTCGGCATAATAATTATAGGCAGTGCTACAAATTTGAAAGCTATTTATTGAAAACTAACGGAAATATTAAATAAATTAACTTATCAAATTGAAAACTACACCCTGTATCTCCGTAATGGTGTGCTTTACGACCCAAGTTGATAGGAACTTTTTTGCTTGCATTGCTATCCTGCATCAGCTGCCTTATTTTAACCACCTACTTTAGAATCGCCTTGTGTATACACAGGGTGACAGAAAAAAGTGCCATGCATAGTGCCACGCGATAGAGGACACTAACATAAGAAAAAAAGTTTCTATGAACTTAGGTCCGCAACGCCTTCGGTTGTGTTGAAGTTTTATTATTTTTTTGTTTTTTTTTTTAATATCTTTTTACAATGATGTAATAAGCGGACGAAATTTTGTATACAGGGGATTTTTATCACGCAGAATTCAAATATGACCTTAGTTCTTTTATTACTGATAGAGGGCGTTACATACAGCTTTCCACCTTGTTTGAATCGGTCCTAACTTTTTTACCTTACACTGTATGTCATTTTCGACTGGAAAAATTTGTTTTCCAATCTTTTCTGCTTCAGAAAGGTATATCTTATTGAAGTCGCTAGGACCAACGGTTTACAAGAAAAATGCATCCGATGCATGCAAATTATCCAAAAACGCCAAAGTAACTTATTGGCAAAACCGTAATTAGAAGTCACCAATATCGGTTTTCTATTAATGTGTGGGCAGGTATAATTGACAATTACTTAATTGGCCCATTTCAATTGCCCAATCGATTGACAGGTGAACTGTATCGAAATTTCTTGGAGAATGAACTAAATACGTTATTAGAGGATGTTCCATTGGCTATTACTGGTAGAATGCGTTACATACATGATGGCCCGCCAGCTCACTTTTCTCGATTGGCAAGGGAATGTTTGGATAGGAAATTTGGAAATACGTGGATTCTTCGAGCGGGACCTGTATCCTGGCCAGCTCGTAGTCCCGACCTTAATCCCCTCGATTTTTCATTTCCGTGATTCATGAAAAGTTATGTTTATTCTGTAGAAATACATAATGAAACATAATGCAACTAAGCATAAGAATTATAGAATTCGCAGATAGATTCCGTAATAACCCAGGACTATTTCAAAGATGCCGTAAATCCTTAGGAAGAAGAATTGAAAAATGTATTCAAGTACTAGATGTTATGTCATTGTTTTTGCAAATAAGTTACTTTGGCGCTTTTGGATAATTTGCATGCATCTGATGCATTTTTCTCGTAAACCATTGATCCTAGCGACTTCAATAAGGTATATCTTTCTAAAGCATAAAAGACGGAAAAACAAATTTTTCCAGTCGAAAATTACATACAGTGAAAGGCAAAAAGTTAGGACCGATTCAAACAAGATGGAAACCTGTATATGACGCCCTATATCAGTAATAAAAGAACTAAGATCATATTTGAATTCTGCGTGATAAAAATTCCCTGTATACAAAGTTTTGTCCGCTTATTACATCATTGTAAGAAAATATAAAAAAAAAAACAAAAAAATAATTAAACTTCAACACCCTATATCTTTTAAACGAAGGCGTTGTGGACCTAAGCTCATAGAAACTTTTTTTCTTATTTTAGTGTCCTCTGTCGCGTGGCAGTATGCATGGCACTTTTTTCTATGTCACCCTGTATATATATATATATATATATATATATATATATATATATATATATATCAACATTGCTTTGAGAAGCACTACAAAATAACTAATCCTTATTTTTATTTGTTTAAGTTGTGATAAAATTTTAGTGCTAACTTGTGTGAAATTACATAACGGGTTACACCTTTGAAGAATTAATTAAACGTTAAATATTTTGGTTGAATGATCGCTCTGAAATCGTTTATAATAATAACGTTCTTAAAATCAAATTCATTTTCAGTTCAAAAGATATTGAAAAAAAATCATTACTTCCCATATAAACTAAACTTGACACAATATTTTCACACCGGAGTTCATGAGAGAAGAATTAAATTTTGCCATTGGTTTTTAAATAAATGTAACGAAATTCCCAATGTTTATAAGAGTAGTGTATGGTCCGATGAGGCCAGCATTACAAATGCTGGAATTAGGAACCGCCACAATGAAAGATACTGGGCCAACATCAACCCGTATTTATAGAGACCAGTTCGCTGACAGGGTAGATTTGGTTATAACATGAGTTGTTTTGTAAAGACACAGGTTTGTCTATACAATTTGTGAAGAAAACCTGAAAACAGAAAGATACCCAAATATTCTGTAAACTAACCTATTAAATTTGCTTGATGACGAACCTTTGGAAGAACGAACTAATATATATTTTTTGCAAGATGGTGTTCCCAGATATAGCTCCTTAATATTTAAATATACACTTCCCAAATAGATGGTTGAGGACCTGTCAGATGGCCGCCGCGCTTACCTAACCTGACACCTCCCGATTTTTTTATGGAACACAGAAACAGCTTCATTTATTTAAATAGTAAACTATATTAAATGTTATATGTAAGAAAAGACAATTAAAGAAGCAAATAATTATTTGGTAACTGTAGCTTATAGAATTCTGTTTGATAACTAGTTTGAGGTAAAATTACTGTTTGCTAATGTACACTTCAGTTCGATGACAACTGGGTATTTCATGCTTCGAAACCCGTAGTTAACTTAAATAGATACATGAAACCAACGAAAATCAATGATAATACTCTTACTCTGGCGAGGCTAGAATAAAATGAGCGAAAAGGATTAATTGTGTTCCTAGATCAAATGCATTAGTCGATTCCTATAAAGGTTATGTTGGTAGACCAAAAGGAATGTTGGTAGATCAAATAGGTAATATGAACTTTCATCACTCGGAAGGTATGTCTTTTTCAAATATCTTTAATGATATCGAAGATATCTGTCAAGATGTTGTTGATTAAAATTAAAGAACTTTTTATAAAGGAAAGTCATACCGCATGGCTCAAAAAAACACGTAAATCGTATGAAACGATTAAATGCAAATAATCTCTTCATATAATGAAGAATAAATATACAACCGACACAAACAGAAACAGAAATATTTAAAATTGCTCAAGAATTAAACCGTCACGATCTTGAACCAAATTCAAAAGAACGCTCAAATTGAGCTGTGTACCGGTTATCACCAACCGCATAACCACTGACCCTAAATTATATAAATAAATGATACGAATGAATGACCAGGAAATCATATTAGTGAAGCATTTTCTTGGTTAATTTAGTACTTCATTTGAGGCTTCATAAAATGATTGCAAACAGGGAGAAACAACAAATGTGACAATTAAAAGACTGTAAAGGTATTCCACACACATGCATTACTGTTTGAAATGTAATGGAACCTTATGTATTTAATCTTGTTACCCAAATCATTAAAGCTAGAATGATTTTTTACCTTATATTATGTTTCTTTTATTATCACTTCTCTTTGTTTTAAAAAGTTGAAAGTAAACGATGAGAATTGATATATCTTATTTCAATTATAGTCAGTTATAGTGCAGATTATTATTAACCCTTACACATTCACGTACATGTGAAGATATTAAATAAGAATAATCCGTCCAACATGGTCGTGTACGAAGACGGTGTTTTCCGGTAAATCGGTTGGTTTTATAGGAAACGGTATTATAAACCTACCTCTCTAATTGTAATATATAGAAAATAGAGAACTGTTCATTTTTAATTGATTAAGCGTAAATTGGTTAAGTAATTGTCACATTACGTGATGAAAAGCTCGAAATCAAAGGGTTACCAGGAAGCTTTGCAATCTTGCCCTTTTGAATAGAAATTTATCTAGGATACTCACGTAGGTGAATTATTATTAGTTTTTCTATTTTCGTTTACGCACACGCACACGCACACGCACACCCACACGCATACGCACACGCACACACACGTATATACACCATGTCCAAGATAAGGATGCCCACTATGGGGATCTCGGAAACGGTAAGAGATGGAAGGTCGGTTAAATGGAATAAAAGTTACGCATTTGAGAGGATGTATTTATGGTCTTTGTAGATCTCGATTATATATATATATATATATATATATATATATCGAATATCTTTTTAGTTTTGACATATTTGAAAAAATTGAATTTTCTGATTTTTGTTTTAATTTTTTTCTGACCTTATTTGAAGATCTATCAAGAAAAGAAGAGCACATTTTCATTGCCACTTTTCTAGCTCTACTTAATGCTGTTATTCAATTTTTGATACAACGTTTCGTTTGTTAGCAACCATCATCAACTTTATTTTTTTAAATACACGAAAAAATTATTTTTGCCATATTTAAATTCTCTCCTTGATTCTGAATTCAACGATATATCACACTTTATATTTTCATACGTTTCGGATGAGAAAATTCATACTCAATGTAAAACATCGAAAAGGTACAGTTAAAACTAGTACTAGAAACATTAGAAAACCATAAAATTATTATAAAATGATGTTTTGTAATTTTAAATTATAGACAAATAAAAAACAAATTTATTTTAAAGGTTAATAAACTCGCAAAAGATGTTCAAAAAGATTCCTGTTATTCTCTAAACATAAATAGCATCTTCTAACTGTAGCATCTAAAACATTCTTCAGCATTTGAGGAGGAATACTAGCAAACGCTTCGAGAACTAATCTTTGTAAAACTTCTTCGTTTTCAATATCGTTTCCATAAATGTAATTTTTAATGTATCCCCATAGAAAAAAATCCAAGGGTGTTATATCTGGATAACGGGCTGGCCACAGTACATTTGCATGACTGCCAATACATCTTTCTGGAAATCTAACTGACAGGTATTCTCTGACAACTCTGGAATTATGTGCTGGTGCACCGTCCTGCATAAACCAACAACCTTCAACTTCTTGGAAAAACAAATCATTCAAAGCTATCTCTAATTCATTTTGGAGAAAAATTTGGTAACGTTCAGAATTTAAGGACTCGTGGTAAATGTAAGGACCTGTAATTCGAGTACCGGATATAGCAGCCCACATATTAAATCCGAAACGGCGTTGGTGTTTGGCCGTTTTGTACAGACGTGGATTTTCTCTTGCCCACGATTAAAAATTTCATTATTATTAACCATACTTTCAGCGGACCATATTATTTTATTCAGAAAATATTCATTGTCTTGAGATTGACGTGTATACCAGAATCTAGAAACCTCTGGATTTTCCATTACAGCTAATAAAACAGTATTCGCTTTTTCTTCATTGCAAGGTTTTTTGCGAGATTTTACAGGTTTTTTGAACGCACCATATTCTTTTAGATTAACTGCTAATGTGCGAAAAGTTCTTTTGTGAGGTTGACGCCTTTCTGGATATTTGTTTAAATACATTATTTCGACTTTAGAACAATTACGTTGACACAAAATGTAACACGTCAGTATACGAATAAGTTCAAAGGTAAATACGTAATTAAAAATTATTACTAGTTTTATTAAACACATAAATAAAAAGTTTACCTCGAGTAGGATTTGGACAGTACAGGTCGTAGGTTCAAATACTACCATATTGTTTTTAGGTAAACACAAAACGTAATTAACTCAAAGACCACCAAACAAACGTAATACGGACAACAATCAATTATGACAGGTAGGTAAACAAAATGCAAAGCCAACTTATTTTTGTCAAATGCATCAGTACGACGGAAGATGTATTTTAACTGTTTAATTAATTGTATTTTCACTAAATACATACTTGTGAATTATTTTATTCGCAACAGGCATTAGAAAATGAGAAATTATAATAATTTTATGGTTTTCTAATGTTTCTAGTATTAGTTTTAACTGTACGTTTTCGATGTTTTACATTGAATATAAATTTTCTCAACCGAAACGTATCAAAAATATAAAATGTGATATATCGCTGAATTCAGAATCAAGGAGAGAATTTAAATCTGGCAAAAATAATTTTTTCGTGTATTTAAAAAAATAAAGTTGATGATGGTTGCTAACAAACGAAACGTTGTATCAAAAATTGAATAACAGCATTAAGTAGAGCTAGAAAAGTGACAACAAACATGTTCCTTTCTTGATAGCTCTTCATATAAGGTCAGACAAAATAAATACGAAACTAAAAGATATTCGATATATATATATATATATATATATATATATATATATATATATATATATATATATATATATATATATATATATATATATATATATATATATATATATATATATATATATATATATATCACAGGTGTCACGTAAGTAAGCAGCCAAACTGAAGGAGGCTATTCCAAAGGTCAAAACTAACAGAAAATGTAATATGAACATATGGTCTATCTCGCTCCGTATTCCGTCTATTTGTCCGTATGTGATTTTTACAGAAAACTTAATATGTCAAGAGTGATTAAGAGAAAATCATGAAACTGGGTACGAAGCTTGGTCTTAATTGTTCACATATTCCTTATAAATTTCATTTTTGTACAACATTCCTTTTCAAAATGGCGGCCATGTTACGTATCTAAAGCTAAATATCTAAAAAGCCTTAAATTTTAATAAAAACCCGTCCTACAAATTATGGTATAAAAATTTTTAAAATCGGACAACTATTAACTGAGAAATTGCAATTTTAATCGAATAAAAACTTTTTTCTAATTCGTCAGATTTTAGAAATGGCCAAAGTAAAACAAAAACCACGAATAATATTACTGTCAACAACGCTTTATAGCCTACTTAGATCTAATTACATGTTTTTTTCTTTAACTACTGTAAGTACTATCTCCCAAATCATTACAGCGTTTTTCAATGAAATTATGAATTATATGTATGGTCTTTAAGGTGATTCCTGCCAGAATATAATTAAATAATAAACGTGAAAAAAATTATATTTATAAATGACGGCCATTTTAATTTCAAACAAAAAATGCCATCAACGATATTTTAAAAATATTTTGTAAATTTAATAACGCTACTTTCAATAAGCCCTGATAATAGCATAAATAACTGAGAAATCACATTTATTACTTGTATCGGTTTGAGGCTGAGATTATCAGCTGATTGTAATATTGACGGTGCAAAGTTGGAAAACACATGTTTTTATTTGTTGTCGATTATTAAACAAAAACAGTGACGTTAATATGTTTTTCTAGACATTCTTGTTCTGCTTATATCGCTATTATTTTACTAACTTATTTAGTTTTTTATACACCAACATGCCCATTTATTCAAATAAAGAGTGAGCAGACATTCATTTTATTTATGGATTGGCTAATGGAAACTCGTGAGAGGCAGTGCGACTCTATGCAGAAAGATTTCCAAACCGAAGAATGCCGTACAGAGAAACCTTCGCAAATGTTCATAGGTCTTTGAGGGAGTGTGGAACTTTGAGAAACGTTGCAAAGATGGGCCGTCCAAGTTCAGTGACAACATTAAGAGCTCAAGAAAGAATACTAAATGCCGTTGAAGAAGACCCTAGTACCAGTGTAAGAAGATTATCACAAGAAGAAGGAATTTCAATAACTTCTGTGTGGCGTGTTTTGAAATTTCAACAATTACATCCATATCATATCCAAAGTCTTTCTCAAAGAGAATTCGAGTCTAGAATTAATAGTAGTAGTAGGCAATAAAGCATTGTTGACAATAATATTATTCGTGGTTTTTGTTTTACTAAAATTTTCTAAAATCTGACGAATTAGAAAAAAGTTTTTATTCGATTAAAATTGCAATTTCTTGGTTAATAGTTGTCAGATTTTAAAAATTTTTATACCATAATTTGTAGCACTAAACCCTTTAACAGTTTTATATCTGACGGGTTTTTATTAAAATTTAAGGATTTTTAGATATTTAGCTTTAAACATTTAAAATGGCCGCCATTTTGAAAAGGAATGTTGTACAAAAATGAAATTTATAAGAAATATGTAAACAATTAAGACCAAGCTTCATGATTTTATCTTAAGTCACTCTTGAGATATTAAGTTTTTTGTAAAAATCACATACAGACAGATATACGGAAAACGGAGCGAGATAAACCATATGTTCATATTACATTTTCTGTTAGTTTTGACCTTTGAAATAACCTCCTTCAGTTTGGCGGCTTACTTACGGGACACCCTGTATATATATATATATATATATATATATATATATATATATATATATATATATATATATATATATATATATATATACAGCGTGTTCAGCGAGGAATGGGACAGTGCAATATCTCGAGAGCGGATGAAGATTTTTAAATTATGAAAATATTTTTGTAAATATCTTCCAAGGGTGCACATTTGTTGGCACAAAGATTTGAATCAACGCCCATCACCGCCAGGTGGCGCTATCTCACTTCAATTTTTTAAATGCAATGCCCTATTTTTTATTTCATTTTTGGATTCTATGACATATTTGTGATGACTTTTGTTAAGACTCCTACCAACCTATCTTTTGTAGTTTCTGAGAAAAAAATAATCCTTGGAATTTTAGCGCAAAAACGTAATTTCAAGAAGTGCTCATAACATTTAAGTGATACAGATAAAATAGCAAATTTTATACCAAATGAAAGATAAAAGATTGTTCTTCCACAAAAATAATGCAGATAACGCCGAAATAATGCGATACGCTGTACACTAAATTGTAAGGGGGACCAACTTATCACAGTCGTTGATTAAGAATCATGTGAAACATTTATCATGCCATGCAAACAAACGCGTAATGAAGCGTCTGTCAAGTTTCTGTCAGTTTACAGTTTCAGTTTTGAAAATCGTCTGTGCATCTTCAAATTCCATAATTATATTTACGTTTTCTAACGAATATTTTGATATGGTAATAATTTATGGTGAATGTAGAAAAAATGCAAGGGCTGCACAAGTATTGTATGCTGCCAGGTTTCCCGATCGACGCCATCCCGGAAAAAATACATTTGTTCGTGTAGCAAATATTTTGAGGGGAACCGGTCATTTTCCTCACCGTAAGTGCGAGAATCGCACAAAGACAGCAACAGATGAAGCACACACCGTCGGTGTATTAGCATGTGTAGCTTATAATCCTCATGTGTCTGTGAGATCTATTTCTGAAGAGTGTGCCGTATCAGTTGGTTCTGTCCATAAAATATTAAAATCTAATAAATACAAACCATTTAAAATTCATTTGGTACATGGACTGCATGCAGGAGATCAAGATCGCAGACTTAATTTTATCACCGGAGTTTTTACGTAACATTATGCGCAAGACCCTAATTTTCTAGGTCGTATCGTGTAGTCTGATGAAAGTAATTTTTCAAACAATGGAATCGTTAATCATCACAATTCCCATTACTGGTCGTCAGAAAATCCTCATTGGGTAAGAGCAACCAATTTCCAAGTGAGATGGAACATAAATGTATGGTGCGGAATGATAGATGACAAATTGATTGGCCCATATTTTTTTAATGGTACCTTAACAGGCCAACGCTATTTGGATTTTCTTGAAAATCAACTGCCTCCTTTGCTTGAAGATGTAAATGTAAATCTGCGGCAAGTGATGTACTTTCAACAGGATGGCACACCGGCGCACAATAGCGCAATAGTGAGAAATTATCTAAGTAGAGTGTTTCCGCAACGATGGATACGTACAAATGGTCCCATTATGTGGCCAGCTCGTTCTCCTGACCTTAGTCCCTTAGACTACTTTCTTTGGGGATATCTAAAGAGTGTAGTGTATGAAACACCTTCTAGAGATGTAGAGGAGTTACAGAACAAAATTAGAATTGCTTGTACAAACATACTACGAGAAACTTTAAAAGCGGCAACTAGTATTACATTAATTAGGCGTTATCAAACGTGTCTAGAAAATGATGGAGAAACATTTGAACATTTAATTTTATTTGTATGCTTTCAATTAATAAAATCCCAAAAATTATTTTTTTCTCAGAAACTACAAAAGATAGGTTGGTAGGAGTCTTAATAAAAGTCATCACAAATATGTCATAGAATCCAAAAATGAAATAAAAAATAGGGCATTGCATTTAAAAAATTGAAGTGAGATAGCGCCACCTGGCGGTGATGGGCGTTGATTCAAATCTTTGTGCCAACAAATGTGCGCCCTTGGAAGATATTTACAAAAATATTTTCATAATTTAAAAATCTTCATCCGCTCTCGAGATATTGCACTGTCCCATTCCTCGCTGAACACGCGGTATATATATATATATATATATATATATATATATATATATATATAGTGTCGTGAGTTTGAAAGAGAATGAGCACAAGAAAAAACTTACCAATTTTTTGTACATATAATCCATTCCCCATTTTTCATACTGGAAATGCGTTTATGACTGTTGTCAAAATCCAGGGTAGACTGGATGAACTTCTACCAGGTATTTTGTGGCACAAATGTGTGTGAAGGACAATTATAATTTACCCAATAAAATATTTGAAAAGGCTGACCTTGAGTTTAAAAGAGAGTATGACCAATTATATGACATAGGGATGGATGACAGTGAGCCAGACTTCCGGGACCAATTACAGTAAAAGGATCTGCTCGTCACACGGAGTATATGTCATTTCGAATACATTATTCATCTTACTATGTTGAGTGGTGTAAAAAATTTGTTTTAATTTTTACTGTAACTTGCTTTGTGTGAACTGTGATAAATAAATAAATTTAAAGGGTGCAAAATATTCCTCTAACTTTGTTGTAAGGGTAGGCTACTACTAAAACGTGCCGAAATTGCTCTACATTTAGTCAAAATATCATTTATGTGCAACATAAAATTTAGAAAATTCTAAATGTTAAAAATGGTCACTTTCCCCTGCATTTATTATGTTTAAAGTATACGTTTTAAAAAGTAATTACATAAAAAACTAGTAACAAAAGTCATTTAAGGGTACAAAAACAACTTTAAAAAAAATCTACAGTGATTGTTTTAAACCGGAAAATCTCACCTATGCTGAGTAATAAAAAAAACTTTTGGCTTAATTGCGTAATTATATAGTTTGGTCAGGCAAAAGGATTAGAACGGAAGTTGCTAAGGGAAGTGAAGTAATTTCATTGTTAACCGACACAAGGTGGAGTCGTTTTCATTCATATATAGAACACACGTCATGCTAAAGCTAAAACCCATATCTTAAAGTAGTAACTTAAACTGTTTATTGTTCTATAAATAAACTGGTCATGAATGAGAAACTTTAACTGAGTTAAATTAATTAATAAATTTAATCCTTCATTTACTTAAAATGCCCGACGTTAGTTCGGTAATCTCAAAAATCAAGCAAACGTGCGATAACGTTACGCTTTATTTTGTGTTTTTCGGTGTGGTAAAAGTGTTTCAATTATATTGTTATTTATGAGTAAGTTTATTTCTATCTACAGAATTCGTGCACCGCCGCCATGTGTATAAGAAGAAGAATAAAGAGCACCTGCGATATCTTAAAGCGTGACTAGCAAAAATTCCTTCAAGTTAAACCTTTTTGAGATAAATCAGATGCGACACGAAATGAATATTTACCGGTTTTTTTCATGTAATTTGTTTGGGTTTACTTAAAGCTTAACTATTATTTTACATGTTTTAAGCTTAATCCTCTAATGTTAAAAGTAAGTTAACTTCACGAAATTGGATTGTGGCAGCAGAATTTGACAAAAGTTTTGAGAAAAAATCAGCAGGCGCAATCGCCAAAATAATGAAATTTTATTTAAACTGGTTAATGGTTAATATTACATCTTTTAACAACTGAAAACTAATAACATACAAAATACACCCATGTACCACACAAAATTACAAAACACCGACCGCTGATGATGATAGCGTACCTATTGAAACGCGTTCGGTGTTTTTCTTTTTTTTTTTTAAATTTGTTTTAATTTCTTTTTAATTTTGTGTGCTACGTAGGTGTATTTTGTTTGTTACAGATCCTGCCACAGTTTCAGTGTTCCAGATTTTTCAAATGAAAACTAATCTACAAAACTGATAGCAGACTATGCTCTTCAATGGCATGCAATTTGGTTAACACTTGTCTCATCTTCCTTTGGACAATGCCTCTGTCAACTTCCAATTTTCCTAAAAATTCTGGCCGCTGCTGTTCATTTTGAGCCTCCCAACCGTTTTCGGAAACCTTTCGACGCAGTGAGGACGAAAATTCTTCTATTTTAGTACTATTATTATTTTGGGTTATCGATTACGGCGATATTTCGTTTATCATATGAATGTCCCTCAGGAGTTTTAATACTGTCTTGTTATCGGTCTCTCTTAAAGACAATATATCTTTTATGTGGCCCCTGATGTCATTCTCTTCTTTCATATCACTATATGTTGGGCATGTCATTATAATATGTTTAATGGTCAGAGGTACATTGCATGTCTGGCACTTTGGCTGTGTTTCCCTGCGGCCACGGCCTGCAATTAGGTGATTAGCGGTTTTTCGGCAATGTCCAATCCGTAAATGCGTAATGATGACTTGCTCTCTACGGTTTGACGACCGCGAGTATGTTTTTTCATAAACGTCCGGTTCTACCCCTTAGGTCGCTGTCGATTTCATGCCATTATCTTCGCCACTTCTCATAAGTGTGTTTTTTATAAAATGCTTGTAGGTCACATAAGCGCATTGGTACTTCATCGATTATTTTATTTTGAGTAGCTAGACGAACAGCCTCGTTCATTCCCAAGAATTCCCACATAGCTTTGTACCCACATTATTATCACACTGACTCCTTCGAGTTGAAGCGTGGTGATAAACGATACAATAATGTTTACCAGGTCATCTTGTTTTGAATTAAGCCTGATAGCTCCTATGCTGCATATGTAAAAATTTCTGTGGCTTGAGGTTTTGCAGTACAAAAGTGCTTGTTTTATCGCCACTAATTTAGACGTGTATATGCTGTTTTCTTGCGATACGGTTAAACTGTATGTGTAGTTTCCATCGACAAATGCACAGCCCACACTGTCACCAGTTTTTGATACATCAGTATAAATAAACTGGTAGTTGTTATAGGAATTTTGTGTTGTCATGAAATCTTGTTTATGTACCGATGGGTGGGAGTTAGCTTTGGTGTCCTTCACAAGGTCTTCTTTTAGTATATTCTGCATCTTTGCCCGTGGGGGGGGGGGGTGTTCATTTACTACTAACAGTGTAGAACGTGTTAGGTGTTTCAATTTTGTATTTAGTTAAAATATCCTTATGTCTTACTGTCGCTGGTTTGGTAATGGTTAGACGTTCACAAAATATTTGGTCTTCTGAATTATAACTAAAAAACTCATACGGTGGATGAGGTGGTTAGGTTTGAATACGAGCTCCATAAAACATAAGGAGGCGTTCATACCTCAAACGAAGGGGATCAAAACCTGCTTCACATAATATAGACCCCCTTGGACTTGTTCGAAATGTCACAATTGCTAATTTTAAACCTTGATCATGCACTGATTCAAGCTTATTCAGCAAATATCGACGTGCCCCTCCATATATTATGACACTGTAGCCTAGACGTGATAATATCAAGATCCTATATATAGTTAGTAAGACTTTCCTTTCGCGGTCCCAACTTATGTTAGATAAGAGTCTTAATATGTTTAAAAAGCTCTTACATTTGGAGAGAAGGTTATCAATTTGATCTTTCCACAGCAACGTTTCATCGAGGACTATTCCCAACAATCTAACTTGACATTTTCTGCTAATAACACTATCCCCTGGGTGTAAGGTGTAATTTACGTTACCGTTTCTCAATCTGCAAAAGTGTATAGAGACTGTTTTGCTAGCGAAGAGGGTGAAGCAAATTGATTTAGCTCTATCGCTCACTACGTCCATGGCCCTTTGCGTCAAGCTTATTTGATCATTCTTAGGTGGGGAGGAATTGTAGAGACACAGATCATCTACATATAACAGCATTTTTGGGTTAGGCACGTCGGTTTCAATCAATTTATTTATTGCTATCAGTATTACGCTTATTGTCGATCCTTGAGGAATCCCATTAATCAAAGATTCGTAAGTTGATTTTGTTTTCCATTTTTACCTGGATTTGTCTGTGGGATAGAAACTTACAAATTTTGCCATATTCCCCCGTATGTTCCATTCATGTATTGTTTTTAAGATATTACATCTCCATGTGCAGTCGTAGGCCTTCTGAATATCGAAAAATACTGCTGTTGTGTGCTGGCGTTGTGCAAAGGCTTTTTGAAGGTGGTGTTCTAGAAGTACCAGACTATCTATGGTACTGCGTCGACGACGGAATCCGAATTGGGGAGGTGAAAGTAGCCTGTTGTGTTCTAGGTACCAAACAAGTCTGACATTTGCCAATTTTTGTAATATTTTACCCGGGTTATTGAGATTTGTCGGTAATTCTCTGGTATTTCTTTACATTTGTACGGTTATAATATGGGTAATACCGTAGCCACCTTCCATTCCTTTGGATATTGACCCGACGTCCATATAAGGTTATATAGACTAAGCAAACTTTTCAGCGCATCCTCTGGTAGATGTTTAATTAGTTCATATGGGATTTTGTCATGTCCAGGTGATGATTTTTCACATGCCATCAACACGGCGTTAAGTTCTTCCATAGAGAATGGAGAGTTATAAGCAAAGTCTTGGTCGGTTTCGAAATTGATGGGCGTTTCTGTTGTTTTTTTAATCTCTGTGAATTCCTGACTGTAGCTGTCATCACTACTGGTTTTACAAAAATGCTTCATAAATGTCTCTACTATCTCGGAAATGTTATTTAAAGTTCTACCATTGTAACTTAATTGCGATGGTGTTCCAACCCAAAACCGTTTTAATTTTCTTCCATACTTGATCCATGGCAGTCTGAGATGTTATAAACGAAACATAATCATTCCAAGTCAATTTTTTTTGTTTTAATGTTAACCCCCGTACTAAGGCCCTAAGGCGTTTAAATACAATACAATTTTCTATTGTGGGAGTGTATCTCAAAGGCATTATACGCTCATCTTTTCTTTTTTACCACTTTCTTTAGTCCACCAAGGGACGGCTCTTTTTGGGATTCTCTGCATTAGAGGAATACTTTTTCCAGCCGCAATACATATGTTCTCTGTTATTGCTTCCACACAGTCGTTGATTCAAATTCACATTCATACACGTTTATTAATTATAGTTACAATTGTTGATAAATGGAATTTTCACAATTTCAGTCAGCTGTTCAGGCGAGGTAGCTTCTTCAGCCGGTTGACTACATAGTTTTTTTGATGTAATTACATTTCATTTTTTATAAGTTTATAACATGTTATCTTATTATCTAGGCAAAAAAAAGAAAAAAAACATGTTAGTTGGATTACGTTACTTAAGTTAGTAGTATTTCATTCCTATTCTAGTGGATGTTGTGGGCGGGACCCGTGGGTGGGTGGGCGGTGTTTCCTTGGAAGCAGATGGGCTGGTCCCTTGGAGCACCAAAATGGTTCGGGATACCGAACGTCTGTATAGCTCCTTGCGGGTGTTGCCTGTTGGGAATAGAAAAAATTATTAGTATTGTTAATATTGTGTTGTTAATTGAATTTTGTGAGTTATGTAAGTGATGTTTTGAAGTGAGTTTGAGAGCAAATGGTAGATTGTGTTAATATTCAAAGTTTATTATATTGATACAGTTAGCTATACTTATCCCGGCATCCCTACTCATCGCCGTTCCGGAGGTATTTGCACAAAAAGTGCAAACACCTCCTGACCGTGTGTAAGGCCGCTACCACCCGTTGGATGACAGGAAGGACCTTAGCCATATCCAAACCTCCGAAGAGGCCAAGAACAGCGTCGAATCCTAAAGCGGGTGAAGTGGGATTTTTTACGTCTGCGGCTTTCACCGCATCCGCTACTTCAGCCATCTCGCTGCCGTTTTCCGTCGCTTTGGCGTAACTAACGCCGGTTCGGACAATAGAGGGTGCCGCTGTGGGCGGTGTCCTCTTCTGGCGCTGTTGTGGTGAATCTTCGGTCTTCTTCCGCTGCGGGAGACGTGATGGTGGGCTTCTGTTTTCTTGCGCTGCGGGAGACGTGGGTACCTCGGGCAACCCCTGAAGTTTGCCGGATGATCACCACCACAGTTTACGCACCTAGCCTGGTCCGTACGGGGTTTGTTGCACTCACTGAAGTGGTGGTGTTCTGCATACTTCACACAGCGTGCCGCTGCTCTACGGCAACGTTGTGCGTGACGGAATCCCTGGCACCAGTGCCTGGTCTCCGCCTCAAGTCTTCAGTGGAGAGACGTAGACGAGCCACGTACTCCACCAGCCGGATCTTCTTAAGGTCCTCTTCGATTGGTACCTGGACCAGCAGAATCGGGATCGGTCTGCCTTGTTTCTTCATTCTGAAACAAGAGCTGATGTTAACGTCCTGCTTTTTAAGCTCACAGTTAACGTCAGCCTCGGAGATTTTAACGGGTTTTCCCCGTAGAACCACCTTGAACGAACGTTCCCTCTTTGCCTGATAGGTATGGTACGATGTACCATGCCTATCCATACACCACATTAGCCTGTCACGGTCCTTGGCAGTGGCAGGCTGAATCCGATATCCGTCGGCGATTGCCTCCACACGTGTGAAGACGATCCCTCGGTGATCTAATTATCGGGAGATCGCAACCCAGTTCTCCTTCTCGTTAAGGATTACTGGCGGAACCCTCTCCCTGGCAGCGGGAAGCTCTTCTACGTCCGGGCGGTCCATGGTGTCAGCTAGGGCCTCGAACGCGTTGATAACGGTTGTGGGCGTAGTCGGGCGGTCTCTGGAAGATTTCTTCGGCTTCTTCCTCTGGAGCCGGAACCCGTCGGATGGTGGCGATTCTTCTTCTGCAACAACGGTCCTTGGAGCTGCTGGAAGCGGTGAAGCAGCAATCTCTTCTTCTTTTTTTTTGGGCTTCATTTTCTTCTTGCTCTTCTCATGGGTGACTACGTCGTAGAAGGGCAAGGGCTCGAACAAGACCTGATCATCGGTCAGCACGACGTAATTTGGTAGCGGGAAAAACTCGTTCTCATCGTAGCGACTCCGAAGAGCGTACGGGTGCCTCTGCCGGAACGGTGGCTCTCTACCTGACATCGTGAAAACGACACAGGTAGCAGAACGTACGCACGTAAAAACTTTTAACAAAGAACGTTTACAATGTTAAAACGCGATGTTCACTGATTTGCTTGACAGTCGTTGACATTTAGCACTAATTTTATTGGTTGTATTGAATACGAAAAAGCGTTCCAATCTGCCCTTTTTAAGCTCTACCGTGGTTCCAGGTTTATAACAGGTTATGAATTTTCAGTTTGAATTAATATCAGTATATGATCCGAAAAAATATCGTTGACCATTTTAGATGAGAAAAGCTATTAGATCTAGCGTTCACATATGTGGATGTTCCAGGTATTTAACAAAAACAGGTTGTTATTATTTATAAGGTCCTCAATTTTACGTCCGTTGTTGTTGGTTGTTACAGAACCCCACATTTTATTATGTGAATTAAAATCAAAATTAAAATTGGAAGGGGTAGTTGTCTATCACATTTTACAGGTCGTTGTAGCTCCATTCGTTATTGGGTATATAAATATTGCATATTGTTGCATTAAGTGGGTAAGTAATACGTACCGCTAACACTAGTTTAGAACCAGTTTTTATTTCTTTCATAGGTATCTCCTGTTTTGTAAAAATGGAAACTCCGCCACATGCTCTGAGACTAGGTGGACCATGTTTATGGAATGATATGTACCTTCTAGGAGAAAAGCTTTGTGCAGGAGCCAATCTTATTTCTTGGAGACACAAATATGTTCATAGTCGATGATGATTTTCTTGATTTCTGGATAATGCGTTATTAAACCATTGCAATTAACTTGCCCTATATTCGCCATTTTTGACAAGTATTATAGATAACAAATAAATCACATTAGTATAAAAAAAACTTTAATTGCTAATGCGAAAAATCACAGTTAACTGATCTAAATGTCAAGATTACGGGGACCTCTACTTTTACCCTTTGGGCACCCTCTTTTTTTCTTCCTTTCTTTCTCCACGTCTGTTGGCATACAGCTACCGTGTGACAGTTCTCCAGATATCACGTATCGGACTCCGATGCTTGGTCATTTTTAGTCGTTCTTGCTTTTTATCAATCTCTGATTGATCAGTTTGACTTCTATTTTTAATTTCTATTAATAAGCCATCTCTTATCTTACTAATATTACTGACTGGTCCCACAACTTCATCTATGGCTAACAATGGCCTAACCTTATTTAGAGCATAGATTTCAATAGGTTTAATAACAATATACTTGGCATAGCATTCAAGTCTGTTTTCTCGTACTGCATATCCAGTTGATCTACCCCCGGTAACTTTGCAGGTAAAAGTCGGCTGCGAGCCAGTGGAAGCAATGGCAGCGACAGAAGCCTCGTTATCATTTATTCTCGCTATTGGTCGTGTGATACCATTTGAGTAAGTAGTGCCACCAGTAATCCCGCCCGAAGACTGATCAGTAAGACAGTTAATATGAGTATTAAAACGTGGATTCCCAACAACGCCCATTTCTGAGGATGGGTCCCCATTACGTAAATTTGAAATACTCATAAAAATCGCACGAATAGGGAAGAGATAAGCGTCAATCATAGCAGTGCTCCCATACGACGACAAGGCAAAAATACTGTGGAGAGGTGCCTCTTTCTCTACAGGCGTTTCAACGTTAGCGTCCAGGTTTCCCCTGGCTACGCTCAGACCTTGAGATAGGGGAATTTTTTATAGAGGTTACCTTCCTAGCAGTCCAGGCGGTGAGACCAGACCACCGACCGCTACATGTACATCGTTCCCTAGGCACGCCCTGCTAGAGTCTCTTGAAGTACAGTTCGCGGTTACGGTATTAGGAGACGGCTAGCGCTCAGACGTCCCCAGCAGGGACATCTCGGGCTTGCCAGACCCGTATACACTTTTAACGGTGCATTTCCTTGGATGATTAGATAGAAAAGGAAGAGGTCTCGCAGGTTTAGCTGGGAGCGACACCGTATTCGGTAGAGCTAACAGTGGCGGTTTAAGGCAACGAGTTCATATTTCGGTATTGGCCTTGCATCACTTACGATCATTTTCAAGGTCGTTCCACTATCCGCCACCTGGGACCGCGCCTACTAGGTATTATTATTATTACCATTATTATTATTATTGTTATTATTATTATTGTTGTTGTTGTTGTTTATTATTATTATTGTTATAATCAAAACTTTTTTACCCTTATGTGTTAAGGTGCTACAACTCAAAATTTTCAATTCTTTTATACACACTAACTTAATTATATTTACATTTCTAGTTTATCTCTAGTTTAACTCAATATTTACAATTCATTTTTTTTGTTTCTGTTCTCCCTACTATTTACTTTTATATTTCTTCACTCATTTTGTTTCGTGCCTCCCTCTTTCCTTCGCTCCACATTAAATTGATTTGTCTTAGTCCTTCTGCTAATTGCTTGTCCCACGGTTTCTTTGGTCGATCTCGACTTTTTGTCTGTACACTTCTTGGTTCTCATACTCTTGTGATTCTTTCCTCGCTTATCCTTATGAAGTGCACAAACCATCTCAGTTGCTGCTGCTTAACACTTTTCATAGCTGATTCTACACCTAGTTCCTCCCTGATTGCCTCATTTCATATTCTATCCCATATTGACCTCCCCTTGACTCCTCGTAGAAATCTCATGGCTGCCGCTGGTACTTTCTTTTCCATCTGTTTCGTCAGCACCAAGCTTTCGCTTCCATAGGTTAGTATGGGTTTAAAAATATATTTGTAGACTTCAATTTTCTTAAGGCGTGAAATTCTTTATTCGCACTTTCAATTCTTCCATTTATTTCGGCATAGAAGTTTCCGTTATCCTGAATTGTCACTCCCAAGTATTTAAAACCCGCACTTGTTCTACTACTTTAGCATTTAATTTTATGTTTGTTGTACTGTCTGTTTCTCGTTTTCCAATAACCATTACTTTTGTCTTCTCCACGTTAATTTTGAGATGTATTTTATATAAGGCATTATTGAAAGTTGCTAAATTATCCTGTTTGTCCTTTATATATACTACTAGGTCGCCAGCACATATGCTTTCTGTAATTGCTACCATTTCCATGTTCCGGTATTCCGCATTAAACTTTTTAAATTTTCCTTTTACTTCCTTCACTAAATCATCAATTACGATATTAAACAGTATAGGGCTTAGGACCCTACCCTGCTTCAGCCCTTCTTTCGTTATAAATTCTTTGGATTGTAGGTTTCCGGTTCTGACTGCGTTTCTTGAGTTTTCAGTCATACTTTTAACGCAATTTATCAGCTTTCCATTTATCTTCCTCGAATTCAGGCTATTCCACACTGTTACTCTTGGTGGTACGCTGTCAAATGCCTACACAAAGTCTACGAAGACTGCATATACTTTGTTCTCATTAAACTTTTATATTAGTTGTTTTAGCAAGAAAATGTTGTACTGTATTCCTCTTCCTTTTCTGAACGCACATTGTGACTCATCTAATTGAGTTTCAAATTCTAGATTTAATTTCATTTCCAGAACTCTTTCATACAATACCCGATAACAGCGTAATTCCTCTATAATTAGAACAGTCTCTTCTATCCCTTTTCTTACATATGGGAAGAATTACACCTAACTCCCATTCGTTAGGAATTCACTCTTCTTGCAGCGCTTTATTAAACATTTTAGTGATCACTTCCAGTCCTTCCATTCCTAAATTCATGACCATTTCTGCTACTATTCATCATTCCCCGTTGCTTTTCCTGTCTTCAATTTTTTCACCGCTTCTATCACATCCTCTAACTCTATTCGTGCTTGACTTACATGTTCCTCCCTATTTCCTATACTAATTTTTTCATCTACTACTTCAATTACTGGTTTTTGTTTTCGATGTGTTGATAGTATGTCTTCAAAATACTCCTTCCATCTTTCTATTACTTCCTCTTCATCCCCAACAATCTTACATCTTTTGTTCTTATTTTCCTGGCTTGTCGTGATTTTTCTTTTCGTAGTGAACTTAATATCTTTATACTTTTTATTTTTCTACATACTTCACTGGTTGTTGTAATTAGTGCTTCTTTATACACTTTCCAACCATCTTCCAATGATAATGTTGTTAATTTTGTTCACCTCCTCGTCTATTTTTTCTTTGTAAGTTCCTGTCGTTCATATCACCGATTATTAATATTCTTCCCTTACATTCTTCTACCGTCAATGCTTGTTGTTCCCAAAATTCCTCTTTACTACTTGCTAACGCATCTTCATCAGGACCGTACACCACTACTATATTTGTTTTTATTTAGTTGTCTAAATCTATTTCATACCACTTATTTATATATTATTATTAATTTTATTTAATACATAAATAGAAAGTCCATGCAATACTAGTAGGATTTGAACCTACGACCTGTACATTGCCAGAGTACCGCGCTAACCGTCTGCGCCATCGAGATACAAGCCCCAATCGATTTAAACTTTGTCTTTATGTATGTAGAACTGATGTAAATTCTAAATATAATGAGATTACAATCAAAGTACTTATATTAATGGAATATTTATGTAATAAATAAAATTAATAATAATAATTAATTATTTTTGAACTTATTCGTTCATAACAAAAACTTATAGTCACTTAATTATATGTTTCGCATTTTCTTTTTCTATTATACATCCTACCCCTTCTTTTGCACGATATTTACTATCAATTCCGCTGAAAGTTAGAACATTTCCTCGATACATTTCTTCTTCTCCCATCCCATTTCGGTTACACCTAGAAAATCTAAACCTTCTCTCCTAAGTTCTTCTTCCAGCTCCTTCTCTTTACCACGTATGCTCCTGATATTCCATGTACCAATTTTCCATAATGCTTCTTTATCATTTCCCCTTTTCATTTCTCTACCCATAACGCGTCCCTTTCCTGGTTGTTTCTTTACCCTTTTGCTGCTGTATTTCACTTTTTATTCCTTCGGGTCCCTGCACTTTGTTATTTATTAGCAGTTTATCGTATTTCAGCAATGCTTTTTGACCTCTGTCTCGCCTCCTTCATTATTGGTATTAATTTCTTGCGGTCTTCCTGTACTTCTTTCGAACAATCTTCGTTTATCCATATCCGTATCCTGTAATAATTTTGCTTTCTTTAGTATTTCAATTTTCTTAAAATATTTAGTTAATTTAATGGGTATGGGTTTTTTTTCCTCCTACCTTGTACTTCCCTAATGTAGCAGAATCGTCTAACTCATTTTCAATGATTGTAATCCTGTTATCAACAGATTCTTTTTCTAGCTTCTTACTCTAGGTGTTCAATTCTTATTTCCTGTTTTCCTATTGTCTCCTTCAACTTTTATTTTCTAATTTAATTACGTTCGCGTCCTTGACTATCTGTTCTAGCTTCGTATCAATTCATCCACTCTGCTGCTTATTTGTTTTAATAACTTTTCAATATTTTCCATTTTCTGCGGTTTAGGTTGTAAACCTGCATACTACGATGTACGATGTGTTGCCTATCTTCTAAAATTCGGCGTGGTTCCTAATAGTATCTTGCAATTTCTTATCGGTTTTTTTGTTACATGCAATTTTAAGCCTTAGTACTTATCTTTATAACCTCTACCCGATTTATCCATGGTAACTTATTTACTAATTCGGGACTTGTTTAGCCTTTTCACTTTTCCATACACTATCTTTCGCATTTTTGGTAATGCTCGATATGGTCCTTTGGACTAAAATAGCTTCAAAAACACATGTCAAATTTTACTCTTCTTGGTACATAATTGACGTTATTCTGCTCCAGCCAGTCTCAAGTACTTCTGCACGAAGCGAGATCAGGCGAAAATATTATTTCATCGATCTGATAATGTATTTTAATAAAATTAAGCAGTTTTGGTAAGCATCTTTTAGTATAAAGCCCAGCATCCACAGCTTCTCCCCGAACTCTGCCAACATAAGGTGTTGAAACACCAGTCACTGAAATCGCACACCAGACTAAAACTTAGCCAGCAAATTTTGCTTTTGCTTTAAATTTTACTTCGTTTGGTAAATTTTCAGTACCATAGGTATAAACCCATCGTTACCGTTAATTTCAGACTGTAAAATATTTCTCATCGTCCATTATGATCACATGGTTATTCACAAAATATCCACGTCTCAAAGCTCTGCATCATATAAAAACATAATTGGCTTTTTATGATCTTGGTTGCACACTACGTTATCGTGGTGCATGGAGCTCATGAACGTAACATTTTTACTCCGTTTAGGAATATAGGAAACTATCGACGTGTCCTTGGTAAAGTAAAATTTTGAAGAAAGAATTTTCCTCTTGCAGACCAATGCGGCTGGCAATTCAGGCTTATTTTTTCGAGTAGTACCAAGCATGGTTATTTTTCTTTTCAATAACACCTGCCCCATATCGCATAACGTCCAAATCTTGACTCCGTATTTAGCAGGTTTATTCGCGATGTACTGTATAAAAGAACAACGATCTCTAAAAGGTACCAGTTGCTCATGTACTGTTACATTTTCGTGAACATTATAGAGCTTAGAAAAAATTTCAACCAATTCATCCCACAAGTCCCGTATGGCAAATATTTTATCAGTTTGGCGTCGTTGTGATCGAGTTTTTTTTATTGTCAAAGCGAATTATTCGTGCAATTACATGAACTCGTTGTAGGGACATCGTTGCTCTGAATATTGGACGACCTACATTTCCATCCCACAGACTGGCTGTTGCCTTTCCATGAGATTTATACACTCCAGCTAGAAACAGTATGCCAAAATATACTTCTAGTTCAACTAATGTTAGTTCTTGAAACGTGTCGCCACAAAGTCTTTCACCTTCTAAATTTGACATTTTCAAAATTAGGTGTACAATTTTGAGTGTGAAATATAAGAAATATGCGGATTTTAGATCAATTATTCGCGACGTAGCATACCATGTTGGCCCAGGAATCAACGAAATAATATTTGCTGTTGATAACCTTCCGGATTGATGTGTCTTTTCATTCCATACTATATTGCCATCTTTTGAAGTTACGTGATTATATCCGTATCAGCTTCACCTGAAATCGTAACTTCCACTTGATCGTTCGATTCGCTATTATATATCTCGGTTTCGGACAAATGGCTTCTTCAGAAGCATTTATAAGAAATAAAATTATAATTTTCTAATATCAATCTATGTACACCGTTATTTGAGTAATAAAACAAAAGTCATGCAGTGGCAACGAAATATTTTAATAAATTAACAAATTATGCACATTAGAAGAACGCGATTGGGTCATATTGACCCGAATACAATAGGAGGGTTAACTTTTGGATTTTCCTCTACCCAGAAGCGACCGTTATGACTATTAAACATGCCTGGTCTAGTAAAGGTTGGTTCATCGGTGAAAAGAATATTTTGTAAAAAATCAGGGTTCTGTCCCATTCTTTCTTGTAATGATTGGCAAAAGATCTTCAGGCAATAATTCTTGTACTTGCTTGTAGTAAAACAGGGGCAATAATACACTAGAAAGACTTGCGTTACTTGCCCTTACCACATTTCTTACACTTATCGTAGGATCCGCAACGACTAGATTTGAAATATTTTATTCTGTTTGAGTAATTCCTGCCACTTGTGGTCTACCAGAATTTACCTTTTTTTGGTGTAAAGCTTCCAGTCTCATGATACCGTCTCACTAAATTCAAAAACGTTTTTGAATCTGGAACACTTTTGGAAAGTTTTCCGTATATCTTCTTTTCGCTGCTTTAGCATATCCATCGCACTATTAGTGTACATAATCACTCGCAAAGTTTTCAAAAACGTTATTACTTGTTAAACAAACCAAAGCTATCAAGAACAATGTGTTAAATGAATCTGTCAAGCAACAAAAATCGCGAGTTTGCAGTCTGAGCCTGCTTAATTCAAGTAAATCAAATTAGCTCAATATTTCTTTCATTTTCTTATTTTAGGTAAAACATGCTAAAACCTCACATAACAAACATAACGAAATTTTAAAAATTTGTCAACACTATCTTTAATGACATAATCAATGGTATTTGTAATCTAAATTTCAATTCGGTATCTTAAACCGTTTCAGAGATAATAAAAAAAAAATTTTTGGGAGCCACTTTTATAGGGCCGTAAGGAGGCATTTTCGGACATGTGTTTATTAGTCAAACTAACGTTTTTTTTAATACTCTATTTAGCGATAACCAGTATACAAAACGAATGCTAGATTGATTTACCACTCTTTCCATACACAGATATTTTACTTTTTGACCTTGACTAGTTCAGTGAACTTTCGGTTTGTTTCTGGGCTAGGCCAATTAACTGCGTATGCGGTTTGAGAATCAGGTAATCCCATTAGTTTGTTTCTAGGCTTTTGAAACGGCCGTTTTGTGACGTGGTTAAGTAGATGTACTTTGGATTTGTTTCCAGGCTAAGTCGGTAAACTTGATAATATCCGTACTTTACAGCACGAATTTCTCTTTCCGTTTCATGTGATTTCGTATGATGCTATTTCTCTCTTACACATGTAGATCCCCTGCCTGAATATTCTCCCAGAATAGTTCCTCGTTTTATATCTTTTCTTGTTTATTGTAGCAGGACTACGCATTAATAAACAGGATTTGTCGAGAAATTATTATTGAAAATACGTATGACATATTTTACGCTTTGGTTTACAACGTGGTTATGATAAAGGCTAGAAAAAATGAAAGGAAAGGAAAGGTCACGTATTTCATTCCCTCTCCAAGGGAGAGGGCGGGCTCCTCGAGCCTTCCAAGCTCCTTCAGCCACAATCATGGATTCCCAGCATACATACATACATTACGTATATATGCATGGTGGGATTAAGGATGGGTGTGGTCAGGATAGGATCGTAAGGAACGGAGTTAGGGTTCCGAGGGGGAAAATACTACCCCAGCATTCGCCTAAGTAGGTGCACATGATGTGCATATACACATGCCGCTACATGTGTATGAGGAAAACCCCCTGAAAAAACCTCTTACAAGGTAGACGGTAACAACAATCGAACCCACTACCTCCCGAATGCTAAGTAGGTTGTGTCACCACTACACTACCCGCTCGGTGCTAGAAAAAAACAATTGTTAGCATTGAAAAAGTGCCTAAATAATATTAAAATTTGGCTTGCAAAGTAAAGAAATTACAGCAAAATAACTCGCTTATTTCGGTCAACGCTAATGAAATAAGCATGAAAAGGTGTTTCTAATCTATTTTTATTTATCTGCGCTAATAATAAAGTTACCCATTTAATGCTATCGAATTTCGAACGTACTTTACATGTCTCTTCTTCCCAAATCCAATTTAAATAAGATATTGAGAGTTAACTTTACTAAAAAGATTGCATAGCCATGAAAATTACAGAATTGCTCTGTAGTTCCCACTCTAATAGATTAAAATTTTGCATACAAGTAATTATTACTCTACTCGGTATGCAAGTTGTGGGAGCTGTTTGGTTTAACAAATCATTTATGGTGTAAAACAAACTGTATTTCGTTTAGTAAATGCAAATGGCCCCAAAATGCATTACCTGATTACCTTAAACAGCAATGTTGATTTTATTAAAGAATTAAAATAATTCTAAATACATCTAAATAAAATAATTACAAATTAAAGAGAACTTAAGCGCATCTAATTGCTAATAATGACAAAATCATAACAGTATGTAAATTGTGAATTATTAAAACTACCAACATACATACAGTAAAAGATTGCCTCGAGTGGGCCTCGAACCCATGACCACTACTTTTGTTTATATAACATCAAAATGGAGTGGAACCATCTCCCTCGATAGCTCGGATCGTTAAGAACCCTACTCTAGATAAGTAGTCGTCGTGGGTTCGAGTCCCACTCGATGCAATAAATGTTATTATTTCATAAGCAGTCGCCTAAATTTTTCAAGCATTTTTTAGTTAAATCTAAGAAAAATGGCGAAACAATAATAATAAATCCGGAACTTTCCTAAGTCAATTTCGCGACTGGAAAAGGTACAAAATGGAAATCTAGCCTTAGCATGGAATAAATAGCAGTTTAAAGAGAAATGTCTGTACCATTCATTTTATTGGTTACCTTTAAGATACAATAGAAGATAGTTAAGGCGATTTAAATTGAATGGGTACTAATATGATGATATTGATCGAAGAGTAGAACAAGCAGCAGAAATATTGTAAAAATTTAAACAACTCAAACTCGATAAAAAAATTCAAAAAAGTAAGAAAAATCCCTTTATCAACTAGAGAAAGACTGATGGTCTACAAACGACTGAATAGATTTTCTTGAGTCGAAAAAACAGTTTGGTTCAAGTCACCTTCCAAGCAAAGAAAAAACTACATGTTAAACTCATAATACCCCTCTATTTGCTTCGGGGATTAAAAACCAAGCACATTTCTTTTCCTTTTAAAGGACATTTACTCCACCTATGTTCAAGCATGGCAACACTTTTCTTGAAAAACCCGGAATTTTGACCACAGAAGTCCTGCACTGCTGCCATAACTGCGTCATCGCTCTCAAATTTTGTTTCCCGAAAACTCTCTTTTAGCTTTGGAAATAAATAAAAATCACTAGGAGCTAAGTCAGGGGAGTAGGGTGGATGCTCCATAACTTCAAACCCAGAGCCATGAATTGCATTCATAGAAATAAGACTATTATGAACTGGGGCGTTGTCTGCATGAAAGAGAAGTCCGCGTGACAGTTTTTCTCTTCTTTTTTCTCGAATACAATAAACAGTTTTGTAGCTAACGCTGCATAATATTAACCAATGATTGTATGGCCACTTCCAAGAAATCTTCCAGTAACATTCCTCCAGCATCCCAAAAACTGTAACCATTGTCTTTCCCGCTGAAGCCTGTTCACGAAATTTACGTGGAGGGGGAGATCCTGTATGACGCGACTCCATACTTTATTGCATGGACTCGGGATCGAAGTGATGAACCCAAGTTTCATCAACCGTAACATAGCGATTGAGGAAACATTTGGGATTATGGTTAAACAAGGCTAAATTGGCTATTGAAGAAATGACTAAAACGCTTTTGTTCGGGCGTCAATATTTGGGGTGCCCATCTTGCTGACGACACCTTATGCAGCCCTAAACAGTCATTTGTTATGGTTCCAATGGTACTATTTGAAAGGCCTGTAACTCCGCTACGCGTGTTGTTGTCAATCGACGATCTTTTCTGATCATGTCATTCACAAGATCAACGTTTTCTTGAGTTCACGCAGAATGCGGCAGACCTGCATTTTTCGAATGTTCGAAGGTTGTTCTGCAACATTTGAACGCTCGAAACCAATTTTTACTACTTGATAGGAAGGATCAGAATCTCAAAGCACACCAACCATACCTGTATGAATTTCTTTTCTAGATACTTGATGACAACATGAAGCTCACCTTTTTCCATTTTCCAATATCTTCGTGCAACCACTACTTTTAAATTGTACATCTTTGACACTATTAAAGCTCGACTAACCAAATTTGGCAGTTTGTTTGTCAATAAAATAACAAAGCATGTGCGGTTACTAGGGCAACATATTTCAAAGCCATCTATGCTAGGGACAACCAGTACTGTACATCCCTCGTACCTGTAACCGCTGCCCTATTTAAAAGTATGAATGTACCTGATGCATGTGATCTAAACAAATAACCTATTCATGCTAGAGTATGAGATGCATTTTCTTAAAATGCTTGGTTTGCGGTAGTAGTGCCTCAAATTCCGCACTGATATGTCTTTCTTGTAGGTGTTTATGGTTCATGCCTGCAATAATTAACTCTGGCGCGCAATGCTTGGTTCGAGGAGAATTCCTGGGAGCCAAAGTATCACTTAAAATGAAAACGAGTATAAGGTTTAACCTACACGAATTGAAGAAATAACCTTTATACTTTGTTTATTAAGACGGTTCTTGAGTTTACTTCTAATACAAAATTAACTTTACTTTTCACGCTGTTAAATACTACGGAACACAATAGTGCATTCTAATCAAGTAAATATCTAGTTAATACCAATGTAAATAGCCTTATATACCTGTAAAATTGGTATAATTCTAAAGCTGTAACCTACTAACGTTACAATGAAGTAATTTAGGACCAGGCCTCAAATAGATTCAAAATTAGAAAGTGATACATAGGAACAAATGGATAAAGAACTGTCTTTGATGTTCAAAATGAACACATTTACAAACAAAGAAATACAAAATTTCTGCAGTTACAATAAAAACTGCCTCACCTCATCGATGACAAGCTGTCACGTGGTAGTGGTTTTATTAAATATGTGTCTTTTGCATATTTGAAAGTATTCGAAATTTTCACAAATGGTGAACGCATTTAGAATCCTTTGTTTGAAATCGAAATAAAGTTTTTGGTTTGTTCATCAAGTTTGGATGGAAGATTAAAATTAAGATAAGATTTACTTATTGGTATCAAGAGCCAGTGAAATCCCTTTACTAATTTGGTTGAGAATTGATAAGTTTCCTTGTAAATAATAGTTGTTCGTAATTTTATTAATATCGTTAAATATAATCATTTACGCGAAATTGCGCCGTTGAAAATTTACGATTTACATTAAAATTGCTACTTTGTATTCAAATATAGTGTAAAAACCATATATCGCAGTTCTTAAGAATGTTTTAGGCGACAGATCAGCGAAAGTTTCGATAAAATGTTTGGTCTTGAACAATGAGTTTCGCTTTTATGTACGAGGCGTTAAAGACTAGAGTCGTTATGAAATCATCCATTTACAGAATATCGATTAGATTAATAACACCCGCTGGTTGCGAAGTGTTGGGTGATGCAGTTTTCAAACGGCTCTGGAGATTAGTTCGTTTGTGGCGCGTATTAAAAAAATGTAAGTAATCCTTTTAATGATTGGCTAATTAAGAAGTAGGTGAATAAGAACCCAATATGGCGCTAAATGGGATGATTCGCGAGGGAACTCCTAGTTTAGACGCGGAGGTGTTAACAAGTTACCGTTATCACTGTTGGTGAGCTATCGCGGAACGGCGTTACCTCTTATCCGTGTTGAAAGAACTTCCGTTAGTTGGGGTAATTTCCCCAATCACCCCTTGATGGAATTTTATTATGTCGTTGATATATTTATTGCTAACTACAGTTTGACCAAACGGGCTATGCCGTGAATGCTAGAAAAGGTGTAAAGCATTAATTCCCAGTGCTCTCCCTCTTCTATGGAGTAGTTATAGATTTTGTGCGGAATAAACCAAACGTCCGTTCCTAATTTCCAACATTAAGTTCATAGCTCGTCGGTAACAAATAACTGTAAATAAATAAGTTTTTTAAAAATAAAAGTGTCATTCAGAACTTTTATATAGATAAAGTTAACAAGCAACGTGTAAACATGAACATTAGTGTATCGTACAACCGATTGTAAGATTAATCAAAACGCAACTTAGAAGGTGAAGTATTGAGCAGTCGGGTCATACTTGAAGATTCGAGCGTAGTTCCAACATCGATTACATTGCGAAGCCGCCGCAGAGTTTATCCTCTAGATTTCCACGAAATGACTGCATAATAAAAGAGAATAAATTACAAGAGCCAGTCGATATAAAGGCTGTTCGAATTTAAGGTAATCACTTCCGTTCATACTTTTGCTGTGGCTTACAATTTTAATAGTGTGTTTTTTTTATGTTCTAACGGTTGAATACGATCGCCTTTAGTAGAATTAACTTCTGATTATTTTATCGTGTAAATTTTAATACAAACGTATTCATCTGTGTTGAAATCCAAATTTATATTTAGATTTGTTATATTGACCACTTTGTATCGAAATTTCATGTGACAATTACGTTGAAAGGGTACCACAAATTATTTGTGATAACCATTTGCCATCTTGCCATACGACTAATATTTATAGTAATTTAGTAAAGGCAGGGGTTGAAACTAGCTAGTATCATTGGGTTTTAATTAAACGAAGTGATTTAATTACTCTGATAGTGATCCTGCGTATTTATCTTCTAGCGATGACCAAATTATTAGTACAAGTTCAGCTTCCGACGTTGGAACTAAAGGTAGAAGAGCCCTCAGACGACATGCTATAGCCGATGAAGTATTGATGGAAACCGATGAACTGAATGAAGTGTCAATCGAAACAACTACTAATAACGTATGGACAAAGCCTGCTGGGAATCACAAGATCTTCTACTATTCGGCAGCAGCTGGGTTGGTACCAAAACTACACAGCCATTCTTGTCAGTAATTTGACGACGTATAGTTGCAACAGTGCATTTCGTCAAATTATTGACGAAATGGTGGCACAAACAAACCTATACGCAGCACAGATTTTGCCAAACAAAGAGGTCGTCAGACTTCATCAATGGTTACCACAAACCGAACAGGGATGTTACGGTTTCTAGGAGTTATTGCCTAGATGGGTATAGTAAAATTGCTTTCACTCGAGAAATATTGGAGTCAAGATGATCTATACAAAACAGTATTATTCCCAAGATAATGTCAAGAAACCGGTTTCAACTTTTGTTGAGCACGTGGCATTTTTCTGACAACACTACTTGTACTGAGGAGACCGTTTGCACAAAGTTTACCCTTTATTAGAAAGACTGATAGCAAACTACCAAGCTATATACACGACTGGCACGACTTTTTGCGTAGATGAGTCGGCTGTTTCTTTCCAAAGCCGACACCTCATCAAATAATATATTCCCCAAGAACCCATAAGGGTATCAAATTGTTCAAGTGTCGCAGCGACAACGGATAGTCTTGGACCATACGAATTTATACAGGAAAGAGAATGATACGGGTATGCTTCTGTTCCCACAAATATTGTTATAAATTTATCTAAAGATTTGCTAAATTCTGGAGGGACCATTATCGCAGATAACTGTTATACCAGTCTTGAACTCACGAACATACTTCTTGAAAAGCATACATTATGTAGAGACATAAGATCATATCGACGGGGAAATTCCAAAGGAGCAGTTAACAAAAACCTCAAAAAAGGTGAAGTATTTGGTTTAAAAACAAGGAAAGTGTATGCGACATGAAATGGCGCAATAAAAGAGACGTACTTCTTTTGACAACAAAACACACGACTGTAGATATTCAAAGATGAAATGGACCAATAAAAAAAATCTAAAGCGATAATAGAACACAATAAATGCAAATCATCAATAGATTTGTTCGACAAAATGTCGAGCTATAGTTCTCCACTTAGAAAATCGATAAAATGGTACCGAAAGCTTGCCATCGAATGTTTAATGTGTACGACTCTGGTAAATGCCCATATTATTTCCAAGAAGAAAATTACGGAATTTCAAGAACTAATCAGAACACTTTTGAGGGGAAACGTCGAGCTGGGTGATTGTGATTTACGTGAAAAAGAAACAAACGAACAAACAACAAGAAAATCCATGCGAATGCATATATTCTTGGAAAACGAAGGATTGGCAGTAAAGGTGCGAAGATATTGCAAGGATGCTATGGACAAATCTAAAAGGAAAACAAACCTTTTTCAAAATTAACAATCAATTATTCCATCAAGAACGTGTTACGACAATGGGCAATAGCTTATCTTCCTTTATAGCCAATCTATTCATGGGTAAATTTGAGACTGACTTAAAACGCCATTTGCCTTATTTTCCTAGAGTTTGGATTAGATACGTGGATGATGTGATTGCCATCCTTAATACTAAAATTTGCAGTGTTATAGAACTTTGTAGAAACTTTAAATTCTAAATTTCCGACAATCAAATTTACCTTTGAGATAGAGGCAAATTCCTTGATACCCTGGTAACAAGAAACACAATTAAACTTTAATAACTTTCACTTTCACTTTCACCAGATAAGTAACGAGGCGTTACTCCCTGATGGTATGTATATTAGAAATTTTCTTTAGTTCGCCCTAGTCGACCGCTGATGATGATAGCATAGCTATAGAAACGCGTTCGGAGTTTTTTAATTTTTTTTAATTTTGTGTGGTACGTGGGTGTATTTTGTTTGTAAATGGAAAACTGACTAAAAACTAAGTAAAAAAGTAGCTACATATTGTAACGATTGTGAGACTCAACCTCACTATTCACTTACTTGCTTCAATTATAATAAAAATTAATGTACGGCCCTAAATATTCAATAAATAATCACTCCAAGTTCTGTCACTATTTTTAAAAATTGGTGACATTTGCCTTAAGTCCGGTGCCAGAGCGGCCATGTAACGCATACAAACCAATCCTGTAACCGACCGCTGGCAGATATTACGATTTAATATGATCGATTCCAGCGGTCACATGTGACCGCCGTGGCTCCTGAGCAAAGTGGCGTAGAGGTCATACATGGCCTATCTGACAGTCAACCTGTTAATTTAAATTAATTAACTAAACTTAAATTACTTTTATCAGCATGAAGCTGGTTAATTTTTTTATAGTTTGATATTAGTCTCAATTATGAGTATTTAACAGCTTTGTGGTTTAATTACACTATTATTATAATTCATTATTTATAATTGAATCTAATTCATAGACTGGATTATTTACAACTATGTAACTATTTGCATTATTTTTACATTACGTATTTTATATTAAGCATATTTACATATTGCTGTTTATTCGGTATGCTATACTCGAAATTTTATACTTTATGAGATTTTTCGTGGACACATTTCAACACGCCTTTTCTGTCATTTTAGGTAAACAGCTATGTTTTCAAAAAAATGGAAATATACAAAAACGTAGTGTATTTATAATATGAATCACAGCTTTCCGCCGATTATTGGACACTAAGTCAAACCTTTACATCCATTCGTTAGATGTGCTTTTAAATAAATTCTTGTGATGTATGATTGTTCTGTGTTTCATTTTAGATATTCGACTATTGCTGCATGTGTTGAAATTAATTAGCCTAGCCTGTCTGTGCTTCTCGACTTAGTTCTTAAGTATAGTTTATGAAATTGGTCCCTGTTTGTTAGGAAAATGTGGTTTCGTCAACGGTTCATTTTTTCATCATAAAAATAAACTCAGCTTTCATACAATTTTATGAAAATATTTGTGTTCGCTCGTTGTGTGGCATCACACCATAGCTTCCTGAATATACCATAACCACACAATAACTTATGATTTTAGTGCATTACCATTATCAATTTTTTTTATTAAATAAGCTTTACTTCAACTTGCATATAATACTTAATTACTAAATTTAAAATAAATTAAATTAATTATCGAAATAATTAAACAAAAGCAAAAATAAAGGTGTTTGAAGATCTTTAGTTGTAAATTTCCTAACCTTTTCTTATCTAAAGGAATAATGAAACAACGCATAAGAAAATACAACCTTTTCTTCCTGTCAAATCTTACTTTTTGGTCAACTACAATATATATATATATATATATATATATATATATATATATATGTGTGTGTGTGTGTGTGTGTGTGTGTGTATGTTGGTGTGTGCGCGCGCGTGTGTGTGTGTGTGTGTGTGGTATATAATGCTATACAATCGACTGGCCTTTCAGTATCGCTATTTTACAACGTTCAGTTAAGTTTCGCAGAGATCGGCCGAGTGTGTGTGTGTGTGTGTGTGTGTGTGTTTGCGTGCGTGCGCGCGCGTGCGTGTGTGTAGGTATATAATGCTATACAATTGACTGTCTTTTCACTGTCGCTATTTCACAACGTTCGGTCAAGTTTCGCAGAGATCGGCGGTGTGTGTGTGTGTGTGTGTGTGTGCGTGTGTACATTTGTGCGTGTGTACATTTGTGCGTGTGTGCGTGTGTACGTATGTACGGGCGTGCGTGTGTCCATGTGTGAGAGTCTGTGTGCGTGAGTGTGTGCGCGCTCGCGTCTGTGGTTGCGTGCATGCATGCGGGTGCGTGTGGATGCGTTTGAGTGTGCGTGTACGTGTGTGTGTATACGCGTGCGTGCGCGTAGGCACGTGCACGTGCGCATGCATGTGCGTGTTGTATATTAATACCAACGATAACGAAAAAACTTACGTATTACCATTTTGTATTTAACCTAATGTAGCCTTTTAGTGTTAGTTGCGTTAGACACGCCAGTGAAATTTAAATTCAAATTTCGGAAAGTATCCAACAGGGGTCAAAATCTACTCGTGTCATTCAAGCATTTAAGCAATCCAAGAGATCAACTGGATAAACAGGATAGGTCGATAATCTGTTAAATAAATTATAAAAAATGTGAACAAAGATTTGTAGGGTAAACCAAACAAAATATCAAAATTTGCATTAAAAAACGTTTAGCTCATATCAAATACAAAGGTTGGAATAAGTCTGCTTTAACCCTACACATGTTTAACAAAAATCATGCAGTAGGCAAGGTATCTCTAATCAAATACGTTAATAATAAGTACGAACTCCATTGCTATGAAAGTTTGGACATCTTCAAAAAAAAACGAATAATGACGATTAAGGATCTATAGGCTACTTTGAACTCAAAGCTTTCATAGCTTCCACTATCACCAGAAAAGCAACGATGGTTACTTCCTGAATATACAACGTGTCCCAGATAACATTTCCAGCATGGGGATCCGGCTTATTATAAAAGATACAGATTTGGTTAAATTAGATGAATTACTCCTAAGAATTAGTGAAATTATAGGACACTCTCCAATTTAAATTCAGAATGTAAATATCAATTTGGATTTTTTTTGCACTTTCTATTTTTTAGTTTCAACCCCTAAATTAAATTTTTCTTATGGAACGACAAGGCGGCTTTGAAATAATTGATCGTGTTTTTATCCTCTTTACAATGGTATAGCACATGTACTATCTATTTTTAAAAACAACAAAGAAAATTTCAAAAAATGTATTTAATTAAAGACTCTAACAATAAGTAGGCCGTGAAACATGAGAAAACGACAAATAATAGATAACAGCAAGAGTTAAGCAGGTAATAGTATTGGAGATAATTATCCAATTATAAAAGATGTTCAAACAATTGACCATTCCGTTCTAAACATAATTGTGCCCTGCGTAGTGTCTACGTAATGGCTCTGCGTAGTTTTTGGCGTTTAATGCTACCAAATGCTGCAAGAACAGCTTCACGAAGATCTTCGGCATTCTCAAATGTTTGCACGTACACTCGATTTTTTACGTAGCCCCAAAGGAAAAAGTCCAAGTTTGTAGTAAATTCAAATACCTTTCACTATTTAATGTTTCGTTAAAAAATATGGGCCCAATAAGTTTAGCGCCTAAAATGCCACACCAGACGTTAAAACCAAATCTCACTTGATGCCGACTTTCCTTAACAACGTGAGGATTTTCACGGTCCCAAAAGTGAACATTGTGTCGATTGAAAAGGCCATTATTTGTAAATCTGCTTTCGTCAGACCACAAAATCGTAGCTGGAAAATTATTGTTATTCTCACATTGATTAACATACCATTGGCAAAATTGCAATCTTCTCCACTGATCTCCATCCCTAAGTCCCTGCAGAATGGTGTACTTATACGGATGATACCTGTGACGTTTTAAAATTCTTTGTGATGTAGTTTTCGACATACCAGTGTTATGTTCAATTTCTCTAACAGATCTTGAAGGATTTTCAATAACTGATTGTAATACATTTAGTTCTGCATCTTCATTCCGTAATTTCGGATTTCTAGTAGGTTTTGAAAATGAACCATATTCTTTTAAATTAATTACCAAATTTCTGTACGTACGAGCACTGGGTTGCCTTCTTTCAGGATACAGCCTCAAGTACATCCGTTCAGCTTCTAAACTGTTTTTATGAGACAAGATGTAACAACTCAACATATCAAACTTTTCAGTATTAGTAAAGAAAGCCATGTTTGACACAAAAATATTCTGGAACGAATCATTTTTAAGTGACATTAAATTCGATTGTGTTTTTATGTTTCACGGCCTGCTTATTGTTAGGGTCTTTAATAAAATACATTTTTTTAAATTTTCTTTGTTGTTTTTAAAAATAGATAGTACATGTGCTATATCATTGTAAAGAGGATAAAAAAACACGATCAATTATTTCAAAGCCGACTGGTCGCTCCATAAGAAAAATTTAATTTAGGGTTTGAAACTAAAAAATAGAAAGCGCAAATAAAAATCCAAATTGATATTTAAATTCTGCATAAAAAATATCTTAAGAAAGTGCAAATAAAATTTATATGTCTAATATAACAAAAAAGATATTACAAGAAAACGAAATTTGACATTTTTCTTTTTCTTGCCATAAGTCTTAAAATACATGGAAATTTGGAAATTGGAGAGTGTCCTATAATTTCACTAATCCTTAGGAGTAATTCATCTAATTTAACCAAATCTGTATCTTTTATAATAAGCAAGATCCCCATGCTGGAAATGTTATCTGGGACACGTTAGTATATAGATATATATATATATATATATATATATATATATATATATATATATATATATATATATATATATATATATTTGGATGAATTAAGATTAGCAAAATAATGACACAAGTTTGAGTTAAAGGAAAACATAATATAACACAATTGTACAAATAAAGCGTGCACATATGGAAAAGCGCAGTGTACAAAATTATAATATGACTTAAATCTAGGCACATAAGTAGTTACAGAGCAAGTTATGAGCTGTATAGTTCCAATTTCAATGACATTAAAATATGAGCATAATTAAATGACACAAAGAAGTTCATAATATGAATGTCCGAGCAATGTCGGAATTTAAAAACATACATTTTCATTATATAATGTTATGGTTGTAATTAAGTATACATACATAATCCAGTTTATACCATAGCGATCTTCTATTCTGAAACAAAGAAATGGTAAGTTTTACTACTCAACATAGATGGACATATATGCATAACACCTATGTGTTAAAAAGACTAAAATTAAAAGGATTTGTAAAACTTCAGTGTGATATAAGTGCAAAAGTATAAAGATAATGAAGTAATTTTACTTAATCAAGTACTTCGAAAGTGCTCACATCAAATTTAACATTATAAGTGTAAATTTTATGGGAAAACTGCAAATTGAGGTTGTACCAGGAAGTTATCGAAACTTGAGATAGAACTTGTGTTAAAATAGACATTTCAGATTAGAAATAAGTGCAGTCCTATGTAGTTTGAGTCATTGATTCCATTTCTGTTATTAGTTTTTCTGTGGAACATAGAAAAATTTGGTTTTAAGTAAAAATAGTTTTTAATAAAATTTGAAATGTTAAAGAATATGTGGTATCAAAAGGTCAGAAATGAATCCTAGATTATGGAAATGCCTTTGTTTTTGAAATTGGTCCATAAACAAAAAAGTTATGACTAAAAATAGAAATTTTACGTTTTCAAAAATGAATTGAATCAATCACAGATCAGTAAGTTTTTATGTATATTGGTATATGGAAATATTTGTTTGTACTGGAAAGTTATATAAGGAAGTAACTTGGGATTTTTTCACTCTCTTCTAATTTTCTCAAAGTATGAACATGCACTACAATGCATGTCAAATTTAAAATTAATCTCGGTAAAAGAATCGGATAACCTAAAAAGTGAAAACATCTCAAACAAACGAAAATTGTCATAATCGTAAATTAAATAATAAGTGTGGTTATCGTATGTTTATAACGGGCTTCTGTTAATATAAAACAGATGTTGTAAATAATAACGTGTGAATATTTTCGATTGTAAATAAAATTGTTTTGTTAACGAAGTGATTTCGTGTTTTGATTTTAAATCGAAATAGATTAACCGAGTATTGGCAAAACCTAACTAGAAGAAATTAATATAAAATTATTGCTATTATTTAAAGCAGTTACCTACGATCCAATTATTATTATTTTTTTTTAATTTAAGTGTTTCTGTTTTCCAAATGTAAGCGGTACAATGCAGCCATCAATTTCGATAAAAGTTCAATGCTGCAGAATAATTATACAATTGTAGCTGTTGAAGAATATGCAAAGCTGTAGATCATTCATCGTGGGACTTATTTACTGGCAGCCAAAGCAAAAGCAAGTTGGAAGTGGAACGCCTTCAAGGGGAAGCAGTACAACTAAAAGAATAAGCTGCTAACATGTGAGTTTACAGTCTTTTTTAATTTAATTGAAATTGAGGTTAGTACGTTGAATGGTGATGTCATTTAATTTGACATGTATTTGGATGTAAACGATAAAAAAGGGTCTATGTACAAGGCTGGATATAGTACATTTGAATATTAAATTTATGATAATTTAGTATTATTTGAATAGAAAAAAAAACGTACTTACCTTAAATTTAGCAATTGCATCATCTATGCTGTTCATGTACAATTACAAAGGTTATCTATGGAACTCGCATGTACGTAACTTGCAAAATAGCTACTTATAATGCTCAATATCTATACAAAATTAATATCACACATATTTTGAATCATTGGGAGGGAATTAAAATAAAATAATATAGATTTAACTAAACATGCTATTGAACCCTAACCCCAGTACGAATACCGGCGATAAAGCTAATCGAGATAAGTATAATTATGAGATGTCTTAATACTTCATCAAATACTATGATGGCGCCCAACAATTTAAACATATAACGATACTAATGCTGGCATCTCATTACAAATTTATATTACAAGCAAATTTCAATTATAATCAAATAATCATTACATCACAAATAAATTTATGCTCAGCTACACGGGGCACAATTAAGTTTATCTAAAATTTAGATTCATCGCAATATATATATATATATATATATATATATATATATATATATGAAAATGGTTATCTTCGAAAAATCCGCATTAATTTGATCATGTTCCATCACCCAATCAGCAAATCCACGGCGCTGCTCATGGTCCCTTGGCTTGATTTCTTGCACCAATTGAACCTTGTACGCGTGGAAATGGAGATGTTTCACCAAAATTCGTTGCATAGTGCTTTTGGAAATGTTTAATCCTTGACCACGATACTGAATGGAAGTTCCTGGATTCGCGGCCTAAGATTTCCTTGCTGTGGCTATATTGTCAAGTAACCGACAAAGACGAACGATGGTCTTCTGATCCATCAGCGTAAGTTTAGTCTCAATTTTCTTAATTAAATGCTTCACTGTCGATTCATTTGGCGCATTATTGCGACCGAAAACTTGAAGTAATTGGCGAACTGTTTTCGCAAAACATTCACCATTTTTGTAATGTGTTTTTACAATAATTAAACGTTGTTAGTTTGAATACTTCTCCATATTCTTAAACCTCGTGGTCTGTACGTGACAACTGTAAAAAAAAATCACTCGTAATAACAAAATGGCGACAAATTTAAATCCGGCGCTATTGTTGGGACAACTTTTACACAAGTAAAACCTTCATCAACGTATGATATATCTCAGGCGGGAATCTCCTTTGATTTATACGCAAATCATGTTGCATATCTGTTGTTAACGGGATAAACCTTGAAGGTATACAAAAACATCCTGTCTATAGGCGGTAAATACAATTTTATAACTACCCTGATTTCATTGTTAACTAACATTTCCATATAGATCGGTTGCAGTGCATTACATTTAAATACACTTACCATTTATATTGATTTGTTTGTTCCATAGTGTCATGAACGTACCGCCACTGGTGACAGTTGGCAAGAAAAATAGTAATGTCACCAGTTAGCGAAGGGAACTAATTAGGTTTTTTGTATTTTTATGCTAAACATGAAAATAGCCAATAAAGGATCTTGCACAAGTAATTGTTGCTCTTTATAATATTTACAACACAAACATACTTCATGGCGCAGTCGAAACTGTAATCTACGTATGAATTAAGAATATAAGAAAAAAAAAGTAAGGTTACACGTGGCACAATGGAGTTCCTAAAACAGCCAAAAGCTATGGTATTAAGCGGTGATTTAAGTGCAAATTGGCAAAAATCAGAAGCAATTATGAACTTCACATCATCGCGAGTGAAGCTAATAACAAAAGTGAAGAAATTAAGGCTGCTTTTTGTTGCATTGCATCGGCGAAGATGCAAGGGAATTTTTAGATAAGTTTGACTTATCAGATCCAGATAAAAAAGATACTGAGAAATTATTAAGAAAGTACGAGGAATACTTCATGCCGAAAACAAATAACAGTATAGAACGACATAAATTTAACACAAGGATGCAGTTACAAATAGAATCGTTTGATGAATATATTTGTGTTTTAAGAAAAATGGCAAATAATTATGGATTTGGTGAACTTAAGGATGAATTAATTAAAGACAGATTAGTATGTGGAATTCACGACAAGAGGGTTAAAGACAGGTTGTTACGAGAACCGAAATTGGACTTAATCAAAGCAGTCGAGATCTGTATATCTGCAAAAGAAACGGACCGACACATCAATAGTTTAGCAAATCAAACAAAAATGGTAACACTTGGTGCAGTACAGAATAAACAAGCAGAGAATAGGAGGCCATCCATGAGCATTGAACACAACAAGCAATTTAAGCAGGAAGCTGTGGCACCGGAAAGGGGAGGAAGCAGGCAACAGTATACTTCATCCCGGGATAAGCATGAAGGGCAACAAGAATGTGGAAGATGTGGTCTACAACATGGTCCAAGAGAAAGGTGTCCAGCCAGAGGGAAAAGATGCAATTACTGTAACAAAGTAAACCATTTTGCTAATAAATGTGTGTATAAAAATAGAGCTAGAAATGTAATAACGAATTCACAGATTAACGAGGAAGTACAGAAGGATGATGAGGCGGTAGGTGTGACATTCACACTGAGCACCGTAGAATTTAAAAGTAAAAATTAAATTGGTTTGAGTATATGACACCAATTGACACAAATGAAAGTCTAAAGGTTAAAGTTGGACACGAGAGTCCAGGTGAATGCCATCCCAGCATGCATTTTCTTTAGCTTAAGGGTTAAGGATAAGTTAAAACCTTGTAAGTATAATGTCTCAAGTTACTCAGGAGCAAAAATTGTGGTCAAGGATAAATGTGAATTGTTAGTGGAAATAAGGGAAGAAGCAAATGTTAGAATTTGTGGTAGTGGAAACAACACCAATAGGTACTCCAGTGTTGGGATTAAAAGCAATTCAGAATTGTAATTTAATCAAACGTGTTGATGCGATCAATAATAATGTAATTCCTGATTAAAATGCAGATGTTTTTGAGAGGATAGTGTCAGGGTATTTTGAACACCCTGTATACGTATTGGGTAATTTTGTTTGTAGTTCTATTCACTCAGTTAGATTCCGTATATATATATATATATATATATATATATATATATATATATATATATATATATTTTGTTGTCAAGTTTAGTTTTATAGATAAATTTGTTTAACGTGTGTTGCGACCTTTAGGGATGGTAGGTGTGTGGCGAGCTTTAGTTTTTTTGTTTGTGAAATTATTATTCCGTAATTTAGGTTGTTTTTCCTTATTATTCCTCGTTTATAGAAGTTTGAGTAACGTTTATTTGTATATAGTTGTATATAAGTTTAATTAAGGTTTATTTCGTTTGATTTCCTTAAAAAATTAAGTAATTTAAATAAATAGTGTAGGTTTATATGTGTATGATGTCATGTTGGCGACATAAAGACGCTTGTTCAGTGTAATAGTGAATATGCTGGTTTTAAGTCATGGAGGTTGAATGTGGGACTAATTGTTCGTACTTTAAGGAAAACATAGAGATATTTTGCACGTTAAGTCTGCTGACGTTTTAAAATTTTGAAAACTATCGGGTCCTTACGGACGAAACGAAGTTTGTATTGGGGTACCATCTCTTCCCCTTCCGTTTTTTTAATTGGTGGAATTAAAGTAGATAAGATTTTTTGTGAGTAGTGGGATTCAAAATCAAAGATGGATTTTTGGTAATAATTTGCTGGATTCTGAAACTGATCGCGCTCTCGTGTACTAGTACGGTGCCGTTTATTGTTACGCTTTAAGGGGTGGTTTAGAACGTTGATATTTTGGACCTTGTGGTGTTTAACGAACGTACTTTTTGTGTAGTAAGGGTAGTTTAGCTACTTCTGAAGAAGACCTGTAAAGGGATTTTATTAAAACTGTTCATCACCAAAGGATTATACCTAGTGCCGATTTCGATTTTACGTAAAGTTACCTAGAGGACATCGTCGTGTTGTATTAGTGCTTCAGTGACTTCATTGGTTTTTCTCGCTTCTGCGGATTTTAACATTAACGTTCTTGTAGTGCCCCTTATTTACCGTACAAAGCGTGTTTAAGGATAAAGAAACTTTCTCAATATATTAAAAATTATAGTTATTTAAATCAAGTTATGAACCGTTTGGATTGTTAGTGGAAATAAAACCATTTAAAAGCTAAAAGTTTTCAAGCATATTGAGTGCACAAATTAGTATTTTAAAAGAAGTTTTTTTAATTAATGCAGTAACATTTTAACGAGTTTAAATCAAGAAATCGTTTGTGTATAAAAGAACAATAGTCAACAATTGTATGCATCATTTTGCCAGAGCAGGGAGATTTCATTTCCGTAATAGCAGTAACCGACCATCATTTTCTGTTGTAACACAGGAGAGGTGTAATTCTAGACCTTAAGGTAACATAATATTGTTGTTTTTTTATTGAATATTTCAAGATTTTTGTGTTTCGAATTATTTTTTTTGTGTTGATGAAGGTTTGAACGCGGTGTCGTATTTTTTGTTGGTAAATTAAGTTGATTTAAATTTATTTAGTGTAACTAATTGTAATTTGACGCTCCGCCTTCACACTTTGTTATTTATTTTAGTATTAAAGGGCAATTGACCCTATTGTAGTGTGGGTATATAATCCTCGAAATATACATATATATATATATATATATATATATATATATATATATATATATATATATATATATATATGAGGTTAAACCATTTAGACTGGCGTAAAGCAGCATTCTGATCAGACATCCTGTCGCCTTTTAAGCCTTTGTATTTTTTTTTTGTTTATACGCATTATCGTATGTTTACATTTTTATATTTATCCTTTTTTTTATTTATTTTATTATAGTTTTGTTAGGTTTTATAAATGTGTTTTAATTCTATGGAAACCCTTTTGTGTTACATAAAAGTTTTTTGCAAGTAATTTAGTTTTCAACGTAACGAAGTTAGTTTTTTTATTATTGAGTAATAGCGTTAATAATATTTAGTATTTTATTTGATTTTTAATTGAGTATTAATTCATTTAGAGTGCATTTTATAGCTTATTTTTTTAGTTTTGTTTCGATTATTAGTTAATGCTTCATTATTTACACTTAGGTGTAATAGCGTAACTTTATTGAGTGTTTATCACGCTTTTATTTGACAAGCGTGTAGTGCTTTTGAAGCCCTATTTCAGGTGGTTTGCTGAGTTGCTGTCCAGCACACCTGGGATTGATTGCGGATAGGTAAGCGTATGTTTTTTGTATGTTTAGACACGCTATGTACTCGTAATTTTGGCACGACGACCCTTATTTTGACTACCAAACATTCTGGCGCCCTTAACCGAATTGATTTTGTCTTCATTCCCTATTGTGACTTACGTACGTTTTACTATTCTGGATATGCAAAATTTTTCAACATCTGACCTACACCCATACGCTGGCTAGTCGGGGCAAAAAGGCCAATTTTATCTGTAATCCCGTTCTGCCACCCGTTTATACCGTTACAATAGGGACAATTAAAATTGATCCTGTAGATTTGAAATTAAAGGAAACTATGAAAGTAGCATAGTAGCAGTTAGGAAAGTACCATTTCAAATTAGAAACAAATTGCTAAAAGAATTGAATCGCATGGTAAAAGAAAACATAACATCAGAAATTACTGAGCCGACTGAATTTGTGAATCCTATAACAATTGTTCGTAAACCGAATGGAGACATTAGAATTTTTTTAGATCCACAAGTGCTGAATAAATATATGTTCTTCGTAAAAAGTATAGTTTACCAACTTTTGAAGACATAACTACTGAAATGTCGGGGTCACAGAACAGGCTTCTAAACTTACTACGTTTGATACCCCATTTGGACGATTAAAACTTAATCGTTTAGCTTTTGGGTACAAGTACAAGTTTACATAGACGATTTAATAATTTTTACTAAAGATAGAACAGAACATGAGAAATTTTTTTAAATGGTTTTAGAAAGGGCGCGTGAGATGGGGGTAAGGTTTTTTCGTAATAAATACAAATTTTTTATGCCTGAAGTCAAATATATAGGTACTATCGTATCAAAAGACGGTATTAAAATTGATAAAGACAAAGTAGCTGCTATTAAACGAATTCCACCACCAGCTAATATAAAAGAGTTAAGGAGATTTTTAGGAATACTAACTTACGTAGCGTAATTCATACCTAATCTAAGTAGGCTGACGGATAATTTGAGACAATTAAGGAAAAATAATGCGGAGTGGTTTTGGTCACGAAAATGAATTCAATGATTTGAAACAAATTTTAATGACGAGTCCAGTTTGACAATATTATAACGAGAAGAAACGCGTTGTCCTTTCAGTCGACAGCTCAAAAAAATGGGATGGGCACGATTATTTTACAAGATAATTCACCGGTAGAGTATGATTCTAAAGCACTCACGCAGACTCAAATGAATTATTCTCAAATTGAGAAGGAAACCTTGGCTATAGCACATGGATGCCAACGGTTCCATCTACGGCAAACAGTTCAGGGTGGAAACAGATCACACACCTTTAGAAAGTATATTTAAAAAACCGTTAAATGACTGTACTTTAAGATTACAAAAGTTAAGCATAACCTTACAAGCATATGAAATGGAGGTAAAATACAAACCAGGAGCACAACTCTATTTTGCAGGCACGGTATCTAGAGCAGGTTGTGATGATGCAGAATTTGAAATTAATGAATCAAAAATTGAAGCGCAATTACACTTGATGGGTTTAGATAATGTCGTAAGTGATCAGAAATTTGCGGATATTGTTAAAGAAACAATTTGATGTGCAAATGCAAATTTCATTGAAATACATGAAAGTTTGGTGGCCTAACCTTAGGAGTTAAGTAAATGAGTTAGTCAAGGTGTATTGGACTCACAAGAATGGTTGAAGAAAAGGGTATACTGTTTAAGGGCAAGTAGATGATAATTCCAGGAAAATTGAGAAATTAAATGTTAAATAAACTCCATTACAATCATATGGACATAGAAGAAACAATATCAAGGGCGAAAGAATATGTCTACTGGCCAAACATTAACCAGGATGTATACACTTTGGTTAGTAATTGTCCCGTGTGTATGACATTCCAAAGGCAAATACAAAAAGAATAGTTACTAAAAAAGCAGATTCCAACAAGGCCTTGGGAAACCTTAGCGGCAGATCTCTTCTACTTCAAAGGGAAAAATTACCTTGTGGTAGTGGATGTTTTTTCTAAATATCCAGAAGTAATGTATTTAACGGATATCGAATAAGGATAGTAAAGAAACTAAAAGATATTTTTGCTCGGCATGGTAAACCGGATACGATTTATACAAACAACGGTCCACAATTTGTCAATACAGATTTTAATGATTTTAAATTGAAATGGGAATTTTGTCATAAAACTTCAAGTCCTGCCTATGCACAGTCTAACAGCTTTATTGAAAGACACCTGCAAATTATAAAAAACCTAATGAAAAGGCGTACTTTGATGAAAGAAGATGTTTACCTGGCTTTACTTGAATATAGAAATACTCCATTGAATCGTGGTTGTGCTTCGCCGGCACAATTCCTTTTTAATAGGTTACAGGGCCTTCTTCCAATTAATGAGAAACGGTTAGGAAGTAAGGACAATTCACAGCAGTCAATCAGATTAAAAAATGAGCAGAAAAAGCAAAAATATTGTTATGACCGATACACTAAAAACCTCAAAGAATTGAGAGTAAATGATAATGTAATGGTTCAAATCAAAAACGCTTGGGAACCTGCAGTTATTGTAGATTTAGATAAACAATGACCAAGATCATACTATGTTAAGCTAAGAAAAAATGGAACTGTAATTATTAGAAATAGGAAATTTTTAAGACAATTTGAAATTGATAATTTAAAAAAACGGAGGAGGATGAGGCGTCTAATAAAATTTTAGAGGAGACACTCCAAAGAAGTAGAAATGAAATGCATCACCCTCCCCAAAGTGAAACAGCTCGAGAGGAAGAGGTAGATAGAAGTGAAGGAGATGAAAGTGTGAGCGTGGAAAACATCTTGCAGATTATGTTTAGAATCATTATTAGCGTGTAGATTATAGTTAAGATAGTAAACTCATTCATATAGTAGAATTATCAATTGGTTTTATTTTCAAGTATAAGTAACATTCAGCAGAGCATGTTAGAATTGGTAGGTTGTTTTGAAAAAAAAGGAGATGTCATGAACGTACCGCCAATGGCGACAGTTGGCAAGAAAAATAGTAACGTCACTAGTTAACGAAGGGAACTAATTACGTTTTTTGTATTTTTATGCTAAACATGAAAACAGCCAATAAAGGATCTTACAAAAGTACACAAACAAATTACATATAGAATTGCACATTTATTTTATAGAAAACATTACCTTGCAATTATATTGTTTTTGGACATCTTATTTGGAAAATAAACGATTTCAATTTTTTACAGAAGTACAAACAGAGACCAAAATTATATATAGAATTATTTAATACAATTCACGCTCCCTTTCCCTTTCATGACGATCGGATGAATGTTGTATTATGTATGTAAGGCCCCGCTGGGGGCGATATTTAAAAAATGTTATGCAACAAACCTTTGCGGGAGTGAACTCTACAATTTTCCAAGTTATTATGGCGATCCGATGAGTAGTGTAGTATGCATATGAGGCCCCGCCTCTGGGGGCCCGATATTTAAAATTTTTATGCCTATATGCTGCGCGCAAGCGCAAGGAATAGTTTATCAAAGTCTTATCGCAATCGGATGAACGGTACGGCAGCGCATAAATTACGAACAAACAAAAATTCATATGTCAGAGTTGTTTGAGCATTCAAACGTAAGCCTCTACCTAGCTCTCCGAGCACATCGATAATTTAGCTTACGCTAAATTAATTTTTTCAAAAGATAACAATCTGCCCGCGTCGTTATCACGATGCCGCACAGATTGTGTGAAGACGACGACGACGACGGGATCTGGATAGACTTCGGATGGACACCGAGCATCGACGCGCCGATTTGGTATGGATCCGCCATGCCAAGGCGCCTACCATCTCCATAGCGACAGAAGAGGAGAAGAGCGAAGAAGACGCCGCCGACAGACGTCGCCCCGTTAGTGGTGGCCCCACTAAGGGCCCCGACGACGTTCGCCGCCGCACAACCCGCACCGATCCAAGAAGAAGACCAGAGCCAAGGATCCACCGACGACGACCTCAGGACACAGAAGAAGAAGCCGAAGAAGACGCCGAAGGTTCGCCAGCCTACGCCGCCGCCTACCGACAACGGGTTCGAGGCTCTCGAGCCCTACACGGACAGCCCTGCAGCGATGGAGCGGGCAGCAAGAGAAGACGCCAGGGAAAAGGTGCCTCCGGTAATCCTTCGTCAAAAGGAGAACTGGATCGCGTTCTCCCGAGAAATGGACCGACAGTGGATCGCCTTCACGAGGGCCAAGGCCTTCAGCGAGGGAATCCGGATTCAGCCTACCTCACTCCAGGACCGAGACAGGCTGATTAGGTATATGAATAGGTGTGGTACTCCGTATCACACCTACCTGACCAAGAACGAGCGATTTGCTAAGGTGGTGATACGCTACAGGGGATGCTCGAAGTTCCCTCGACCTCCGCAACGGAAGAAGACGGAAGTACATCAGGGACCGAAGAGGACACCGCCGACGGCTGCACGTTCTTCAACCCGGACCGGCGTCAGTTACGCCCGAGCGACAGCAGGCAAGGTTGAGAAGGCGGAAGTACCGAGAATGGCTCCCGCCGCTGTCGTTATCCCGCCTGCCCAACTCGCCTTAGGGTTTAACGCCATATTGGGCCTCCTCGGAGGTCTCGATATGGAGAAGGCCCTACCTGTCATCCGTAAGTTGGCAGCGGCGCTCGTTCAGCCGCAAGCTGCTATGGACCTATGAGGAGTGATCCTCTCTCACGGTTCAGAGGTGGTTGCCCTTTTCGGGTAATCATACAAAGGTTCGGCGAGAAGTCTGGTGCCCCAGATAAGTATACAGTATCGACAATTTAATTTATTCTGTTCTGTTAAAAACGACAATGTTTCACACAACTAACACATGTTTCTATTTAAGTAGTAATATGGGGCCGGTTCTGGACCAGTTCAAGGTCACTCGCTCTCTGGTGGTGAGAAAAGAAAGCTTTTGTAGGTCTTTCAAGGTCAAACTTTAGGTGGGAAATTTAAAATTTTGGAGCTGGTCAAGGTCAAAGCTAAAAATAGAAGGTAATCATAAATCTAAAAATAGAGTTTTCAAGGTCAAAGATTATTGACCTACGGTGGTGTCATATTACGTTTCTTAGAAACATAAAAAGGTCAAGGTGAAAAGCTAAAAATAGAAAATCTAAGAATAGAATTTTCAGGGTCAAACTCTTTGGCGGGAAATATAAATTTTTGGAGCTGATCAAGGTCAAAGCTAAAAATAGAAGTTGCAAGGTAATCATTCTTAGAAATCTAAAAGTTTTTTTGAGTAGGTTAGCAGTTTTGAAAGGATGCATGTTTATAATACAAAGGCTTCTCCGGGATTGCATGATTCAGTAAACTTTTTATTGCTAGAAATGGTGAAAGTAATAAGAATGATAAGAAGAGAAAGAAAGAAACAATTATTAAGTATTGATGAGAGAAAGAAAAGACTCGAGGTGTTAATCAAGGAAATAAAAAAATTGAGGATAGATTTAGAGCTGTATGAGCTAAAAAAAAAATAATACAACTTTGAGTGAATGTGCCATGAAAAATTAAATAAAGGTGCATTGTAATTTGACTGAAAGACGCTTTAAAAAGTAAATAAGTAATTACAGTAGTGCATGTTATATTGCATAAAGAAAAGGCACTTTAACAGTATTCATTTGAAAAAAAAAGTGTGTGTAGGCATAGAAGAAGAAAATTGATAAAAAAAGTGAATTAAAAATGAAAAGACAATTTAAAAGAAGTTTCCGTATGGTTTAATTGAATTTTCATATTAAACGAGTTTCTTATCATGATTTATTAAATTATACAAATTATGTAGGAAGAAATGACATTGTAACGTTATAATTATCACATAAAACTTATATTGCAAAGAAAAGGTGAATAACATTATCTTAGCTATTGTATGAAATGTAGAAGTAAGCAAAAATTTTTATGTGTGTGTGTGTGTGTGAAATGTTTTAAAATAAATAAATATACTCTTTTTATCATAGCAGTTTAATCGTTAAGTCAAAAATTCTGAATTTTTGTATATAGACTAAACAAATAACAGCGCAAAGCATTCGGAATTTAAAAAATTTCAAAACAAATAGTCTTGTGAAAGTAGGACATAAACGTTACATACATTAATAAATCGTAACAAGCTAGTCCTTTAGTCAAAAATTTCAATTTTTTGCATGTAGACTAAACAAATAACAGCGCAAAAAATAGCAGTTCCAAATTTTCTCAAAACTAAAAAAATGTGAAAAAAAGCTTTGAACTTGTTTGTGGTTAATACACATACATAAATGTTGATACCTATATATACTAATAAATCATAACGGGCTAGTCATTTACCCAAAAATTCCAATTTTTTGCATGTAGACTAAACAAATAACAGCGCAAAAGATAGCAATTCCAAATTTTCTCAAAACTAAAAAAAATGCGAAAAAAAAACTTTTAAATTGTTAACAGCAACCTTGTGGTTAGCACAAAGGTTGATACTTGCACATATGAATAAATCATAACACCCTAGTCCTTTACCCAGAAATTACAATTTTTTGCATGTAGACTAAACAAATAACAGCGCAAAAGATAAGTTCCAAATTTTCTCAAAAAAAATGTGGAAAAACTTTGAACTTGCAACTAGCTCGTGTGTGCTTAATAATTGCACAATCCGAGTAATGTAAGCGCTAATTATAGACTGTCTTGTAACGTGTACCAGCGTTTTTCAAAGCAAAATGCTCGCATTATCCTGTTTTTTCTTTATGCAGTTTAAAGTGTTCTTTTATTGAAAATTTTGGTAATTACTTGTTCCAAAAATCAATCAATTTTAACAACGTGAATGCTTTTATAAAATTGTGTTTGTTTTAGTAAGTAGAAAAAGGAGTTTTGCTTTAAATCAGAATATCAGTTTAGTGGGTCAGTTTTTTTTTAATTTTTTGGTATTTTAATAAATGAAATGGATAAAATGTCACTTGTAAAACGCAATAATGTTAAAAAAATATTTTTTTTACTGGGAAGTAGGGAAAAAATTTAAACATTTAGGAGAGCGTTTCATTTAGGACTTATTCTATACCCCTTCCTCTCTACCCCCACCACCCCTAAATTCTACGTCAACCTTCTCAACCTGCACTTTCCCTCTTTTCATTTACGCAGAGAATCAGCAACCAGCCACAACCTAGCGACAACAGAACAGTCCACACAACATATTCCAACATAACCACATCTCCACAACAAATCTTTTTTTTTTACGAACGACCAACAATGTGAAGCACAACACTGCCAACAGGCAATCCACACGACCCACAACCCAACAACTTCGCAATCCACGCGCTGAAGAGAAAGAAGATTCCTGAGCAGCGCACCACCAATACAACACAGTACACATTTATTATTATATTAAGTTTTAAGTGTGATATGTATTATAAAATGAATTTGTTAATTTCTAAAAATTTTAATATACTTTGTTGAACTTGAACTTGAAATTCATTCATTGAACAAGTTTGAATACATATTGTATTACCACTGTTTGTGCTTCTATTTGCTCATTTCTCAGTATACATAATGAGTCATTCCTTTCCCATTGGCAATGTTTAAGTCGGCTTATCTACAAATACCTACAAGCAGATTGCATTCTAAGAAAACTGGGAACCGTTTTGGCTTTACGTCAACATTTATCTATGACATGGCAAGATTAAGATAACCGCTAACATTAGCTGTCTTAATAACTATCATTCGATAGCTTATAGGCAGCGTTATACACTTATACAATATAATTTCTCCAATGCTACTAAAATCGTGAAATTTCCATTCGATAGTGAATTCATTCGACAGTTTATTTTTCAAAACGAGTAATTTATTCGATAGTGCCCAACACTAATTCTAAGTGAGAGAAACGCATCTTTATACCCGAGAGATCAGTCTGACCCATGAGCGTGCGTTAGCACCCGAGAATGACACCTTCCACAAGGTTCGTAATGGCATTTCGCTTACGTGTAATATACGACGTTTTATCTTACAGGTGTGTCGAAGAAACCAATTTCCCTCAAAAAAGTACCTAATAAAAATTGTATGGCCGTATGCATCATTTTTCGTAGTTACCAACGATTGAAATAAACAGTTCATGATTTTATTCACAATTTTCATTGATTTGCACGAAATTTATAAAAATGAATTTCAATTACTGACATGTATCAAACTTACTCAATTGTGATTACTTTAGCTCACATGTGAATCATATTTGATTTCTGTCACCGAAAAGAATTGTTTAAGGTGCCTCAATAACTACGCGTGTAAGATAAAAATATGTTTCTCTCAGCTTTGTAGTCTTTTTCTCGACACTTCTGCCAAACATGAACGCCATCTGTATCACTAGTAGCTGTTCATAATATTCCAAAATGGAAAAAAATATTCAACAAATATTTTGTTTGAAATTTTGTATTCTCAAGTAAGTATCTTCTGCTGGTGCATTGAAAATGCTTCAAAAATCGCACAGAGACCCTGCTCTCTCGAGAACACGGGCATACGAGTGGTATTCGGCATTCAAAAAGGGTCAAAGAAGTTGAAGATGCACCTCGTATCAATAGCTGATGATAAAAAAATCGTGTTCCAAAATCGTCATGCAAGCTTAAGAGAGATAGCTGGTGAGCTCAACATCGCATATGAATCGGTACAGCACGTTATCGTGAATATTTAGAACATGAAACGCGTTGCAGCACGACTTATGCCAAAAGACCTAGATTTCGTTAAAAAATATTTACGTAAAGCGGTGGTCCAGGAAGTAACACGATCCTACCATGATAAAATGCATAATTACTGATGACGAAACATAGCTTTATCAATATGATATCGAAACGCGTTATGAAAATAACCCAAAACCGAAAAAAGCGCGTCAAAAGTCAATCAATAATCATTATGCTCACAGTTATCAAGGCTTTGTTCATTATAAGTAACATGGTAACGGGTCAAATAGCGAATAAGGAGTATTACCTAGCCGTAACCAGGAATTTGAGAGATCCTGTGCGAAGAACACGACCAGAATTATGGAAACGCAACTCTTGGATTTTGCACCATGATAACGCTCCCTTTCACAAAGAACGCATTGTGGCCGACTATTTGACAAAACACGCAGTAAATACCATCCAATAAGCACTGTGTTTTCCAGATATGACACCCACTTTTTTCTGTTATCAAAACTTAAACTACTGCTTTGTGAAAAGTGTATGGGTGAATGGGTTAAGCGTTGGCCTATGAGCAGCGCTTCAAATGGATGCTATTTTGAAGGCGATAAAATAAATGTAACCAAAAATTAACAAAAAAATTTTTTTTTACCAATTCTTCATGCGGGCACCGAAAACACTTTTAGTCTTAGTGATAATGTTTATTTCTAAATCAAGTGAGGATTGTCATAGAGAGATGGATTAAAAGAATTGATTGCACTAGATTGAAAATAAATTATTAATAATATGAAAATGTAAACTTTCACCATTATTATTCATAACAAATACTTATCCTTTTTGGGTTTTTTAATGGTGTACTTGTATATTATACAATCTAAACGTTTCGATAACGCTTACAGTTATCTTCGTCAGTAGTAAATTATTTATTAAAATTGTTAAAGATGTTGAAACAATTTTGTCAAAGTTGAAAAATTAAAACATAAGCATCAGCCTGCAATTAATATAACAGTTTGAGAAACGTATAAAGCCGACTATAGAATTCAATTTTAGTAAAGAATAACTAGATCATTAAAAATTAAATATTGTGTAACTGTCTTAAAGATCACAAATCAGAACACCCTCTAAGAACCGAAGGCCATCAATGAAAAAAGTCAACCAACAAACAAATTTAACAAAATTTAATCAAGTTATTATGTAAGTGTAAAGTTTAATTCTTCAATTTGAAATTGATAGAAGCATTCACAAATATAAACATGACATCAATTAAAATAATCCAGTTAAATCTATCAAAGAAATAGCTTTGTCAATAAGTGCAAGTGCTATTGAACAATGAAAAGCATAATGTGGAACGTTTCATGTTATTTATTTTTTTTAATTTTAATTTCAATTTGAACTACTTATGTCAAATTATAGTAATGTGGTAATTTAACATATAATTGGTAAAGCATTTACTTTAAGGTCTAGAAAAAACACAGCAAAAACCTAAACATACCAAAAGTCAAAATTAAAACCAAAATCAAGACGTACCATTATGCCTTTTTTTAATTATAAGATGCCAAAAACCTATTTAATCGGAGATTTTCTTCTTATCTATTAAAATTATTAGGGTGTTTATACATCTCATGACCATATTTCCATATTGTCAAATTGAATGTCATGATTTAGATTATCTAAGGCATGGTCAGCTACCGTAGACTTCTCTGGTTGACCTATAATCTATATGTCATATGTTCTTTACGTCTTGTATCAAAGCTACGTTTTGTACTTCCAATGTATACTTTTCCACATTAACAAGAGAACTTATACACTCCGGAAGATGATAATGGGTTTGAAACATCTTTAGGTGATCTTAAATGTTCTTTAATTTTTCGTGTAGGTTTAAAAACAATATTAATGGCATATTTCATTAGGATTTATTCAATTCTATCTGTAACATTAGCTATAAAAGGATAAAAAGCAGTTTAATGTTTAATTTTTAATGATCTAGTTACTCTTTACTAAAATTGAATTCTATAGTTGGCTTTATACGTTTCGCAAACGGTTGTATTAATAGCAGGCTTATGTTTATGTTTTAAATTTTCAACTTTAACAAAATTGTTTCAGCATCTTTAACAATTTTAATAGTTATTACTACTGATCAAGATAACTAAGTTATCGAAACGTTTAGATTGTATAATTACAAATACACCATTAAAATACCCAAAAAAGATAAGAAATTATTAATAAGTTCGCTGTGACTATCCGCACGCAAAAATCATAACCTCAATCAGTCTAAAGATGGAAATAAAAAGGAAAAAAAAATTTACGGTAACCTGGGATTCTCTCAATAGACTGTAGCGTAACGTAGCTTGGATCCTAGGTTACCGTAGATTTTAGATTCCCTTTTTATTTCCATTTTTTTAAACAGATTTAGGTTAATTTCGCGTGTGGATAGTCATAGCCTAATAAGTTTAAAGGGCCAGCTGTTGTAGTCGACACGCGTCATATCATAATACATACCTTTACAAAGTGTGGCGGTACCAGTGTCACGTATCTATCATAATAGTTTGTTGTGAAATCGCGCTTAGAAGGTGTAGGACGATATCAGTTTAGAATCACCTGATTTTTCATAATTTAAATTAAACAGTCAAATATAGACAGTTCTAATAAAATTTTAATTGATCTCCTAATACCTACATATCTGTGTAATTTTAAATTGTAGCATTATGAGAATGAAATGATTTTTCTGGGCGGTTATTTATTGAATTATATTTCCTTTATCTTAATAGTTAAGATAAACTTAGTGACTAAATACAAAATATAACAATACAGAATGATATCGTTGAAGAGGTATTAAATAACAGTGGATACAAATAATATGGAACGCATACAATATTGCGCTGAATTGCAGAGATTACTGCACGCAAAGTATATTTGTGTACGTTGCCTATATTTTTTTTTTGAGATAGTTTTTTAAAACCATCACAAATTTGACAAAATTCATTTTTACATTTTTAAGTAAAAGACATAATAGTTTGATATTGATAATTATAAAAAAATATATTCGTTGGGATACATGAAATTTGCATTCTTCGTCTATTTTCCCGTCTTTACAGATTTGTTTTCTAGTTATTATTATTATCATCTTTACTAAAACTTACATCTGTAGTAGACATGTACCAAGTAACAAATGATTTTTATTGAATTCAGTCCAACACCTTTGCAACATCAAAACAACAAAATTATTTTTAAAGGTTCGCCGAGCGACAGTGGTATGAGTTTTGATCAGGCAGCAAAATGTTGTCTACTCAACAGTTTTTCTTGCCTAAAGTCTTAAACGTGTACGTGTTATCTTAGGTCCGTATTACACTGTAAAACATTTTATGAAACATATTTTACAAAAGATAGGTTTCATCTGTCATAAAATATTTGAAGAATGATTCTTTTATAAAAACGTTTGGCTAGAGTTTACACTACGTAAAATATAGATGTAAATTTTCATTATTGATCTTGTTTGGTTATATACTGAAGAGTATTAAAATGTCATTGAAACTGTTGGTCTAGCACTTGTAATCAACATTATAATGGATGATGTAGCATTCTATGCTTGTTTAAGTACATGGAGTGCTGTAATATTGACTGCTTTATTGAAGAAAAGGCAATGTCGCCGACGCAAGCGTATTTGGGTTAAAACATGAATTGCAAGGCGTGGCGTTAAAGGGATTCATTAAAACCCAATAAAAGAATGATTAAGTGAAGACCAGAAAAGCTATATGAACTGTATGAGATTGGACAATAATACTTTTGCATATGTTTTATCAAAAGTGACTCCCTTTATAAAAAGACAACACACTCACTTAAGAAATTCAATTAATCGTCTCATGGCCACCCTGAGATTTTTATCAACCGGAGAGAGCTACAAAAGTCTGCAATATAGCACCCGCATACCTCAGTGCACAATATCAAAGATAGCACCTGAAACGTGTGAAGCTATCTACAAGTCGTTGAAGGACGAAGTTTTAAAGGTAGGCAAACAACAATTTATTTCTTGACAAGCAATATTGTCTACAGCTCAGTTTCATTGGCACAAACCATATTGTCATTTAAATTAGACAATTGTATAGCATTCGCTATTACATCATCAAACAAACCACTTGCATTCTGTACAATTATAGTTGGACTGTTTGCAAATGAGTGTATGGATGAAGCAGTACTTGATATTATAGATCCGGATTCTACAGTATCCCAAGTATCCATCAGTATCTGCTGGATTTTTCTTTTAGCCTGGCGTACCAAATATGCATTGTTGGACTCAGTGTTGATGGACCGCAGTTCAGCAGCAACAAATTTTCCAAACGTATCAAATGAGTCTTCATTAACACCCGAAACTTGAGAACTTCTCTCTTTAGCCAGCTGAGACATCTCAGCCATTGTTTTAGTAGCCTACATCAATACGTTATCAGGATTGACCTTTTGCCTCTTGCTCTTTGATTGGCCAGTTGTTGTGCTGCAACTCTGGAAAGCGCTACTAAAAGGCCTACTTTGTGAGGTATGTTCATCATTATCGACCGGCTGAACCTGTAACAAATAGCAAGAGCTGAAATCACATTGTATAACCAAAAAATTAATTATCAACGTTATATCAAATCAAATTCTTAGAACATGGGTAACAATGTTCTAAGTAAAACAACATTGGATTGTTGTGACATTGTAGCAGTAGATACTTACTGAAAGTAGGCCTATAAAAAGTCACTGTGAACGTCAACAGAGAAATGGAAATCTGCTTTATTATTATTTTTTATATTTTGTTCTATATCAAATTTGCAATATCATACTGAATAAAATATCCCATTTCTAATATGTTTTTGTTTTCTTGTTCTGGTGCCCTCAACTGAAGACCAATCGATCCAGATTGCAAGCGAATTTGAAAAACAATGGAATGCATTTAACACCATAGGCGCCATGGATGAAAAACATACACGTATAAAATGCCCTGAATCTGGAGGCTCACATTTCTTTAACTATAAGTCATACAACAGCATTGTATTTTTTGCTCTTGCAGATGCAAATTATAAATTCCTCTACATAGATATTGGAACAAATGGTCGAATTGGTGATGCTGGGGTGTATGCAAAAAGTAAACTGAAAACATGTCTTACTGACAGATCAATTCTGAATATACCTGCCGAAAGAAAACTTCCAAATGTTCCAAACACTACACCATTCGTCGTATTAGCAGATCATGCTTTTCCACTGAACTACAATGTCATGAAACCATACCCCATGAAGAACATTACAACAGAAGAAAGAATATTTAATTATCGATTGGCACGTGGACGGAGAATGGTTGAAAGTGCTTTCGGGATTCTTGGAAGCAGATTTCGTGTTTTCTTAACAGCAATTAATCTTTCTCCTGAAAAAGTTTCTCTCATAACCCAAGCGGCTTGCACCTTGCACAACTTGTTGGTCGATAAGAGAAGGTATTTGTATACAAGGCAAGAAACTCATGTCCTCACTGAAGATGGTTATCAGTTTTTAGTAACGGACAGCACTGAGGAACATGAGCAAATGGAACCTGTAAGTAAGCAAATTACAATTGGTCAAAATCGTCATAGTAAGGAGATAAGAGACGTATTTAAAAACTTTTATAATGGACCAGGAAAAGTACAGTGGCAAGACAAATATATATCATGAATGGATTATGCGTAATTGTAACTTTTGTGATTGTGTACAGTAATTGTGAATTATGCAGACTACAAATTTTGGGGTTAATGATATCGTAAATCTTAGTCAATTATCTTAAAAAGGAAGATACTGGAGAAAAAATATGTTTACTTTATTATTAAACAACTTAACTTACTTGATCATTCTGTAATCACTTGAGGCCTCAAGAAACTTTAACATGGGATACCAATAGACTGTTGGTGTATAAACATCATCGCTGTTGGCACCACTTTTAATACTGTTTATTACCTGTAAATAACATAAGTTATTAAACATAATTTTCTAATTTACGTTTTTACTGTACATTAAAACAGAAAGTTTAAATCGATAAAATGCTAACCTTTCATTGAGTACATATTGAGGTTATGTTGTATATATTCTATGGTTATGTTGTTTGTACAACAATGTAATATTTGATATTATTACTATTTTCAAAATAAAACTACTTTTAAAAACATTTGTTTTCACTTACCTTTAATTTCCACATTAAATATTGGTTTCTAAGTCCATTTATTTTCTATTTTACATCTTGAACTGTACAACCAGGTTTAACTACGTTTATAACATCTGCAATGGTTTTATAAATATCTTGCCTTTTGTTTCTATTTTTATAATCTTCGTGTTTTGCGTTGAACGGCATTTCGTGGCATTCGTGCCCGGAAATCAATAATTTTGTTGTTTCAACAGTCCAACTGTACTTATTTGTGGCCATTTCAGAATCTACAATAACCTCAAATTCAGTACTTCTTCAACTTCTTTTATAAAATGTAATGTCAACCTATTAAATTTTGTAAAATAAATTTTATAAAAGAAATACTTTATAAAATATGGCCTATTACACTATCAAAGGTCTTTGTCAAATAACTTTTATAAAATATGTTTTATAAAATGTTTTACAGTGTAATACGGGCCTTATACATGCTAACAGAACCTTGGAAGAACTCAAAAAATTACATGCTATTAAAAGAAAGTTAGTCGTAAGTTGATAAGTGGCATTAACAGTTGTTCACCGGAAACGTCTCGAACTGTGTATATACGCACACGCTAACTATACATTCAATATTTTAATCTAATTTATTAGAAACTCTGTACGTATGTGAAATGTAAAGGAAATTCACGAAAAAACCGATGAAAGTTATAAACGTATTTAGCTAGTTCCAACAAATTATTTATGTAACTATTTCGTATGCTCCCATGACTCAAAAGGAGAAACAATCTGGAACGTTGGGACTACTTACATAAATTGATGACGTGTAACTGAACTTACATGAAATTTCTTATACTTTTACAGTCGGTATCCACCGCAAAGCAAATGTTGTTAGTTTGGGATATCAAAAAAATTCAAATGTATGTTTACTCGAGAAGATTGCTCTGCAAATGATGAATCCCCGGCAGATATTTAGAAATGTTTGGGCAAACGTAAAAAAATCATCACAGTTGGTGTTTCGACACCATACTAATGAAAATTAATTTTTAAACATTTAAACAGAAGTTACAGAAAGTACAAGGTCCAGGTACGCTAATTTTTCTTTGTATTGTAATTACAACAATAGTTTTTCTCAACCAAATTATTTTTTGTAAAAACAGGTTTTAGTAAATTAATTTAAAACAACAACTAACATATTGAAACACCAAATTTTAAAATATACCGATCTAAATAAGTCGTCTTAGTTTTTGGACCATTGGTAAAACTCATATAGTAGATACAAAATAATGTATTATAACCTTAAATCCAATGGACCATAAAAAGATATTCAATATGGTGGATTCACATTGATGTCTAATAAGATAAAACCAAAACATTTTACGTCTGTCTATTATAACAATGTAACTACACCGTTTCCCAACAAAATCTATCCCTAAGAAAAGGCGCAAGATACAGCGAACTCGAACATGTCTGTCTTATCATATGCCCATTCCTTACCTCAACAAACTTAATCTATAAATAAACACTGTCAAAATCATGGAGAAAATATGGTGTCCAACACATACAATAATAACATTACCACAACAATTTGGCCACTTTTTCACACTGCCCAGTAAACAAATATTTGCAATATAGCTGATTCGAAATACGGTCTAATAAGATAAAGTTTGAGTTTCACTATAAGGCTATGACCACTCGTTTTCCCAACGAAGTTAATGTCAAAATAAAGATTTTTAATATAGTGGACACAAAATGTGACCAATAGCATAAAATTAGTTTTATGATCACACCAAAATAACCTTCTTTCTAACAAAATAGTTACATAATGTCAAATTTCTCGATATAGAGAATGCAATATGATAAACCTAAAATTTTGTGTTCCACCACATTTTTCTCAACAACGCTAGTACGACGGATAAAAAATGGTGTTCAATAACCAAAAATCAAAATCTCTTGCCTTGTTACATCACAACTATAAGATAATTCCCTTCCTTTCTCAACGGAAATGGTGTCCAATAAAACAAATGAATAAATATCGATCGAAATGGTCTGCCAAATTAGCGAAAGCAGTAATTGCATAAAAAATTCTATCATTATTAAAATACGTGTAAAATCTGGCAACTCATCTTACCCTAATTTTAGTTGAACTAAGACAAGCTGTGAAATATAATTTCATTCTAAAAACTAGTTAATCTACTTAAACCTTTGCGAATAAAATAAGTTCTTTTTTAGCTATAGGGACAATGCGTTTGTGCGTATTCTGAACGAGATTGAAAAATAAATCAAGGTCTTAGGAATCTTTGGTACAAAATGATGCCAAATCCACTAAATTCATAAAATTTCGTTGTTGACCATCAGAACAATGCTTTTGATTGTTTTCAACGATATTTGTAAATAGGTAGTGTTTGCACAATTTTAGTCCCAAATGAGGACCAACGCCATAAACCCATCATACTTATTTTTGCCCATGTAGACAATACATTTGGTCGTCAACAAAATTGGCGGATAAAGTTTTTGAGCATTCTTAATTCCAAATGATAGCTAACGGTCTACAACCACATAATTTCGTATTACCAATGCTGGTATTGAGTTTAGCCGTTTTCCCATGATTAAGTAAAGCTTTGAACATCTTTGGTCTGAAATAACAGCATAAAACTATATCATTTAGTTGTTGCCCATCCAGGCAATGCGTTGGGACTCCATTTATATCCAATCTCCTAAAACCATAAAAAGGAAATAACGTTTTTGTCCAACAAGGTAATGTGTTCAACCATTTTCCCAACAGCATTAGTGCATAAATAAAGATTGTAAGCATTTGTTACCTAAAACGAAGACCAATGTCCTAAAACTATACAATTGGTCCCCCTGTCCACCGAAAGCTGTCAATAAATACAGAGTTTGGGAATCTTTGGTTCCAAGTAATAAACTGTCTCGTACAAACAACATTTAGTTGCTGTCTATCTAGGCAACGAAATGGGCGATAACAAAGTGTTCGGACATATTTGGCCCCAAATTGTAACCAACCCCCTGAAACCAAAAAGTATTTTTGCCCATCTAGCCAATTCGTTTAGGCGTTTTGCCAACGTAATTGGCACATAAATAATATTTTTCGCATCTTTGGCCTAAAATGGTGACCAAAGTGCTGACACCATAATATTTCTTGTAGCCCAACAGGGTATGTATCTGTTTTTCTCAACAGCATTTGTGAATAATGTGGTATCACAAGAAGATGTAGTTCTTGCCCATCCAAGTAATACGTCCGGTTATTATCCCAACGAAATTGGGTGCCTTTGACCCAAAATGATTTCAAACACCGTAAACTGATAAATAGAAAAAAGAAAACATAGTTTCCAGATTATTATATGTATATCTAAACTGCAGGCCAATAAAATATAACTAGAAAATTTACTTTTTGTCCTTTAAAATTATCTTATTTCTGTTTGTCTAAAATTGGGGTATGATAAAATGAATAATCAACATTTCTTGGATTAAAATTTCGATATGTAGTATGCTTTCTTCCTCTTCACCAGACATCGAACTACTTTTACTGTATCGCTAAATTTTATGTATTATACACTAGCACCTGTACAAACATTTTATATGATACAGTACTTGATGTAACACGTCATAACGGTAATTTATGCAGAATTGTTTTTATTAAAGGCGACATAATGTCGCGTGATAACAGGCATCGTTTAAAATGCAACGTCATGTTTGATTGTTAATTACATACTGATATGAACGCTAAGGTACCTAAAATCTGCAGCAATAATCATACAGTAAAAACCATGTAGTCTTCTGAAAGGTCAGGTTTCAAGGAATAAAAAGTGTCAGAAAGGATTTTTCATTAGGTAAACCGAGCTGGTAGCGTAGTGATGACACGACCTGCCTAGCATTCGGGAGGTAATGGGTTCGATTCCCGTTACCGTTTACCGTGTATGAGTTTTTTTCAGGGGGTTTTTCTCATACACATGTAGTGGCATGATCACTGCGTATATGCACGGCTGCTTAGGCGAATGCTGGGGTAGTATTTTCCCCCTCAAAACCCTAACTCCGTTCTTTCCGATCCTATCCTGACCACGCCCATCCTTAATCCCACCATGCATATATACGTAATGTATGTATATATGCTGGGAATCCGTGATTGTGGCTGAAAGAGCTCGGAAAGCTCGAGCAGCCCGCCCTCCCCCCCTTGGGGAGGGAATGAAATACATGCCTTTTGCTTTTCTTCATTAGGTAACATTTACAGAGAAAATTAAAAAAAAAATTGTGTTATAATGTTTACATTTACGATTAAATCTGTGTAACTTCCGAAATATTCATTTTTAGTGGGAAGGTGAAATATTCATGTTTAGCGGAAAGAGAATCGAATGGATAGTTTTTATACTATTATGCAGCGACCGTCTTTATTACGTCATTACACCATGACTCCTCATTATTGAACACCGGTTAGAAAATAATTCCAAACCTGGTAGAATGGATTAAAGTCGGTATTTAGTTTTTACCACTCGGAGGGTGGGAACATCGTTTTTTGATGCGTTAGCAGTAAACGTTTCTATGTTACATAAAACCTAAACAATAATAATGATAAGACGCCGCTTAACAGATAAACATTTCAATCATAAATGAAACTGGCTTGCATTTTAATACTTACAGAATAAAAATAACTTACACGATAAAGAATTAAAGTAGGGTTCTTAAAATGTGATAGTACCGCATCCTGCATTTCATTTTTAATTGCGATAATTAAAATTAATACTACAAAAATTACACTTTAAGTTACTTCGAAACCGGCACTTTATGTTATATGGAACAAATCCCATCATTCAATTCAAGGAATATTTAAACACTACGTTGAAATCAATTAACATTCAAGAAATTTAATCAGTTCAGTAATATAAAAAGACCACTCCGTCCTGTTATTCTATAGAAAATATAAGATACAACCACAAGAACTACGTTATCGTGAACTTCAAACACTCCAAAGCATTTCAGTTAAAAAGTATAGACGGCAGCACATCCTGAATACCACGTTAAAAATTCACCGGATTTTCAATGGTATTGTACGAAAATTCTCAGTTGTGAAGTTTTTTAGAGCCATGTGTGCAGTCGCACTGTTGGAAGATGACCACAGCATTGAGTCTGTAGCACACACATAGCCACGGTAACATAGACAAACCAACACAAACACACACTCACGCACACAAAATTAACGCTTTAATATTGATTATCCCTAAAAAAACACTGAATCACGTGCTTGAACGTTCGGTTGAAAACAAGCGATTTAACTTGGAAGAAAAAAATTTAACTAAAAAAGGTTATAAAGCTAAGTGGCTTATAAACGAAGTTAACATTAATTTCGATTGTCTCCAAAAAAAACACACTTTGCGACTGCTTAAACGTTAAATTATAATAATTTAACTTACTGATCTTAGGTGGAAGAAAAGAAATTAATTAAGAAAAGTTAAGCTAAATGAGTTATACATTAAAATAACATTTCGAACTGTTAGTTATTTATTATATAAAATTTAATCTCAGTTTATTTGCGTAAAATATTGAATAAATTTCTCAATTTATGAAAATGAATTTTAAGTGTAAAATAAATAGTTTCTTTGTTAGTGCTTTTAGATCTTTGCACAATTTACCTTATTGAAAAAAAATTTGTATCTACGCCACTGAACAGGCAAGTTTGACTACACAATTTATATGTCCATTGTAGCCAAAGTTGCGTAGGCAAACTTGACGTTTAGTGTAGTGATAGTTCGGCTACGTTGCCGAACTTGACAGATGTAGTCGAAGTTGGCGTTATGTATTACACAATGTAGTCAACAGCGCGTGGACATATATATATATATATATATATATATATATATATATATATATATATATATATGTATATATATATGTATATATATATATATATATATATATATGGGTCTAGGTGAATTTATCGAATAACAATTGACCGAATTGTAAATTTATCGAAAAAAATGCAATTGGTATCCTTTTGTGAAAGTTTTGAAAAAGACACTGCATTCTCACATACAATTTACTAAATAAATTACATAAAAATGATGAATATATGTATTATTGAAAACGACGATACTGTACACAATTACTATACACGACAATGTGAAAATGTTCATTTGTTTTCCGTAAATACTAGTAAAGGTAAAAATCAAACAACATTTTATACACTTGATATATTTAATAAATTGCTCAATGATGTAAAAACATTAAAAATGAAAAAAAAAGTTATTTAAATTCATTAGTAGTTCTCAATTAACTAAATAGACAAATCCAATAATTATAACAAAAACCTTAATTGTGTTAAGCTGAAATGTTGGTTACTAAATTACCTAAAGGTTTTTGGGACATTATTTACTTTTTATTGTACATTAATTGCTTCTCTTATACCAGTATGGAATCTATTTTAATAAGCAGTATTATGTGCGATGCCACGCAGATAGTCAAGCATGTTATTGGCGTCAAAGTTTTCAGCAAGTTGTTTGATTCTCTGAGCACAATCTCTGTACTCTTTACGAGTACTACTTGGTTCTTGTCCGGCTACATATTATTCGATTCTCAATTCGTGAAGCCCTTGTTCCCTCTGGATTGCTTTAACAAATTTCCAGATATTCGGATGATCTGCAGAAATTTGTTGTTCAAAACCTCGATGCCAGCCTTCTACTGAATTGTTGGTTCTTGGCAAACCTTGAACAGCCGCATCAAAGTAATTCCATAAAGTATGTGAAAATCGAGGCTCCCGGTGGCGGTGGCCTCGCTGTGGACGTCCTACCCACGTATCTTCGAAATAATAGACGATTGGTGGCAGAATATCATAATCGCACAACATTTCAAAAGCTTCAACCACATATTGCGTTGGAACAAATGCTATGGCGGGAAGTAATCTTACTTTCAAAGCAAAATCTGCATCTGTTTCGTATCTTGCTTTCAGACCATATGATTGGATTTGGCGATAAACGCATTGGCAAAAATGGAAAAAACAACCACGATGCATCGGTTGGGGGAATGCACTCACCATTGCAATGATCATGGCAGGTTCAAAATCCGTCATAATGGTTGCTGGACTTAGTAAGCGTTGCAATTCCTTCACCTCCCGTAATAATCGGTGGTATGTTTCTTCCCTTTTGTCTGGTAGAAGCGCATAGATCAATGGTATAGCATTATTTTGCTGTAATCCATGAATGGTAAATAATTGACAAAAAAGATGTGGCACAGTTTTAAAAGTACCGTCGGCATACCAATGATCCGGCTGTGCTAGGAGTTGAATATTTCGTCTCGTACTAAATATTAACATTCGATCTTCTGCGGGACCGGAATCAAATAAAAGAAACGGATCCCCACGTTTGGTTTTGGTAAATTCTTCAGGGAAAATAATTGCACTACGGTGAGTAGGTAAAGCTGGAGCAGCATTCTGCTTTTGGCAAATCCTTCTTATTGTCCTTTTTATTACATCTACCTTTGGAAGTTGAGCTGCACCCGCTTGAGTAACTGTTGCACTATCATTAGACACAATATAGTGAGGTGCATCTTGAGTATTTGTAGCATTATCACAGATGTTATCCATAACTTTCCTTGCCTCTGCATGAGCTGCATCGGCAGCATGATTATGATTGTCACTGTTTTTAGTCACTTGATCGTCCACTGTGATAACACGTCCACCACATTTTGTTTTTTTTTGTGATTTTCACATCTCCAGTAAATTGTGGTATCAACTTTTCGATCTTGATAATATAATTGACCATCCACGTATAATTTTTGCTTCCCCTTTTCACTATTTATAAACACTAACGGCATTTTTAATATGTTTGTTGCGCGTCACTTAAAGTAACAATGGCCAGTAAATGATATTCGTAAGGTGTAATAATATATACCCATAACAATAATAAGTCAGCGAATAACGATTATCGATTAGCAATTAATCTTGGAACTTTCGAGTTTTCCAAGATTAAAATACAATTATTCCACCAAGAATGTTTAGTTTATGCATCCATAAAGAGCCACCTCATTAGCGACGGGTCCCCATTAGCGACAAGCCATGCGGAGATTCACAATAATAGCTTTTTAATTATCGAAGAATGTGCATTCCTTCCTCTAATTTTTCGTTAACTTCAAAACGTTCACAAAGGATACCAATTGCATTTTTTTCGATAAATTTACCATTCGGTCAATTGTTATTCGATTAATTGCTTATTCGCTAAATTGCTTTTTCGGTGAATTGTTTTTCGATAAATTGCATTCGGTCAATTGACCGCACACCTATATATATATATATATATATATATATATATATATATATATATATATATATATATATATATTAAGTTTCTTTAGTTCGTCCTAGTTGATTGCTGTTCGGTGCTTTTAATGTTCTACTTTTCGCTAGAATATCGTTCTTGCGCTGCTAACAATATTCATTCTTTACCACACTGGATGCGATGAATTCTACGAACACTGGAACTTCATTTGGAACAGTTCTTTCATGTTTTCATCAATTGCTTCTTCATTTGACATACAATCCACATTTCCAGGCGGTAACACAATTACATTAATACATCATTGTGACTACTCAGCATTATTTAAGGATAAAATTACTGGCGGTTAACAAAATTAAGAATAGTCAACGTCCATTTAGAACATATATTGTAAAAATGAGAAGACTGGCGTTGCGGCACTGGTCAAGACCTACTTAATACGTGAAAAAATTGATTAAAGAGTGGCCTTGTGTTCTTTGTGGCCTTGACGTCCTTATTGTCTTTTGCCTTTATATATATATATATATATATATATATATATATATATATATATATATATATATATATATATATATATATATATATATATATATATATATATATATATATATATATATATATGTAGATGAGTCAAATTACTGGCAAGTAGCTATGTAATTTGCATAGTGAAGTTTTAATTTGGTTAGTTCGAAATGGTACATTTCATTAAATAATTCTAGATAAGAATGATTAATAAACATTGAGATGTTTGTAAAATTTAAATATTTCTTAATATAATTTTAATAATGTTAGTATAAGTAATCGACAACACAGTACGTTGAAGTATAGGATATGTTTGTTATCGTTTTGAGTTAATTCAAGTTTTCATTTAGTTTTGTAAGTTTATTTAAAACAATATTCCCCGACGACATGTAATACAGGTTGTAGTTCACAGAAATAATGTTAAAACTAGATTTAGGCTTGTATCAATGTCGCAATTCACATGTACGCAGCCAAGATTAGTGAAAACATTCGTATTAGTGCTTTAAACACATATTAGTGCAAAAATTATGAAAAAACAGAACAAGAACATTAGTGAGTAACTCTGAAACATGATTCAAGCAGTAGCTCTGGGATTATTGTGTGTAATCAACGGTTTATGACATTAAACTAGTGATTGACAACATTCCGACACTAGTCGTAGAAGAACATATTGAACCTACGAAAGTGGTAAAATAAATTAATTTGTGACTTGAACATTAAGTTTAAACACTTACATTAACAGTTATTGTGTTTAAAAGTGTGAAATTTAACATTAAAAGTATAAAAACAAAATGAGGTTATGTTTTCTCCTCGCATATAAATTTTTGTAAAAAGTATTTTAAATTGAGACAATTTATATAAAATAAATTACTAGAGGCAAAAATAGTAAGGTAGCCTCAATTTTATGTTATAATTCCTTATATTTATGTCCATTTTTGTTAATTTTAGTTTTTAAGAGTATTGTTAGAATTTAAATAATTTTCCAAATTGGCCGTAGGCATGTTTAAGATGGATATTTGGGTGTAGTTGTATCCCCTATTCATGTAGAGGTAGTTTCCAGGCCTGTAAAATTATAGAATTAGTGTAAAGTCAATAATTAGGTGTAAAAATTAACGTAGTTATTAAGAGTAGTAATTAGTCCGTGTTTGGTTTCAAATTATAGATAAAATTATGTAGATTATGGAAATGTTTTTAGATTTAAGAAATGTTAAACGGGGCGAAAGTTATAGGGCTTTAAAGAATTATCGTAATGTGAAAATTACAGTATCCAATCAGAATACAGGGAATATTCTTCGTAACTATAAAAAACATTCGATGATTTGGTTGTCGAGCAAAATCATATATAGACAAGTGCAATAGATTCACAATCTCTCTTGATTTTCATCTTTAGCAACAACTTGCCAAAGTAAGCTGTTGCCAAATTTTTTGAAAATAATTTTTAAAACAAAGTAACGTCACTTCGGTAAAATAACAAAGTGCGATTTAGTATCGGAAGTGGTCACGAAAACAAGTGATAGTCTTTTGTTCGTGAAATAAATAAATTAAGGTTAGTTTACCTTTTCAAATTTCAAATCGGAAGTTTTCGATAGGTTATAAAAATATTTCCGCAAGTTCGACTTTGTTCGTTTTTAAATTTCTATTGTTTATGTTGGTGTGGATATCTAATTGTGTTAGCTTCGTGCTTTTATCATTATACACCTTGTTAATTAAAAGTGTGTTTAATTTACAACAACCTTCAACGATCCATGCTTTTCAAAACCTGTTTTGAAATTAATTTAAAAAGAAGTGATGAGCCTAAAAATAAAGATTCGTCAGTATTCTAATACTAATAGTGAAACTTACCTAAATGAATAAGCTGTTCATTTAAAAGAAAAATTTGGATGTTCGAGGAGCAGAATTGCAGTTCGCAGGAGCTGTTGTCTTCAATCAACTTTAATAGCAGTAACCCACAAAAGGAGGACATTGTATGTGAGTACTTTATTGTTGACATTGATACCTTATTGTTATGTTCATAATTTCTATCCTTTGTAATAATCTTGATGTGCAACAACAGGTGTGCATGTCCCAAGGGAATGTTATTTGTTCTGAAAATTTAAATGTTTTATATTAATTGTTGTTTATTCAAACGTAGGTATACGTACTTGGATGTCGAATTTCACTTTTAGTTATGGTCAAATCATATGTTTGCGTTTTCACAGCGCATGCCCACGTATATTTTTAATAGAATTTTGTTATGTACAGGGTGTAACACAGGTATTAATGCGAATTAAAAATTATATTTCAATTTATTTAATCAATTTAGATAATATAAAAATAAATAGGACATTAACTCAATGTACTTTAATCATATTAACTATGATTATTGTATTCAAACAAGCAATATAATTCCAATTTATAATCATTTATTTTATAATTTTAAAGTAAAGTTTTTTCTAAATTTAGATCCCTATCCCCTTTTGATGAATTTCATGTTTAAAATCAGTACATATATATATATATATATATATATATATATATATATATATATATATATGTTAATTTTCAGGTTTCTGCGAGTGCTGGATATGAAGTTTTCTTTTTTCGCTACACCTAGAGGCTTGACAGCACGAACGCTACTGATGTAAATGCTTTACAAAATCATTTTGTATATTTAAATGTGACCTTTAATGATACATTTGCGTGTACCAAAACTCATTTCAATATCTCACGCGTTTTTGATAACTGTAAAGTAAACTATTAACCCTAGGAAGTATAACCAGGTCTGCACATACCTTTTGATCATAAAGGTATGTGTGACATTTTTATTTGGTGTGGTAGAGGGCCAGCCTTTTATGACTTCCTCGAAGCCGATACGAAGGACACAATAAGCACGAAAACAGGTGGTTTTCGTGTTTATTTTATATTTCTTGAAGAAGAAAGTTGAAATATGATGAGAAGTTTTTTCAGGTTTGCCCAGAACTCTGTATATAAATATATATTTATTTGCGGTTACAAATAGGTTTGAACCTGTTTTCGGGTTTGAAATGTGTAGAATGTACAGAACGCACACAAGTTCGTCAGTATTACAGTTGCCATTGGAGAAAATCTTTTGCAATTGGTTTACGAGTGGAATTTTTCTTTTAGTGGTAGTTTTATGATTTATTTGATGGTCATGTCGGTTATTATTACAATAAACAGTTTGTTTTGTGTGTTGTTATACTGCAAACAATGATTGTTTTTGTTTGTTTGCGTGTTTTAAACATGATGATGAAGGCGGGGCAATTGATCCATTCGGCGAGGTTGACGATGAAGACGCGGATTCTGTGTCACCCAACGAAGACGATGCTTAATTTGATATTGAAGACGAAATTCAATTGGAGTCGCAGGAGTAATATGATGATGAAGATTTAGAAGAACTTTTCCAATCCGCTGTAGACGTAGTTGCTGAGCTTCCATCTTTACGGGATGTTGAGGACATAGGTGCCGTAGCACCGGCAGCACCGATTTCGGTTAGAAAATATCTCTCAAAGGATCGGAAAATTTGGTCAACGGTCCCACCCGCCTCAGGTAGACCTCGCGAAATAGTAAAGCAGTTGAGATGTGTCGTGCGTGGAATGCTAAACATCCTGAAAGAGAACCAGGGAAGTGGTCCAAACCTCTCAATGAAAAGCAGTTGTATGCCTTTTTCGGCTTGGTGATATTTGCCGGCGTATTCCGTTCAAATGCTCAGCCGCAGCAGTCACCCAATTGACAAGTCGACGATGTCTGTGAATAAATTCAAGCAGATAACGCAATCCATTCGTTTCGATAACGGCAATACCCGCGCTGTTCTACAACTCGCAAGCAAATCGACGGCAATAGGTGACATTTGGACAATGCTGATGGCAAATCTGGAGAGAGCATAAGTACCCAGTGCTCAAATTACTGTCGATGAATAGTTGTTCCCATACAGGAGACACACACGGTTTACACAGTATATTCCAGTTAAGCCAGCATAGTATGCCATCAAAATTTGGTGGGTTTGTGACGCCAATTCAAATTACCTGTTCAAATGCTTGATATATAAGGAAAATTAGATGGTGCTGCCCGTGAGTCAACCAGAGCATGTTTTTGTAGTTCACAATTATCCCTCCGTTCGACATTAGGAACAATTAACACATCACACACATCTAGCATACCTGCCTTCATCGGCCCACATAACATGTACATAGGCCTGCACAGGCGTGGTTAATAATTTTACCGCCAAATAATGTCTGCACCTCCTAGGGTTAAAGACGGTATAGTTTAAACACCCAGCATCACGAAAACGGACCATTTCCGGACCCATGTGTACATAAACTTGTTTTAATATTTTTAGATGTAGAATTTACTCTTAAATGTTCCTCACTACCCTCTTTAATACCCTGTATATACGTCGAAATACATACAGGTAATCCGGGAGACTTGACGCGGTGGTAGAGATGAACCACATTGCCAAAATTGTTTTAAAAATCGCGAGATCAGGTTTGCTGACAGGTGGCTGCACGCTCGTTCATGGTTTGTTACACACGCGACACCATATGGGGTTTAGGTATACGGTTTGAGAGTGAGTGAAGTATCAGATTTTGATGGTCCCGAGTAACAAAAAAAGGTTTTTTGTTTTTTAGCATTACACCGAAAATATTAAGATAATATCTTTTTATTGGTTGAATTATTGAATTAATGTAGTTTCAAGAACTTAGTGTATTTTAGTCCTCATATTAATCCAATTTCTACAAACACGTGTTAAAGTGAAAAAGGTTAGATTAGGGAGGTTTGATCCATGAAGCGTGGGGGAGACATGATCAACGGTTCAACTCTCCTTCACGTATATTTTCAGAGAAACAATGTTTTTTTTTGTTTCCTGGTTCTAACGTTGATTTCACCGTGCCATTTCAATACAAGAAAAAAGAACATTCTACCCGCAAGGAAATCAACAAGCGGGATTTGCGAAATGCCATTCAAGAACTTAAATCTCTAAGAAAAACAGTAGTGAAATATGAAATCGACAGGGTTACTTTAAGTCAATATACTAAAAAGGAGAAAAAGCTGCAAATGTTCGACGAAAAGAGCAGATACAAAGCTTCTCCGATTTTGACAATGCCAGAAAAAAACTTTTAGTTAAATATCCATTAAATTGTAGTAAAATGAACTATGACCTGAATCAGATAGAAGCGATGAAATTAGCTTTTGAGTTTGCTTCATCAAACTACAAAAAAATTCCAGACAGTTGGTCAAAAAACAATTCAGCTGGAAAAGACTGGTTCCGCGGATTTCTTCGTAGAAATACTGAAATAAGTCTGCGGACTCCTTAAGCAATTTTTTTGAAATACAACACAAAATATTTATAATTGCTACGAGACCGGATGTACCATTGTACAAGGCTGCCCTAAGGTGCTAACGAGCAAAAAGTCCAAACAAGTGAGACAGGTTACTTCTGCTGAGAGAGGAACTCTGGTTACACTCAGTTAATGCAATTGGTAATGTTATGCTACCATTTTTTTGTGTGTCTAGTGGGCCGGAAGGGTCAGATGTGGTGCATACTCTACTGAGTGGATGACTACGGAGAGCTTCTTAAAATGTATGGAACATTTCAAGAAATATTCTGAGCGTAAATGTGGTTAAATCTGCGAAACATAGAGGCGTAACGTCACCGACGCTTCCTACGCACTGCAGTAACCAATTTCAGCTTTTAGACGTAACTGTTTACTCTTCGTTTAAATAAAGATACAACAGTGTTATGAACAATTGGATGCTGTTAAATCCTGGCAAAACAGTAACAATTTACAACATTCCTAGTTTCATAAAAACTATGATGTCATAAGCATTAATAAACATCCTAAGTGGATTGCGAAGTTCCGGTATCCATCCATTCAATCCTGATATTTTCTACAGTAACAGACAGAAATTTATCGAATGATGATGAGTTACTTCCTACAGGTTCCACTTCCACTCAAAACCGTTAAGCTCAACTTATACTTTTTGCTGATACAGAAGGTCCGTCATCCTTACAGCCAGATTTGGATGTTGTTTCAGCTCAGCCGCTTCGTCAGGAGACTCCAGTCATTGTTGAATCAGTTGTAAGTGACCACAGTAAGATTGATGTTGCTCCAGACTCATCCAATAGTCAGAAGGTCTCAGTCTTTACTGATACTTGTGGTACTCCAAAAGCATAATCCACTTATCTTACATGTAACTTCATATATAATTAGATCATACCCCAAGGGCTGCATTCAGGAAGAATATAGGGCGTGACCGTCAACAAAGAAAAACAAAAATTCTAACGCTAACCCCACAAAAAGACACTTTAGACGGTTCAACTTCCAATGTGAGTGGGATATCTAAAACTAAAAAGAAATTCTTGAGGACAGTGACTGCGAAACAGAGTATGACGTACCAAAAATGTTACAGTCAAAATCAAAGAGAAAGCAATGAAGGAGAAACAAAAAAAAGAAATTTACAAAGTAAGCTAGAAAGTGAAAATAAAACAAGGAACATACGTAAGGAACATATGTAAGACTAAGATCAAAAACCGACTCAAACCACTGAAAGTGAATAGTGAGACGAAAGCGTCATTCCATGTGCTGACAGTTCCAGTGATGATTGGAAAGAAGGTTTGGATGTATGTGACCGTTTGTATTGTTTCGTATCTCAAAGGGAAGAAGTTTTAGACAGGACACTCTATATTTCCTGCAAGAGATATGTTCACGAAATATGTGTTTTATTTTTTATATCTATGTTTTTTTTTAAAAAAGGCTGAAAGTACCTATTGTTTTGTTTTCATATTTTTATTTATGTATTATTATCTGGGTTCACGTTACCTACTCTTCCTCCTTAACGTTTGAGGTATTCTCTGAATAAAATGTTTTATTTGCAATTTAATTGTCATTATTTTCCCTGTACAAACATATATGGTTAATCCTCCTCACTAATATGGTCAACTCTCCCTTGCGTTGTGGAGATTTGAACCATAAATCAATTTTTTTTTTTAAATTAATAAAACTGAAGTGGATGGGTTAATAGTAACTTTGATATTATAAAATGATACCTAACTGTCCAAGCTTTGTATACGTTATGGAGCTGTCAAGATTCAAATTATGGTTAGAATTTTGTGCATGATATGGGGTTAAACTCTCTCTGACTCCCCCTACATATAATTTAATTAAATTATTATTAAATTTAATTTACATGTTTTCATAAGCACTCTTTTGTTCTAAATTAGGGATGGATTTGTTCAAGTAAAATAAAATAAAACGAAGTAAAAACGTGAATCGTCATTCGGGACAAAAAAAAATATAAAAGCAAAAAATACAATAAAATTACAATTTTGTTAAATCTGCAACTCCGTAACTAAATAACTAATAATAACAAACTTTGCATACAAATTTCCTTTTTTTGCAAACTCAAGTTAGTCAATCAGAAAATTAGTGTAACAAATCTTAAAACAACAATAAATTATACTTTTTTTCTGCATCAACCGATATATTTAAACATTTAATTTCCTCCAATAAAAATAATTACTAATATCTGGACGCCTTCTTTTTTAATGAATATAAACAGTACTCTAATATGAAACTGTAAATATTAAAGCTTTTGTAATATTATATGGTTTTACTGCTTCATTGATAACCAATGAAGTGTCAGACAACAAGTGCGGCGCCATTTTTGATGTAGGTAAAAACAATCATGTAATGTAAGTACAAATTAACCGTGTCCGAGTAGTGGTCACCGACAGGTGAGAAGGCATTACATTGCTTGGTTGGTCGTATAAATACCGATCATTCAAGTAGAACTAATATATAAGGGATACGCTTAATACAATGATTTAAACAATCTTATTTGATTTTGATTTGTTTTGGTTTATATCGATCACTTTTTTAAAGAAAATTTTTAATCAATTTCCATTTGCTCTTACGCTTTGATCATCTTTCTTCGCTATTAAAAAGAAAAATTAATATCAGACAATGTTTTACTATGTAATACAACAAAAGAAGAATAACGAAATTGTAGCGTTTATGGTACCTAACTAACACAATTAATCTACAGTAATGTTTTAGATGCTGATTTAAATCCCCAATTCATTGCAATTTACGTATACAGGGCCCTGCATCTAAGCTCCCGCCTTCTACTACATCTAACTAATTTATATTAGACAAAATATTAAAATGGAGCAATAAAATGCTTGCTCCATAGCACATTTTAAAAATATTTTCACAAATACAGGGTGGCCCATAAGTCCATGATAACACAAATTTACATATTTTTCTATGGAACACCCTCTATATTATTCCAGATTTCAATTCGCCTCGCTTCGTACATTACCTCAATACAATTACGGCATCTTATACCGAGTGATTTCAAAGATATGACAATTTCTTTCTTTGATTGGACATGTGTTGATCACTCTATATCTTTCAAGAACAAACGAAATTAAGTATTATTTGTAGTAGGATATTTTATGTATATGGTCCATTTTACTTTTATACAAACAGCTACACGAAGAAGTCGTATACAGTATGGTCCAAAGCGAGAATCATAGATTTT
>JARFJB010001352.1:2112500-2265000 GCA_036346205.1 Vesta saturnalis | reverse complement strand
TCACAATCGACAGGGATAATAAAATCTTTTGATGGTTTTTCTCTCTTCATGAATTCATACAATTTATAAATAATTTCACGAGCTTGACTGTGAACAACTACTCCAATCATGTTCAAAACGTTTACTTGGCAGTGTGGACAACAAATAACGATGAAATAATAAAAAGTGTCTTGAAAAAACCAGATTTTGTATAAAACAGAAGGAGTAAACTCAAGCGGCAACGTACGAATACAACGTGTAGTAAATAAAGCGAATGACTGCATTTATAAGTTGAATAGTGGCATATTTGTCGAATACTTTCGACGGATTTGAATCATATGTGCATGGAGGGGCGAGTGCCACGACATTTTGAAACTACTCTTTCAACTATAAGTTTTGTACATTGTTAGTTACGTATTGCTAAATATTATTATTTATTTGCGTTGCAGCTATTTTTTATCGGTAATTATTCATTTAAGTGGTTTTTGCTGATACCAGAAAGATGAGCTCGTAGATATGATTTTTATACTTGGGGAATGTCAAGTCGAGTTTATATAGAGCGTTATCCCGAAAGAAGACACCCAGACAAGCGAATGCTGGAAAACTGATTACATGGATTTATATAAACGGGACATATAGACTATGCAAAACCAGTTAAGGGTATATAAGTTCGAAGTGAAGAAAATGAATTGTCTGCCATGTTACCAAAAAGCAATTAGTCCTGCTGTAGGTGTTAGTAAACGAAGCGTTCAATGGATAATCGTTTTCATGCGTATTATATTCAGTTCCATCAACAATTATTTTATATGGATTTGGAGCGACGTGTTGTATTTTGCAATTTGGCTCAACATAAAATTAATATAACTTACAACTTTAGTGATAAGGTTTTGTTTTCGAATGAAGCCACATTCCACAAAAAACTGAGGTTGACTATCAACACAAATGGTCAATAAATGTTTGTGGCGGAATTATTGATGAACATGTTATTGGACCTTATCTTTTTAACAAGCATTTGATTTTTTGCAAATGAGTTTGCAAAATCTATGTGCATATTTGCCAATAACTGCGAGGAATGAAATTCGTTATCAACAGGATGGATCCCCCGCCCATTATTCCATTCAGGGACCATCTTAATGTATTCTTTCCAAATAGTTTTTTGTGGGGGTATGTTAAGGAAACTACACAAGAAAATATGCAATAAAGAACAGGGAACGCGTTTGAGAGTATTACACCCGACATGTCAAGAAGAGTAGCAAGGTCTTTTCAAAACCGCCTTCAGTTGTGCCATGGAAACGGAAGATATATCGAACATAGCGTTTAATTAAACAATTTTTAAATGCTAAATTGATACCAAAAACTTTATTTACGCATACGTTAACGATATAACAATAATTTTGAATTGGAAATCTATGTCTAATCGTATCAGTATAATTAAAGTATAAAAGATGTTGCGTACTTTATTCCGTGCCCAACAGGAATAAAGTATACAGGTGTTCCCTTTAAAAGATATAGGTAACTTTTACTAAAAAACGAGTAGGTTTGGATATAGGGAATGCTTAATAAATTGATAGAGTCCTATGGGATGAAAATATAGGGCGTTCCATTTGAAAATTTCGAGAAAATCCACGCTCTGGTTTTGGACCATACTGCATTACGACTTCCGATTTTTGGTGTAGCCATCTGTATAAAAATAAAATATACCATATACTTACATAAAATATCCTACTACAAATAATAATTAAGTTCTTTTGTTCTTGTATGATATAGTGATCAAAACATATCCATTCAGACAAATAAATTGTCATATTTTTAAGCACTCGGCATAAGATGATAAAATTTTGTTGAGGTTATGTACGAAGCGAGGAGAATTCAAATCTGGAATACCATATAAGGTGTTCCATTAAAAAATATACAAGTTTGTGTTGTCAAGGGCCCCCCTGTATTTTTGAAAATATTTTTAAAATGTTCTGTCTAGCAAGCATTTTTTTGCTCCATTTTAATATTTTTTTCTAATATAAATCATTTAGATGTAGTAGAAGACGGGAGTTAAGAAGCAGGACACTGTATGCAGTATTAGTCAAAATAAACAGTGCCGACAACAACGTTATTAATTTTTTTAGTTTTTGCAATTTACATGTTCAAAGTGGTCACCATTACGGCGTAAATAAGCTTCACAGAGATTTGGCAAATCATTGGTCATAGTGGTTGACGCAGTTGTTAGAAATAAGTTATTATTGTGTACCGTATTTCTGCAATTTACATTGGTGCCTCAACAGAGAGGAATACTGACTCTTTCATCATACCCCAAATGTATACATCAGGTAGCGTAAATTCAGTTGAATGTGAAGGGTAATCGGAGTCCGTTCCACGAGAATATATTCTGTTTCCAAAATGCTCGCGAAGAAGTTTTAATGAACGTTTGGCTTGTGGCGCCATCCTGTTGAAACCATTGCCTGTTGAACTGGAAATTTCTTCACTCCCTCAAAAAGGTATGGTGATATTTCGCCTGATTAACAGTAACTGTGTCTTAATTCCCGTCCTCAGCAAAATAAGGACCTATTATACCGTACCCCGATACATTACACCAAATCGTAACTCGAACACTGTGAAGTGGTTTTTCTACAATGAGGTCAGGGCGTTCCAATCCAATAAATCGAGTTGTTTGTCTATTCATATAGCCATTTAGGTCATTTAGCCATATGACATTGGTCTGAAAACCATACATTTTTAAAAAAGTCTCTTCGTATACTAGGCGCAACACGCATCCACAATAAACTTTTTTTAAACGTTTGTGCACAGCGTTTAGTCGTTATTCCGCTTGAGTACGATATGGATAACCATCAATGCCTTTGAACATTCTACATGTGGATGTTTTACTGATATTTAATTTATACGCAGTTTGTCGAAGACTTCCTTGTTGAGGCTGCAAATTCTGATCAAGAACCCGTTCTTCATTATCATTGGTACAAACTGTTCTTCGACGACATGAAGAACCCTTGCGCCGACACAACACACTACCGCTCTAGAAAATTTTGCTTCATCTGTCCAAAATATGTTAAAAAGAAATTGATAGTTTTCTAGAATTTTCAACAACATGAACTCGCAAAACTTTATTCAGCGGACCTCATCACCGGGTCTAAAATCCTGTACGTTTTGAAACGAGTAGGGTGCATATGGCGCTCTTCCAAAATTCGTTTGACAGATCAAGCAGATATTCCCGAATGCATTTCTGTAGATAACGTTGAGTTTTATGGCGATACGTGGAAATAAGCTATCAAGTTGTTTGAGACTCCCAGGGTTACCAGTAAAACGCCAATAACTATTGATTACTTTTTTACAAACATTTCTGAAAGCGACATAAAACGTCATGTTATTGATACGAATTTTTCTGGTCATTTAGATAACACAATACCATCCGTACATACAGACGAATATATTTGACTGAAAATATTAATACATTCCTATTTCTTCCAAATGTCTATTATGCTGACAATATAAACCACAAATGTTAAAGCTTTTTCAATTTATTTTACATCTTTAGTTACAGATGGTCTTGTATATCGTATACATCTTCTGCCCAGTAGTGTCGGTTTGTTCTATTTATTATTTATTTTGTTTCATCTGTAGAAAATGTTATGGATTAATTGATGGTCTTCTCTAATTTTTAATAACATTAACTCGGAAAAATTTGTTTAGCGGATCTCATCACCTGGTCTAAAGGCCTGTACGCTTTGGAACGAGCAGGAGGACATGTGGCGCTTTTTCAAAATTCGTCCAGCAGATGAAGCAGTTATTTCCAAATCCATTTCTACAGATTTTGTGGTGATGCGTGGAACTAAGCTATCAAGTTGTTTGATAGTCCCAGTGTCTATGGTCGCATGCTATAGGTCCGACATCCGAGTAGGGTCAATCACTAATGATTACTTTTTTAACAAATACAACATACTACATACTGTCATTGGCGCGAATTTATCGGATCGTTTTGCACAACTCTCTGTGATACTTACCACATTACCATCTATACATACAGACAAATCTATTAATACATTCCTTTCTCCTATTTCTTCCGAAATTTGGCAAAATTTACAAAAATTACTTTCTTTACATTTGGGTAGACTAAAGTGCCCTAAATACTAAGTTTGCACACGAAAAACTATGGTCTACAAATTAAAAATTTAATTTTGAATTCCAAAATTGTACTTGTTTGATGAGTGATTTTTTTTGAAACGAGAGCACTCAATGGTAGGTCTGTGCTTTAGCAGTTCTTCTATTATACAGTTCCTGTCTAAAGTCTCAGTTATTCGCCATTTTTAATGATTGTGCCTTAGTTCGGTTTCCCAAAATGTTATTAATTTCAGTTTTATGGTTCACATAATATGTTGCGGGGGAGGGGATTTTAGACAGACACTGTATATTACTTTCTGCGCAAAAAAAAATTGCATTAACTTCTTCCATTCGAATTTTTTAATTTTTTGAAAAAGAAAACCAAGAAGTGCAGTAAATGCAGAGTTTGTACCTAAATTGCAGCTCCCTAAAGGTAAACATTTTCTCTCATTCAACAATTGCATTTTGAGTTTCAAAAATTGCGTAACCATTTTTATACCGTTTTCTTCACTAAAAATTCAAAAATTGAATTTCGAGCTTTTTATACGTCCAAACCGCACTAGGCGTCGTGCAGGCTTACCGAAGTAAGCGGGTTGTCAAACCAGCTACAGTGAACATGGGCAGGGTTGATATAAGGAGTAAAATGATGACCTTACACTTACCATAAATCTACAACTCACAATGATCAACTGTATCCTACTCAGTAAAATCACTCACAACTTAAATTCAATCACACTCCAAAAGCTTTAATAAAATTTTAAAATGCAAGGGTCGTCGTAAAGTTATTGATCACACGATATTATATATATATATATATATATATATATATATATATATAATCCCAGTTAAAAAACGATAATTGAATACTTTTTTAGTATCCTTCGTATACATATAAATTTATTTTTCTGACTGTTATAAAACTCTGAATTAAATAACTATTACCTAATTTAGAAAAATCAAAATAAAAGTCAGTTTAATAGCAATTTTTGTATCAACGAAAGATTCGTTTATTACTGAAAAATTTAATACGTAACGATCAGTGCTTGTATCATAGATAATATCTGTATATTTTCTGAATACTTTATCTTTAAAATAATCGTATTTAAACACCTGGCAATTTGAATGAATTATAATAACTTAAATCTGGAATTTCTACTTAATAAAAATATTCTGTTATCAGTGTTTTGTATTTGATTGACTGTAAAATAGTTCAAAATAATTAAATTTTGCAATCGACCTGGCTCATTACGCAATTTCAGGTCGATCATTAAGCTCAAAAATATTCAAAGGTCACTCAATTACCAATAAATGTAACCTGTTATGCAATGTTACACAGATTAATGCCAAAATTTTATCTCAACTTGCACAAATATACAACAAAAGTAAATTAACTAATTTAATGTAAATATGTACAAATACGTGGCACCAAAAAGCACAACAAAAACGAATTCCCATAGATTAAAAATCTTATGTACTAAACACATTAAAATAGATAAACTTCAATTATCCTTTTAATAAGAAATTATTAACTCGTATTTTTATCTTTTAAACAAAGCCTAAAACTGTGACAAACATACTACGTTAGCTAACCCTCTGTCCATGATATAGTGAAGTCTATATAGTCTGCTTCTAGTAATCCTTGTTAAATTTGCGCTCTCTCTGGCACAAAGTGTCGTTCACACTCGTTTTTTAACATGGGCTCTTTGCTTTAAGGTTTGCCCTTCAATGTAAACGTTTATCACAATAACTGTTTCCACATAAATATTAATACTCATAGTTACCTTTACACAATCGATTTTACATTACTAACAAATGTACACATGTACTTCATTCAATGTCAATGATGACCACTAATCTCAACTAAATTAACAAGATTTTAACTATGTTACTTAAAGTGTTACTTCAGGCTTTCTTTTTATTATTATCGCACGCTCCACTACTTAATACTGTCAACAAAATATTTGCTGTTTTATTTTTAAATCTGCTGTTGTACTTTTTAATCCTTGAAGAAAATCACTATTTCTATCATGAACTTACAACTAAATGGTTTTATTTGTAGTATTTACATACGATCTATCCTCAGGAAGGGTTATAGCGGTCATTTACACATGTACTGCAGAACTGAATTTTTAAAAACAAAATCCACCAGTGACCATTCTAAGGTCTAAGCGATCTACTTTTACTTAGTTCAAACCGAACGGTGTATTACTGAACACTGTCAACAAAATAGTTACTGTTTTATTTTTAAATCTGCATTTGTACTTCAAATCCTTAAGGAAAATTCCTTCTTCAACTGACAATTATACTGTTTTATTTGTAATGTTTATATACGATATATCCCCAAGAAGGGTTATTGCAGTCATTTATATAAGTACTGCAGAACTGAAATTTTACAAACAAAATCCCTCACTGACCATTCTAAGGTCGGTTAAAAAAAACGGGCGCGGTGTACCTTTACTTAGTTCAAATCGAACGGTTCTTTCTTACGCCCTTATTAAACTCTCCCTCTAATACCTTCTGCCCGCCATACTATCAATCCCTTCGCGCTAATATCAAAATTCACATATCACTATCGTGTATTTGGTGCGTCGCTTTTCCGAGTCGAAATCTGAACCGGAACCACTTCCATCCATCTTGTTTTACTTTGTAAATTAACTCACACCTCTCCGAAAAAACCATTAATTGTAATTACATTCACTCTGCACACTATCCAGACCATAACTCAACTTTCTAAGAAAACCTCTGATATGGGCGATCTTTATTTCCACATAATTTAACTCCAGCAGATTATAACCACTTTACTCTTGAACGCACACTAAGTTTTTCCTTACTGCACCTTATTTACAAAATTTCTACAAACAAAAATATGCATACATACTCCTTTCTGTACGTAAATACAATTTCAATATCCCAAACTCACTCACCCACTCTTTTTATCTTAATTCTTTTATACACAGCAGCAAAGGACCAGTGGCAATTCGATAACCTTTTACCAGTGCCGTCTCAGTAATAATTTACTCACACATTGCTTTAACGTTTCCAACATGCAAAATCTTTCTACAACATTAAAATATTCTTTCATATGATATCTAATGCTTCATTAACAGTTCCAGTGGTGTATCATTTACACAAATTTACATTCTACATACACAAAATATTTCTTCGTGCAAACATTTCATTTTTATTCAAAATACGTTTCATACTTTATCAAGATACTTCATAGACACGATGAGTCACACTAGCCTTATAATCTCCGAAAACTGCACCAACATTTTAGCTTAAAAAAGGCCGTTAGTGCAAAAAAAATGGTGCGGCTATATTTTTTTAATTATTTCATTTTTTTTTGTTTTAAACAGCATATTAAAGATAGAAACCGATAGCGGCCAGTCTTGAAAAATTATTCAAGGTCAAAGGTCACAAAAATCAGTTTTTTGCAAAAATCTCGTTTTCTATGGCTCGGAGGTGGGTACAAGAAAGAAAGTTTAAATTACCTACAAAAATGGTCATATTCATTTTTCACGTACGACGAACCGTTTGCGAAGCAGAGTGATGAATGTGAACGTCGAGCGCTGTATCCGTTTCCGCACGACGAGTGAAGTAGAATACAAGGCGCGTTTTCTTTACATGGTGTCCACAGTAGGCCTAGTCCATGTTTAGTGTAAAAAATTACGTTTCGATGTGTTAATTATTGAAACTGCAACAGAAGAATCAATTGTTAACACTACTGTCGTAACAGGCGAGGACATCTCTTGATCATTGCAGGTATTAGGTTTTACAAAGTCGACAAGATCCAATACTGCCGTAAACTTGCCATCGCTTCAACCTACAACTGCAGCAGCTCAACAATACTTGCATCGTGTATATTACCAGGTCCAAGCATGGCTGGGAAGAGACATAGATCCACAACAGTGAGGCAGGATCTTTAATAACATTTGTTTAGAGCCCATTACAACAGATGCTATACTTAATACCATTTTTTGTAATTATACGAAATAATGTCGTGCAAATTGAGGACGCAGAAAAATTGGTTTATCTTGCTCCATTGTATGCGGTAACTTTTATGGACAATCATTTCTCAATGCAATGCCTGAAGCTTCTGCTGTTGGTTGTTGCGATAATATTTCTGTTGAGAGTGATATTAATCTTTTTGTAACAAATATCAGCAAGATGAGAAAGATAACTCAGTTACAGGCCTCTTAGAACCTGACAATGAAATAGTAATACATGAAATTTATGAAGATGAGGACGAAACGTAATTTTGTTACACTCAAAATGGACTAGACCTACTGGGGACACCATGTAAGATAAACGCGCCTTGTATTCTACTTCAATGGTGGTGCGAAAACCGATTCGTCACTGTGTACTTCGCAAACGGTTCGGCGTACGTGAAAAATGAATAGAACCATTTTTGTAGATAATTTCATGAACTTTATTTCTTGTAACCACTTCAATTGACTTCCGAGCCAAAGAAAAAGAGATTTTTGCAAAAAACTGAATTTTTTGACATTTGACTTTGAATAATTAAAGTCTGGTCGCTATGGTTCTCTATTTTTAATATGCTGTTTAAAACAACAAAATACAGCGATTACAAAAAAAAAATTGCTACCACCATTTTTTTTGCGCTGAAAACCTAAAATGACTAGTTTCATGATTAATCAAAAGCTTTAAATGTTCAGTTTTAATAAAAAAGAAACCTATTTTTTACTGGTTTCTCCCCAGGGATGGTGAAAATTAGATAAAAAACTACTTTTATGTTTGATAAATAACTGAATGAGAGGTGCTTCATGTGTGGACTTTTGAAGGCCAAAATTTAACCGTTCTATTTTTTTTTTTTGCTTGATATATCATTTTCTGCGTACGAATTCGAAAATTGAATTGCGAATTACAAAAATTGCTATTTCTTATTACAAGACCAAAAAGTGCCCTATGTGCAGAATTTCTATTTCTACATTTTGCACACGAAACAACATTGTCTACAAATTCACAAATTGAATTTTGAGTAACAAAATTACATTAAGTTGTTTAATCAGAAAACTTTTGTAAACGAAAATCAAAATATAGTGCTAAATGGTAAGTTTCTGTTTGAGAAATTGCTCTATTTTTATCATTTTCTGCGCCAAAACTCAAAAATTGAATTATGAGTTAAAAAAATTGCATTAACTTCCTTCATACGTAGTTTTGTACAACCCTGTTTGAGTTGTATTAAAATATACCTTAATCTAAGGTCTTTCATTCGTTCTGTTGTAAATATAAGAAAAAATTTTAATTAATTATTACATTATAGCGATGAGGTAGGCAACTTAATTTGCATTTTGGTGTAACTTAAGTGCATATCTTCTTAAGGGTATATTTCTTAAAGGTTTATACTCCCACTTCAGATTATTTTTCTGATCATTTTATTCGCGGATTACGTCACCGTGACTTATTGCTGCGCAAATCCTTTCGCGCACGACTACCTCGTCTAATTTCAACGCATCCATTTTTTTCACTTCCTGATGAAGGTTGTGAGAAGCAGAAAGTTTTTTTTGGGTTTTTCACCTAAATTTTGTGGTAAGATATCTTTTAACTCGTAATACTAAAAATTAAAACATTTGCTCTTTTCAGGAACTTTTACTTCGCGTTTATTTTACTTTTATTTTACGTTCCTTTCTTTTATTTTTACTGTGATTTACACTTTAATTACATTTTAAGTACGCATTTAATTTTACTGTTGCGTACGCTTTCATTTTATGATTGCAATTTCTGCATTGAAAATTTCAAGAAATGCAATAAATATTGGATTATTCAATTTCAAGAAGAAAATTTATAAGGATAATTCCAGTTTTGGGTAAAGCATTATTACAAGATATTGCACAATATTGTGGCAAAGATGACATCACCTCTGTTGAAATTTCCGTAACCATTTAGATACCAGAGGTTATTAAAAAATTTGTGTACAAACATTTTACAAACAGGTATTTATGTAATGAATTTTTTGTAGAAGACTAGAATTTTAAGATATATTTTATTTAACCCTATCATTAACTGTTAATAAACATATTTGTATATTTTTATTTTTTTACATTTTGATAAAATTTTTAGTGTAGAACTCGGTTTAGTTATTCCGAGCATTATTAAAAATAACTTGGCGTCCGAGATCATTTTTATTAGTGTTACATTGCAATTTTTTTATATTGATGTTCAGTGGAAGTAAGCTAGCAGATTTTTTGGTAATTAAGAAAATTAAAAGATTGAACCTCCCCACTTAAACTACCGACTGGGACAAAGGCATTATTAGTGGTGAATGGTTAGTATCTCCAGTTAGTTTAATGATTTGTGTTTTTGGAGAACTTATTTCTCTAGTTCTTTATTACATTATTTTTTATACGATTACCATTTACACCAGCTACATTATAGTTTTTACATAAAATAGTTTTTTTTGCAATCTACAGCACTCTGAAAGTAAACATTTTCTTAATTAAAAAGTGCATTTTAAGTTCCAGAACTGCGTCAACCATTTTTCTACATCGTTTTTTGCACAGTTGAGAAAAATCAAAAGTCAAAGTGACCACTAAATATGTTTTTTTACTAGACTCTACACTGAAAGTACTGATCCAAGAAATGGAATTTTGAGTTCCAAAAATTGCATCAACCAGTTCCATAAGTAAACTTTGTTGAAAAAATATCAGAAAAGTGCATTAAATGGATAGTTCCGATGTAATAAAATTTTTCTGTGTTAATGAGTTTTTTTTTTGTAAAATGAAATCAAAGAATAAGCACTTCATCATTAGTTTTTACGTGAGAACTTTTTTATATCATTCATTTTTAAATTTTAATTTTCACGATTATCACTCATAATTAAGATCTTATCTGGTGGGTATGAAGTCGTGTATTTTTTATTAATTTTTTACAAATTTTTAGTATCAGTTACACTTATTTTCTTCATTAAATGATAATAATTTTTAAAATTCAAAAATTGAATTTTATATCCCTTTTTTTTTGAAGAAAAAGAAAATCCTTTTTTTTTCGGCACACTGAACATACTAAATCAATATTTTGTGCAAATTCAAAAATTGTTTTTGGGTTACAAAAATTGCATTAACTTGTTTGATAAATAAACTTTTGTAAAAGAAAACAATAAAATCCTCACTAAATGGTGAGTTTGTGCGGTTGTAATTGTTTTTTTTATATCACTTTCTGCGAAAAAACTCAAAAGTTGCATTTCGAATTGCAAAAATTGATTAGTTGCCTTCATGAGTATTTTTTAACTTTTTTTGGAGAAGAAAATCCAAATGTGTACTAAATGATGCGTTTGCATATAATAAGGCTCTTTTATTGTTCTGCACATTAAAATAGCATTTCCTACAAATTCAAAAATTCAAAAATTGGATTGTTTTAAGATGTGTAAACGCTTTTGTAAAAGAAAAAAAGATACCTATGGATGGTATGTATTGTATATCGTTTTTGCGTACCAAGACAGAAAATTGCATTTTTATGTATATGATTTTTTCTACATTCTGCACACGAAACAATGTTGTCCACAAATTCAAAAATTGAATTTTGTTGGAAAAGCAAACTTTTTAGAAAAAATGTTTTTACTGTGTTTGAATGAGATTGTCTGATGAATAAACGTTTTTGTGAAAAAAAATAAAGAATGGCCATGGATGGTAAGTTTGTTCATAAGAATTTGTTTTTTTTTTCTGCGCACCAATTCAAAAATGGTATTTCGAATTACAAAAATTACTTTACCTTATATCATGAATTTTTTTTTTTTGAATATCAAAAAGTGCTGTCTTTTTTCTGTACGTTGCACAATTAGAGCGGAGCGAAAAAATTAATTGTCGAAAAGTGAGATGGAATACATTAGAAAATCTGGACATTGTTTGTATAAGTAACACCACAAAAGCATTTATTTATAACATTTGGTTTGGAGATGCCCCAGGGGGTTTAAAAGTTGGGTAGTGGGGTAAAAAAATTAATTTTTTAATGAAGTTGTAATTTTATCCAGTAAACAAAAAAATAGTTGGAATAATTTAAATAAGGTTTGAATTGACCTATCAAGTAGTGTTACTAAAGAAATTTTTTGTATTACTTGATTTAGAGGTGCCCCAGAGCGGTATAAAAATGGGTCGTTTTCCTTTAACTTACCAATGCACTTATGAACTTAAAGTACCTACTATAATTTGTGTAACTAAAAATAAAGTTTGTAAAAACAATTATAATGGACCTTTGTACTCGTTTCTATTATTTCATCACTACGCCAATGACACCTTCTCCCACTTTAGCAGCGTAAAAGTCACGTAGACAACACTAGGTCAGTGTTTTGTTTTCTGTCTTCGTTAGATATTAATATTAGTGAGTTGGTGAGTCAAGTGTAAAAGTTTGTGGTATAATTTATTTTTAAATTCCCAAAATCGCTACCACAGTATTTGAAAAAAGCAGTAAGTTAAACATTACATTTTACTATATTTCGGTAAGTGCAAATACAAACATTATTATTTATGAGAAATATCATCGAAAATGAAAATAATGTTATGAGTTATTATTTGTTGATAAAACATAATTTTAGTCATCCTTAAAAGGAAAGGATCCTCCAGTAGGTGAAATAGCAAAGCAAGTAGCTGTCAGAGTAGCATAAATATGGAAATCTCTTCCAAAAGTGATTCATAAACGAGTATTGCAAATGATCACAGGTTTCCATGACAAATACAGAAATATTATGAAACTTTATAAGCAACGTCGAGGTAACGAAAATTAAAACTAGCAAATTTTATAGAAGCTTCAAAAGTGCTATTTGATATATGTGCCTGTAAATGTGAAGCATTTGAAAACTGCAAATGCGAAAAAGATTGTCGGGTCCCAAGAAGAGAGCAAGAATTTTTGCTCGATCAGAGACGCGAAAGAAAGATGTTTATTGGTTCTGTGGATATCATTACGACCAACTCATAAAAACGAAGATTGGAGAGAAAAGAAAGAGAAACTGCAAAGTATAACATTATAAATTCAGACCAGCCATCTTGTTGATGGTGCTGAGATATCACTTCAATCCCAATCCATATTAAACCTAAGTTCTATTAAACAATTAGAGTCCCAAGAAGCAGTGGATGAGAGAAAAAAGAAAATAAGACTTAAGTTTACCTAATGTAGCCCTCCCGTGTGATCGGACTGGTGTATTCGATAGGTCTGCAGCACATATTGTATCTGCTGTACTAAAGGACATTGGAATGATATCAGCAGAGGATAAAAGTCATGTTGTGGATCGTTCTAAAATGAGGCGGGAAAGGTGTAAACTTCGAAGCAATTTACAATCTAAAAATACACAAGAACGGTTTCTTGGGTAGTATTTTGACAGCAGAAAAACATAACACTCTCAAATGAGAAAATTGGTGAAAAATATTATCAGAAATCGAAATCTGAGGAACATTATGTTGTTGTTAAAGAACCGGGGCATGTTTACTACGGCCATGTAACTTCTCTGTCAGGAGCTGCAGAAGCAATGAAATCAAGCATTGTCAAATACTTTACAGATAAATCTATAGATTTATCTTTGTTAACAGTTGTAGGATGCGATGGCACCGTTGTCAACACTGGTGGAAAGGGAGGTACTATTCGTATTTTACAAATGGAATTAAATAGACCTCTGCAGTAGTTTATTTGCCAGCTGCATTCAAATGAACTCTCTTTGCGCCACATTGTTGCAACATTTGGATGGGCAAACAACAGGACCAAGAGCTTTTGCAGGTGCAATAGGAAAAAAACTTCAAGGCTGCGAGAAGCTTCCTATAGTAAGCTTTGGCGCAATTACGACTAATTTACCGGCTGTGACAAATGAAAGTGACTTGAGCGTAGACCAAAAATATGTAATTCATATAATGAGAGCTGTTGTTAATGGAGAATGTTCCCCAGACTTAGCGAAGATACAACCTGGTCCAATGTCTCACTTTCGTTGGCTTACAACAGCGAACCGAATTTTACGTTTGTATATTTCAACAGTAGATCCAAGTGAAAATTTAAAAATTCTAGTAAACTTCGTAATGAAAGTATATGGACCGATGTGGTTTGAAATAAAACTGAATTCGTCTTGTACAAAAGGTGCAAACCATCTGTGGATGACAATGAGAAAAGAACCGTTTTCTGGATAATGATATAAAAAAGGTTATTGATCCAGTTATTCAAAGGAATGGCTGCTTCGGGCATCCTGAAAAGATTCTTTTATGCATGTTGGCAGATGAAAATAAAACTACAAGGGAGCTAGCATATCGTCGTATCTTGAAGGTAAGATTACAACCAAAATCGACAAATATTCGGCAATTCGTGGTACCTCCCTTCAATTTTAACGCTTCCTGGATAATATAGATTGGCAACATACGATAGTGACCGAACCACCATTACTAGCCAAATTTTCCACAGATGAAATTAAAGAAATTGTAGAAAATAAACTTGAACCGGACAATGCTATTTTAAAGTTTCCAAATCATACGCAAACAGTAGAGCGTTGTATTAAGCTACTGACAGAAGCATCCAGAGCAGTTTGTGGTCAAGAATCCAGAGATGGTTTTATTAGAACCACTCTTGAGTCCCCTAGTAACATGCCTTGTTTCGAGACGAAATCGCATTTTATTATGAAATAATGTAACAAATTCATGTTAATTTTAAAATAAATAAAAATAAGTTTCATGTTTAAATAATCAAAATCCATCTTTATAATCGCTTAATTGTTAGTTGTAAGGCCTATTAAAAAATGTTGACCTTATTTTTAATTAAAAAAAAATTTTTTTTTTTGAAAATATACCCGCTTGGGGTACCTCCAAACATTAAGTTGGAAACACAGGCTTTTGTACAGGTTTACATTAGGCACGTATACAGATTTTTAAAGGTATTCCTTGTTGAAAATCATAACTTGAATTTTCATCACCTATACGCCCGCTCCGCACTATTGCACATTTAAACAATATTGTCCACAAATTCAAAAATTGAATTTTGAGTTACCAGAATATCATTACCTTGCTTCATGGGTAGTCTTTTATTTTGTTGAAAAAGAAATAAAAATAAATTACAGTAAATCGAGAGTTTGTACATAAATTGTTTTTTTTTGCAATTTGCAGCACTCTGAAGGTAAACATGTTCTTCAATTCAAAAATTGGATTTCAAGATTCAGCAATTGAGCCAACCATTTTTTAGAAAAATAAAAATCAAAAAGGTCTCTAAATGGTGCGTTTATACATAATATAAGGTTTCCTTATCAGATTCTTTACACTGAAACTATCAATTCAAAAATTAAATTTCCGGCTCCAAAACATACATCAACTTGTTTCATGACTAATCACAAAGCGCTAGTTGTTAAGGTATAATAAAAAAGAAACCCTTTTCGTGACTACGTTCTGAACATGGAGGCTGAAATTGAATGTGGTGTGCTTCATATATGGTTTTCCATAAACTAAGATTTAACCGTCTGAATTTATTTTTTAAATGTTTGCGAAAAATTATCCAAACGCATTAAATTCTGTTTTGTACCATGGATTTTTCAATTCTCAAAATAAAAAAATCTCCCTGAAATCAGTTTTTTTTTTTTTACGGATAATGAAAATACAAGTTATGAATATAAGCTATAACAAAGTTGAGGCATTAGGCCCAAATAGCGACCAAAATGTTCAAAAATTGTGTATGTTCATTAATACTGTTTTTTTGAAAACTCAAACACAAATTGGATTAACTGCACTTCAAAATTCAAAAAGGTCTATCTAATGTTTAACGTATGGTACATAAGTTTTGAGAAAAAATGTAGTTTCGAGAAAATAATCAACAGGCGAAATCACCAAAATAATTAAATTTTATCTAAGCTTAACGATTCATGGTTTTCATAAACCTTTCGACACAATAATGACCAAAATTCTTCTATTGGTCGAGCGTTAAGAACGTTTGGAGGGTTAACTTCTACATGATTGACGTTATTCTGCTCCAGCCAGTCTCGAGTCCCTCTGACATAATGGTACGAAGCGAGATCGGGCCAAAAATTGTGTACGTTCATCAATACTTTTTTGTGAAAACTGAAATTGGATTAACTGCACTTCAAAATTTAAAAATATCTATCTAATGTTTAAAGTATGGTACTTAAGTTTTGAGAAAAAATGTATAGTTGTAAGAAAAGAATCAACAGGCGAACTTACCAAAATGATTAAATTTTATTTAAACTTAACGAGTAATGGCTTTCATAAACATTCCGACACAATAATGACCAAAATTCTTCTATTGGTCTAGCATGAGGAACGTTTGGAGGGTTACCTTCTCTTGGTACATAATTGACGTTATTCTGCTCCAGCCAGTCTCGAGTCCCTCTGACATAATGGTACGGAGCGAGATCGGGCCAAAATCTTATTTCATCGTTCTGATGATGGGTATTAATAAAATTAAGCAGTCTCGGTAAGCATTTTTGCGTATAAAGCCCAGCATCCACAGCTTCTCTCCAAACTCTGCCAACATAAGGTATTGAAACATCAGTCACTGAAATTGCACACTAGGCTAAAACATTGTCAGAAAATTTTACTGCAACATATAGGTATTCTTTCTAGCTGTACCTGGGTCTATTTAAGACAACTCCTACGTTTTCTATAAACTACACCATTTCTTGACAAAGTTCTCTGGATGGTATTGTATGAGACCTCAAAACGACGACCCATATTTCGCCTAGCGATTCCAATTCTGTTTTGAGCGGGTTGTACCAATCTGTTAGTCGTGTTTTGATGCAAAACATGAGGTCTGCCAGTTTTGGGCACATTAATGCAAGGTATACACTCTTCGCAATCTCTTATTGCCCGATAAATTGTTGCATGACTAACGTTTTGATCTCTGAACTAATTTACAATTTGATTTTTGGGCAACTGTTCAACTAAGCTGTAGATTAATGTATTTAACGCAATGAAAAAGACCATCCAGACTCTTCCAAAACATTACCAACAATTGAGGATTTATAATTTGCATCTGCATTTACGACATTCTTGTACTGGTTTTGTCGTAGGCATAACGGTAATAGTTAAAGAATTTTCACGTCTTAGAATTAGAATAAAATTGCTCTAAGTCGGCGGTGTCCTCCCGTGTTCGCTGTATATTTGAACGGTCCAAGACGCCGAACTTGACCGAAACACCGACTACCATTTCGTTGAATATGCCCAATCTGACAAATTTTAAAAGTGGACCATTACGCCGACAAAGACTAAAACGCCGAACAAGATATAGCACATCCCCGAATAACCAAACGCCGAGATATTTTAAAACTCAAAAACGCCGAACGTGACTAAAACGCCGTATTTCAGTATTGGGGCATTATGCCGAATATGACTATTATGACGGATTTTAAACTGGACCATTACGCCGATACGATAATTTCATAGGTCCAAAGCGCCGAAACTTAATATTGCAAGACTGCCCTCACCAGTTTTTTATAGTAACTTATACATCCTAATAAAGACCAAAATTAGTCTACCAAAATAAAAAGTGTAGAATTGTACTTTTGATGGGAGTATTTCATTAACTTGTCCACATATTTGGTTTAATATATTTTACGTCATTATGCCCTAACTGTATAATGATGTTTATTATATACGAATTCTAGTAGGGAAAGTATTAAGAAACATAGATAATATTCATTACTACCTGAAGGATTGTCATTAATTAACAAAATTTAATATTGCATTCCATATAAACGTTTGACATTCGGCGTTTTGTAAATTCGGTGCTTTGTTCATTCGGAGGTTTGGTCATCCGGCGCTTCAGTCAAATTGTAGGCGTATAGGTCAAACGTTAAAATTCCGCAGAATGGGTGCATTCAGAGAAATGTTCGAAGACGTTTTGGTCACATTCGAGGTAATGGTCCAATATTGAAATTCGGCGGAATGGCCGCAATCGGTGCTTTGGGCATTCGGCAAAAAGTCGGTATTTTGTCTTTGTCGGCGTAATGGCCAAACTCTAAAATTCAACACTTACAGCTCCTATTTCTTTTTCTAGCGATTAATTTGATAAACACAAATTGTCTTTTAGGATTTAGCAAGTAATTTGTAGTTATCAAATAACGGTAATTTTAAGAGCAGAAGAGATGTTGTTGAAACGCGCTAGAAAGTCTTGATGATGCCTGCTTGAGCGAAACTTGCTTTGAAGCTTGGTGTAATTAAAAAGTATTCCGTAATGTCACTATCCCATATATAATTTAGAAGCTATTAGCACCATCGCGTGGTATAATTTGAAATTATAATACAGCTAGCATTGCCTTCTTGTAGTAATTAGGAGTTAAGATACAGTTTGAAACGTGATCAGATAGTATATTAGCACTGCTGAAACATACAAATATCTAGTAAAAAACTACAACATTGCAAACAATATTACATTCAAAACAAATAAACACCAGATTACGTGAACACCCCAAATATGCATGCTATCAAAGAAATAAACGAAACATTTAAAGGTATAAACATGCAGTTTCTCAACGATTAAATACGGAAGCATGCAAACACCCTACACTAGTTAACGAACACACTCTCTTGCTCTCGATTAGTGGGCGAATCGTATAGGAATTGTACCGACAAATAGGCCCAAACCCAGAAAAACTAATTCATAACATCTCACGACTGATTTCTATTTTTAGGACATTTCCTTATCACCAGAAAGAAAGTCCTCAAAAATGCCAGCATTGGGATATTTACAGAAGCCGATGGAAATATTACGATTTTAATGTAACGTTCTAGAAAGTGACATTAGCCGTCACGGCCCCGAGGGTGCACTGACAAACAGATAAATTTAAAATCAGTGCACTTCCGTTAGAAGCCCATGACACCCTGTCGTGCACGTGAGCCGCGTTAATTCGGGCTGCTTCGGATAAAAGTCTGGGCAGCAGACAGACCGAGCTCCGAAGCAGTGTTTTTTCTTTTTCTTAAAAAGACAAAACTCAACTCGGTATCAAACCAAAAAATTCAAATATTTTTTTTCAACTAATTATAACTAATTGTTTTGCATCAAAACACGACTAACAGATTGGTACAATCCGCTCAAGACAGAATTGGAATCACTAGTTGAAAGATGGGTCGTCGTTCTGGGGTCTCATACAAGACCGTCCAGAGAACTTTGTCAGGAAATGGTGTAGTTTATAAAAAGCGAGGAAGGAAGTGTTCTAAATTCATCCAGGTACAGCTCGAAAGAATACCTGTATGTTACAGCAAAATTTGCTGATAAAAGTTTTAGACTAGTGTGCAATTTCAGTGACTGATGTTTCAATACCGTATGTTGGCAGAGTTTGGAGAGAAGCTGTGGATGCTGGGCTTTATACGCAAAAATGCTCACCAAGACTGCTTAATTTTATTAATACCCATCATTAGAACGATGAAATAATATTTTGGTCCGATCTCGCTTCGTGCCATTATGTCAGAGGGACTCGAGACTGGCTGGAGTATAATAACGTCAATTATGTACCAAGAGAAGGTAACCCTCCAAACGTTCCTCAAGCTAGACCAATAGAAGAATTTTGGTCATTATTGTGCCGGAAGGTTTATGAAAGCCATTACTCGTTAAGTTTAAATAAAATTTAATCATTTTGGTAAGTTCGCCTGTTGATTCTTTTCTTACAACTATACATTTTTTCTCAAAACTTAAGTACCATACTTTAAACATTAGTTAGATTTTTTTGAATTTTGAAGTGCAGTTAATCCAATCTGTGCTTCAGGTTTCAAAAAAAAGTATTAATGAACGCACACAATTTTTAAACATTTTGGTCACTATTTGGGCGTAATACCTCAACTTTGTTATAACTTCATTCATAATTTGTATATTCATTATCTATAAAAAAAACAAAGATTGATTTTTTAGTTTGAGAATTGAAAAAATCCATAGTACAAAACAGAATTTAATGCAATTAAAAATTATTATTAATTTTATTAATAATAATAAAATTAATAATAATTTTTAATTACATATTTACCTTTGAACTTATACTTATAATAATTTAATATTAGTCAAGTTGCTTTGGTATGTGTGAATCCTTGCGATATTGCAGGCTCACATTCCTTTAACATAAGTAATTTGATTGTAATCTCATTATATTTAGAATTTACATCAGTTTTACATACATAAAGACAAAATTTACATCGATTGGGGCTTGAACCTTGATGGCGCAGTTGGTTAGCGCGGTACTCTAGCAAAGTACAGGTCGTAGGTTCAAATCCTACTCGAGGTAAACTTTTTATTTATGTATTTAATAAAATTAATAATAATTTTTAATTACATATTTACCTTTGAACTTATTCGTTCATAACAAAAACTTATAAGAATTTAATGCGTTTGGAGAATTTTTCGCAAACATTTAAAGACGGTTAAATCTTAGTCTATAAAAGCCCACATATGAAGCACACCACATTCAAGCGTTTATTTACATTAAAGCAGTGTTTTATTTCAGCCGCCAAGATGAGAAAGTAGTCAAGAAAAGGTTTGTTTTTTATTAAACTTTAACAATTAGTGCTTTACGATTAGTCGTGAAACAAGTCGATGCATGTTTTGGAGCCGGAAATTTAATTTTTGAATTGATAGTTTCAGTGTACAGAATCTGATAAGACAACCCTTATTATGTATAAACTCGCCATTTAGTGACCTTTTTGACTTTTGTTTTTCTTCATTGTGCAGAAAACAGTATGAAGAATAGTTGGCGCAATTGGTGGATCTTAAAATCCAATTTTTGAATTGGAAAACATGTTTGACTTCAAAGTGTTTCAAATTGCAATAAAAAAAAACAGTGTATGTACAAACTCTCGATTTACTGTAACTTATTTTAATTTCTTTTTCAACAAAATAAGAAAACTACCCATGAAGCAAGGTAATGCAATTTTGATAACTCAAAATTCAATTTTTGAATCTGTGGACAATATTGTTTCAGTGTGGAACATACCGAAAAAAGACATAATCCTGGAAATTTCGAATTTAAAGCACTTTTTGGTATTCAAAAAAAAACTCATGATATAAGTTAAAGCAAAAAAACAAATTCTTACGAACAAAATTAACATCCAGGGCCATTCTTTATTTTTTTTCACAAAAGCGTTTACTCAACTTATGGAGACTTTTGTAACTCAAAATTCGATTTTCGTGCAGAAACTGACAAAAAGAAAACAATTACAAGCAAACTTACAATTTACCACTACTTTTTAATTGTTTTCTAAAAAGTTTGAGTTTCCAAGTTAATACACGATTTGTAACTCAAAATTCAATTTTTGAATTTGTGGACAACATTTTTTCGTGTGCAGAATATAGAAAAAGTATATACATACAATCTAAGCATTTAGGGCACTTTTTGATCTTCAAAAAAACTCATGGGGTAAGTTCAAGCAGTTTTTGTAACTCGAAATGCAATTTTCTGTCTTGGTACGCAAAAACGATATACAATACATACCATCCATAAGTATTTTTTTTCTTTTACTAAAGCGTTTACACATCTTAAAACTATCCAATTTTTGAAGTTTTGAATTTGTAGGCAATGCTATTTCAATGTGCAGAACAAAAAAAAAGCCTTATTTTATACAAACGCATCATTTAGTACACGTTGGGATTTTCTTCTCCAAAAAAAGTTAAAAAATACTTATGAAGGCAACTAATCAACTTTTGCAATTCGAAATTAAATTTTTGAGCTTTTGTGCTGAAAGTGGTATAAAAAAAACAATTACAACCGCACAAATTCACCATTTAGCGAGATTGTATTGTTTTCTTTTACAAAAGTTTATTCATCAAACAAGTTAATACAATTTTTGTAACTCAAAATTAAATTTTTGAATTTGTACAAAATATTGATTTAGTATGTTCAGTGTACCGAAAAAAGGATTTTGTTTTGTACAAACTCACCATGTAGTACCAATATTGATTTTCTTTTTCTTCAAAAAAAGTCATATTAAATTCAATTTTTGAATTTTAAAAGCTTTTATCATTTAATGAAGAAAATAAGTGTAATTGATATTACAAATTTGTAAAAAATTAATGAAAAATCCAGGATTTCATACCCAACAGATAAGACCTTGATTATGAGTGATAATCGTGAAAATTTTAATTTAAAATAAATGATATAAAAAGTTTCTCACGTAAAAACTAACGATATAGTGCTTGTTTTTTAATTTCATTTTACAAAAAAAAAAACTCATTCACACAGAAAAAAATCTATTACATCGAAACTCTGCATTTAGTGCACTTTTATGAAATTTTTTCAACAAAGGTTACTTATGGAACTGGTATAAAGAATCTAGTAAAAACACATTATATTGTGTATAACACGCCATTTAGTGGCCGGTTTGACTTTTGGTTTTTCTTCATTGTGCAGAAAACGATGTAAAAAAATGGTTGACGCAATTTTTCGAACTTAAAATTTATTTTTTTAATTAAGAAAATGTTTACTTTCAGAGTTTTTTTTTTACAAAAAAAACCTATTTTATGTACAAACTGCATTTTTTCTTCTTGTTTTCAAAAAAATAAAAAAATTACGTATGAAGGAAGTTTTAACTCATACTTCAATTTTTGAGTTTCGGCGCAGAAAATGACAAAAGTAGAGCAATTTCTCAAACACAAACTTACCATTTAGCACTATATATTGATTTTCATTTACAAAAAAGTTTTCTCATCAAACAAATTAATACAATTTTTGTTACTCAAAATTCAATTTGTGAATTCGTGTGCAAAATGTAAAAGTATATACATAAAAATTCAGCATATATGGCACTTTTTCATCTCATGTAATGAGAAATAGCAATTTTTTAACTCGCAATTCAATTTTTCAATTAATACGCAGAAAATGATATACCAAGCAAAAAAAATAAATTGAACGGTTAAATTTTAGCCTTCAAAAGACCATTCATGAAGCACCTCTTATTCAGTTGTTTATCAAACATAAAAGCAGTTTTTTACCTAATTTTCTGCCTCACTGGGAAAAACCAGTAAAAAGGGGGTTTCATTTTTATTAAAACTGAACGTTTAGGACTTATGATTCGTGATGAAACTAGTTGGGGCAGTTTTTGGCGCTTATAAGCCTATTGTGACGCATCGTGTATATGCAGTATTTTGATAACGTATGGAACGTATTTTGAGTATAAATGAAGTGTTTACACAAAAAATTATTTTGTGTATGTCGAATGTAAATTAGTGTAAATGATACGCCACTGGAATTTTTAATGAAGCATTAGATATCGTATGAAAGAATATTTGAATGTTGCGGAAACATAATGTTTGAGTAAATTCTTACTCAGACGGCACTGGTAAAAGCCTACCGGATTGCCACTGGTCTTTTGCTGCTATGTATTGAAGAACTGAGATAAAAAGAAGACGTATATGTGAGTGAGTTTAGGATATTAATATTATATTTACGTACAGAAAGGGATATGTATACATATTTTTGTTTGTAGAAATTTTGTAATATGGCGCACTAATGGAAAACTCAGTGCGTATTCAAGAATAAAGTTGTTAGAATCTGCTGAAGTTATATTGTGCAGAAATAGAGATCACCCACATGAGAGGTTTTCATAGAAAGTTGAGTTATGGCCTGAATAGTGTATACAGTCAATATAATTACAATGAATGGTTTTTTCGGGGAGTTGTGAGTAAATTTACAAAGTAAATCAATATGGCTACGTTGTTCTTACTTTGGATAGAAGTGGTTTCGTTTCAGATTCCGACTCGTAAAAGCGACGCACGAAATACACGATTGTGATAGGTGAATTTTGATATTAGCGCGAAGGGATTGGTATTATGGCGGGCAGAAGGTGTAATAGGGACAGTTTAATAAGGGTGTAAGAGAGAACCGTTCGGTTTGAACTAAGTAAATATACATCGCGTGCGGTTTAGAATGGTCAGTGGTGGATTTTGTCTGTAAAAATTCAGTTCTGGAGTACTTATATAAATGAATGCAATAGCCCTTCTTGGGAATATATCGTATATAAACATTACAAATATATCAAACAGTATAAATGTCAGTTGAAGAAGGAATTTTCCTCAAGGATTTAAAGTACAAAAGCAGATTTAAAAATAAAACAGCAACTATTTTGTTGACAGTGTTCAGTAATACAGCATAAGATAATAATAAAAAGAAAGCTTGAAGTAACCCTTTAAGTAACAGAGTTAAAAGTCTGTTAATTAAGAGATTAGTGGTCCTCATTGACATTGAATCAAGTAAATGTGTACAATCGTTGGTAATATAAAATCGATTGTATAAGGGCAACTAAGATTTTAATACTTATATGGCAACAGTTATTCGTTTACGTTGAAGGGAAAACCTTAAAACAAGGAGCCTGTGAGAAACACTCGTGTGAATGACAGACATTTGCGTTCGTTAGTGAGTTTAGTGGCCGGGTTATACAGCCATTACGGCCATCTTCTGTATTCTATGGCAGTCTGGGTGCAAATTTAACAAGGATTACTGGAAGCATACCATATGAACTCTACTCTATCACGGACAGATGACTAGCTATCATAACTTGTAAGAAATAGTTTCAGGCTTCGTTTAAAAGATAAAAGTATGATTGCCTTTTAAGTTCATTCTTGCTTGTCGAGTTAATGCTTTCTTACTAGTAAAAGGATAATCGAACTTTATCTATTTTAATGTGTTTAGTGTATAAGATTTTGCGGGAATTTTTAATCTATAAGAACTGGTTTTTGTTGAGCTTGCGCTTTTGAAGCCACGTGTTTGTACATATCTACATTTGCAAATTGGTCAATATATACCCATTATTTAATTTACTTTTGTTGTTTATTTGTATCAGTTGAGATAAAATTTTAACATCAACCTATGTAAAATTGAATAGCGAGTTACATATATTGATAAATCAAGTGACCTTTGAATATCTTTGAGCTTAATGATCGACCTGAAATTGCGTAATAAGCTAGGTCGAATTCAGTTATTTTGAACTATTTTACAGTCAATAAAGTACAAAACACTGATAACAGTATACTTTCATTATGCAGAAATTCCAGATTTAAATTATTACAATTCATTCAAAGTATTCAGAAAATATGTAGATGTTATCTATGATAAAAGCACTGATCATTACGTATTAAATTTTTCAGTAATTAACGAATGTTTCGTTGATACAAAAACTGCTATTAAACCGACTTTTATTTTGATTTTTTAAATTGGGCAATAGTTATTTAATTCAAAATTGTATAACAGTCAGAAAGATAAATTTATATGTGTAAGATACTTAAGAAGTATTCAATTATCGATTTATTTTACTTTATTTTATATATACAGGGTGTGATCAATAAGTTTACGACGACCAGTGTATTTCAAAATTTTATTAACCTTTGGAGTGTAATTGAATTTGATTTGACTGAGTAAGCTACAATCTTGTCTTCCACAGTCAGATAGGATTAATTTAACATCCCACCTAAGACTATTTATTTTATAAAAATTTAAGATTTTGGTGACGCCTAGAGACAATTTTTCCTGGACTGAGAATTGTGAGTTTGGGATTTCCAGTAAGTTTAAGGCGTTTGAAAGTACCTTTCAATCATTTTACTCCTTATATCGACCCCGCTCATTTTCACTGTAGCTGGCTTGGCAACCCGCTTACTTCGGTAAGCCTGCACGACGCCTAGTGCGGTTTGGACGTGTAACAAATCCGAAATTCAATTTTTGAATTTTTAGTTTCAGAGTAACTTATTAAAATACATTATATTGTGTATAAACACACCATTTTTCTTCAGGGTGCAGAAAACGCTATAAAAAATGGTAGTCGTAATTTTTGTAACTCAAAATGCAATGATTACTTTCAGGATGCTGCAGATTGAAAAAAAACAATTTAGGTACAAACTGTCCATTTAACGCACTTTTTGTTTTCTTTTTCTTCTCATGAAAGAAGAAAGTAATATACAGTGTTACTGCTTTTTTTCACTTGAGTCGAATTTGTATATTATGATTTTTTCTCTAAGCACTTGACTACTCTCAGATTCGAACTTGCTACCTTTCACTTCCTAATCTGACATCTTTACCGTTGAGCCACTGAGTAATCCAACATATATTTTTTAGAATATATATACTGTGTTTTGTCGAAAAAGCGTTACACACCGATGACTCAGACTCGTTCGTGTTTTATCGAAATAACACCTTTTCTTGTGTACCACCGATGTGTCACAATTGTGTATTATCGCATAGACAGAGAGATACACTTGTATTTTCAGCGATATAGTGCCTTTTATTATATCAACGAAGGATCATGCCGATTGAAATAGTGCATTCTTTTCAACTCAATATCAATACCATTTATGATACACACTCATCGCAATAAAGGCGCTTGTGTAACATCGATGGCCGACACCCGTATCTTTCTTGCAATATCATCAGAATGGCATTGTTTATACTTATTATATATTTTCATGAAAAATTCAGGAAATACCAGACACCAATAGGTACCAAAAGAAATTTTGATCCATTAAGAGAGAGTGAGATAGGGTAGTTTTGCAAACTTTTAGGTTAAGTTGTAAAATGGACAGCTATTAAATTATATTGATGTTTATCTTTTGGTAGTTTTTCAGTGTAGGCGGCCAATGTTTTCTTTTTCTAACAATAAATATAAAGAATTTGATGGTAGACGAGTAACTTACGGTAGTTGCGTACCCTATGCGAGATGACTTTGATCATACGATGATGAGTCCTTAAACGTAAACGTTGTGTATTGAGTAATCTAAAAGGTAAACGTGATGAGCCATAAGTGAAAGTAAATAACCTCGGCTGTTCTTACCACGCAATATAGATATGAGTCATAAGTGAATGTTAAATCACCAAATGGTGTTATGTCTTGTACTTAACCTTAAACACTACCACCATAATTTGTTTTAAATTATACCACAAGATGGCCGTCTAAATTTTATGCTACGTTGCTACATTTGCTTCTGACTTAGAAAAAGAGCGGTAACCAATTGGCACATTGAGAGGAAGGGAGAGAGGTGATGTTGATATCTTTTCCAAGATTTCGAATTTTGCCAAAAGGCCTCATTTCAAGATAACGAAACTAGATACAAATTATAGAAACAGAGCACCAAAGAAATAGGGACCCACACGGAAACAAAATGGGATGGGTGACAAAATACAAGCAAGTAAGATAACAGAAGACGGAAATGCCATCCAAAAGCCAAACAGTTACACTAAAGATGCTAAAGCAAGAAGCAGAACCAGAGACGCTAAAACAAGATGTACCCTTTTCAGATAAACCACACGAAGAGGTAGATCATAAACAAGATTAGAGTTGAACATTTTTTTCTAAAATATAAAATGATACAGAAAGAGTTGGAAATGGACCGTAGTTTTAAAAGTATGTGTCGATACATTACGTAGAAAAGCGCTATAGGGTTAATTTATAAAATTCAGTTTGTCAAGATTCAATACCAAACACTGATAGGCAATACCAGAAGGAACTTTAGGAAGCAACAACGAGGATTACGTGCATTCGACTGTTCTTTGTTTACTTCCTTTTGTTCATGTTCCCGTCAGCACACGAGGTAAGAAATTTTGATCTGAAGGTAGGGAGGAGTAACAGCTATGACCTTATCTACACATCTTTAAAATTTAAAATTCTTAAACACATCTATAATTAGTACTTGTTTGTCCCAGTTATTAGTAAATTTTCATTTTGCTACTCTAAAATTAACGCCGCTACAGCTGATTTAACGTACTGGGGCTACGGGCACGATAGCACCTTTTACCAGTTTTAAAAAATGCAAGGTACCCATACAGTTGTTTCTTGTTAGTATTAAATTGTTGCCCATCAAGACAAAAGAACCATGACAACAGACGGAAGAAGACACTGACCCCGGTTCCACCAGCCCTTCAGGGCACAGAGGAACAATTCGAAAAAGACGCAGAAGGAGCGCCCGTCAACGCCGCCATCAACAGGAGACCTGGGTTAACTTCTCCCAACAACTAAACCGACGCGAGATTACCTTAATCCGTTAGCAATTAAATCCGGATACAGCATTCCTTAACTAAGAACAGAAACGGGTTAAAGAATGTTGTGTATATTGGTATTGGTGCAGCTACCATCGGCAGAGGAAGTAAAGAAGATCCACGAGGTAGAGCACGTCGCCCTCCTACACGTCACCGTCGAGGACTTGAGGCAGAAAACTGGCATCGGTCAGTGTCACCGATGATTTCCGCCACGCACACCACTTCTGCAGGGCCGAAAGGCGCTGTGTAAAGAAAGCGATTTCTGCCTCTTACCCATCGCGTCATAGGGTTCGGCTATATATTTTGCTTTTTTGGAAGTCTGCATATGGCAAGGCAGCAGCTGTGTCAGCTCACGTTAGAACTGCGACTGACGTTTTCGAAGTGATCCTCAAGCACGGTCAGGAGGTGTTCGCCCTTTTTCGGCAAATATACAAAAGGTCCGACGCGAAGACTGGTACATTAGGAAAAGTATTTAATATCGATTTTTTAATTAGTTCTTTCATATTCTGTTAATAACCCCAATCATTATTATATACATACTCGATAATTATTTATTCTTATTTCAGATACACGGGGCAACAACTACACCAACCTAGCGACAACAGGACGATTCACACAACACCACAACCAACAGCAACAACACTAACGCAAGAATTTTTTGGATACCCTCAATCATCGCAATGTCACCATGTCAAAAGACATACCACAACACCAGGATAACCGTAAAATATTCATTCCATGCGCGGAAGAGGACAAAGACTCCTGAGCAGCGCACCACACAACACTGTACTATATATTATATCTATTCAGGTATGTATTGCATAAGTGGATGATAAATGTGATTTTAAAGGCTCATTAACACAGTTAAGGTATTCCAAAAGTGATTAAACAGCAACTGTATCTTGCCGAAAGTTACCTGCTACACCTTTTTATTATCTGATACATTGGCTATTAGCATAAAATAAAGAAAAAAACTAATTTTTCAAGAGGTTGGGACTACTGGAGATTTTTAATGGTTGAAACGAACTATGGTTATAGGATTCTGGTTTTACCGTTTTGTGGAAATAAACAAATTAAGGACTTTAAATCCTGGTTGTACAAAACGATCTTTGACATATACGAAAACGTGGCTCAAAACAGAACGCTGTGGGAGTGATGAGTACGAGTATTTCAGAAAGCTGTACAGTAGTGAGGAAAGTACGACTGAAGGGTTAGATAAAGAGAATGTAGAAGGAATGGTAAATTAAACTGAGAACGATATTGGGATAAATGAGGTAGAGAAAACGGCAGGAAGGGTGAAAACGGTAAAGGAGCAGGCGTAAATGGAATCACTGGTGAAATGCTAAAGTATGGAGGTGCATAGCTTATACGAAGATTGTGCGAATTATTCAATGTATGCCTTAAGTGTGGAAAACTGCGGAGGGATTGGAAGAGCGCGATAATTGTATCACTGTATAAGAGTAAGGGGAACAAGAGTGATTGCAAGAACTACAGAGGAATAAGTTTCCTCAGTGTACCTGCTAAAGTATCTGGAAGAATACTGATTGATAAAGTATGAGAAACTACACAAACTAAGATTTGGGATGTGCAGGGTGGCTTCATGCCTGAGAGAGGATGTGTCGATCAGACGGTTGATCTCCACCAGGTGATCGAAAAGTGTAAAAAGGAAACTGTACTGTGCGTTTGTAGATCTGGACAAAGCATATGACAGTGTGAACAGGGAGAATCTGTGGAATATATTAAATGAATATGGCGTTAATAAATGTTTAATAAACGGAATAAGGGCAGTATGCAACAGCAGCCGGGTATGTGTTACGGTGAAAGGAGGTATGAGTTTGAGGAAGGAGGGCGTCAATGCTGTGTGATGTCACCGTGGTTGTTCAATGTATACCTTGATAAATGTATTTGGCAAGCGTGTACCGATACAAATGGTGTAATGGTTGGTGATGTAATTGTATGACTTCTGGTGTATGCAGATGGTACGGTCTTATTAAGATGCAATGCGCATGAGCTACAAACTGCTCGGAGGAAGTTTGATACAGTCTGTGAGAACAGGAACCTGAAGGTAAACGTGAACAAAACTAAGATTGTGATATTCAATCGGGAAGGTGGGAAGGAGAGTAGAGTATTTACTCTGCAAGAACATGAGAACGAGTTGGTATATCTGGGTACAATATTTACTGCAGATGGTACAATGGATCGCGAGATTGAACGAAGGGTCAGTGCTGGAAGGAGAGTGATTGGAAGTATGTGGACGATAATGAGAAACGAAAGCATGAGCCTAGTTAGGAAACGAGCAATATATAATGGTGGTAAAACGAGAAGGGATAAGGTAACGAATGAGTGTATAATGACGGGGTGTGGCGAAGAAAAGACGATGATGGATAGATATAAAAGTAGTACATTACGTTGGTTTTGTTTTTTTTTTGTTGGTTTGGTCACATTGAGAGAATGAGCAACGCAAGATTAACAGGGCAAATATAAGGTGAGGTTCCAGGTAAGGAAAATAGTAGAATGTAGAAAGCAAAATAAGGAGTTTTAAAAATAAAAGGGCATGTCAGAGACAATGGTTGAATCTTGCGGAAGCTAGGTAGGTATGTGGAGATAGGAAAGCATGGAGAAAGATTGTGAATGAAAAATAAATAAGAGGCAGGGATTGTTTTGCATACCTCGCAAAGGAATGGCGTGAAGGTTATGTTATGTTACACATACGAGGATCCAGGTTAACTCATATTACTTTCTTTTGTTTCATTTAGTACGCGGTGTTTTAGATTCAGATTTTTTGCATCCCATTACATACTTGTTTAAACAAATTAATTAATAAAAGTAAATATTGATATTGTTTGGATGAAGTAGAAAGTTAGTCAAGAATGATGTTTTATATCGTTATAAAATTTCTGCAGAATTTGTTAACGACCGAGTAACGACGATAAGAATTTAGCTGGTGTCTAATACAATGTGATTATACAAAAATTCACTTTCAATTCTTTCGACATAAGTAAAAAATTTTTATTGATATTTACTTTAAAAATATAAAATTGTTGGACCATAACAAGAATTTGGACTATACACATTTCTGAATAAATATTGTTACTTAATATTCTTACGTAATTCTTTAGTGAGTAGAATAACACACCCCACTAAAACTATTCTTTGGCAAATGTTAATAATGCAAGTAAGTACCTACATTTTATAAAATTGGAGTAGGTTACATTAAGAACGTATAACTAATTTAGGTTCCAGAAGGCAGCAGTAATATGAAAGTATCTTGTACTTTAGGACGGCAATATCTATAAAAAGGTACTTAGAAAATACAAACTGATGTATGATGAATATACAAAATATTACGAAAAAGTAGGCCTTGGACTTTTTTATGTTATATTTAATCTGAACGCTTTTTTTTAATATGAATGGTCTCAAAGTTGACCTTAAAATAGTTATTTTTGCAACTAGTGCACTGTTTATAACGAAGGTCACTATTTGTATTTTGAGCCTAACAATGAAAAAACAGTAATTTGTCATTGAAAATTGCTTTATTGTTTTTCTAAATATACTCCTTTACGTTCAATACACTGTTGTATTCGTTCGAACCATTTGTCCTGGCATTTTTACAATCTTCTTGAAACACCTCCATATCAGGTGGTAGGCATGTATACCCCATGCCAGCCGGGGCTCCTTAATATTGGGTCTCCGATTTTCTGAGCTCGTTAAGGGCTGCCGGTTACCTTTTCCATCATCCTTAATCTATTCCCATCCTTAGTCTTCCTTCTCGCCCTCACTGTCTTCCTATCGGATTAAAAGCCCCAAATTAAAAAATAAGATGGCTGTGGTTTCTAGGATAATAAATTCCGGACGTAAAATCCTGCCCCATTCGGATGTCCGGGAGGGCAGGGCCCAAGCGACCTCGGTCATCGAAAGTAACAACTTTCTGATTCACTACTGCAACATCCACGGTATCAGGTGTAATCTTGATGCTATTCATCAACATCTTCAACAATTACAACCTGATATTTTGTTTCTATCTGAAGCACAAGTCTCCTCTGAAAGCTCTACGTCACCCGACTTGCAATTTCCTCAATACCACCTTCACTTTAACTTTCGATATAAAGGAGGCGTATGTGCCTACATTAAGTACAAGATTGCTTGCAAGAGGGTTTCTTCCTTGGAAAATAAAAATTTTGACGTGATTTGGTTTAAACATTCTGGTCCTAATTTTGTGAAATTCTACTGTTGCATTTATAGGTCTCCTAATGACAGTAACTTTAAAGACTTCTTCGATTACCTTAGTATGAAAGTTGGCTATCTGCTGTCTCAGTTTCCATCTTGCGATATCTCATTTCTAGGCGATTTCAATGTTCATAACTCTAATTGGCTTCGGTTTTCAACTACTACAAATCCCGCTGGTCATAATGCAGAAACATTTGCTATTTTATGTGATCTTACACAAATGATTTCTGAACTCCCAAGAATCCCTGATAACCCTAATCATACTCCACATCTTCTAGATCTCTTTCTTATATCAAACCCTATTGTTTATAAAACTTCCATTATTTCGCCTTTAGGTCTTTCCGGCCATTGTCTAATAAAAATCATTTCTAATGTACCTAATTCCACTGTGGTTCGCAAAACCGATAGAACCTTGTGGTGTTTTAAGTCAGCTCGATGGAGTGATTTACGGGATTTCTTTGCAACCTTTCCATGGCGTGAATATTGTTTTAAGTCGTCCTCTTCTTCGGACATCGCTCTTCCAGTATCTGAAGTCATCCTCATTGGAATGAAGTTATACATTCCCAAAAAACAGTACCGTATAGGTCATTCACGTTCCCAACCCTGGTTCAATAAGGCTTGTGCTGATGCAATATCTTTAAAAAATAAATTTTACGTTAAATGGAAATCTAATAAATCGGTCAATAGTCATGTAGGTGCTAGAAATATCTGCAAAAGTGTCCTCACTAAAACTAAAAAGTTGTTCGAACAACGAAAATGCAATGAACTAGCTACATTTCCTTTAGGTAGTCGTAAATTTTGGTCTTTAGCTAAAGCCATTAGTAAAAACTTTTTAACATCTTCATTTCCCCCCCTGACGCCTATTGGAGGATCGGTAGTTGCTGATTCTGTAGACAAAGCTTATGCTTTGTGGATGGAAAGAGCCATCAATCAGCAACTGCTCACGTTCCTTAAAACTAACAAACTCCTTAGTGACCACCAATATGGGTTCAGGCAAAGTCGATCAACAGGTGATCTTCTTTCATATGTGACCCAAGTTTGGAACAATACAGTAGAGCAGTCCGGTGAAACAGTTGTAGTCGCTTCAGATATCTCAAAGGCATTAAACCAAGTTTGGCATAATTGTTTACTTGCCAAACTCACCTCGTTTGGGTTAAATGATATGCTCATCAACTGGGTTTCCAGTTTCCTTGATAAAAGACGAATGCGTGTCGTAGTTGATAGTTTTTTTTCAAAAGAAGTTAGCATTAACGCGGGCGTACCACTGGGACCCGTTATAGCGCCTACAATTTTTCTGCTGCACATAAATGACCTTATTTCTTCAACAACTAACCCTATCCATTGCTTTACTGACGATAGCACTCTTCACTGTAGTTCCTCTCAGTCTACTCATAGTGATAATCCACCTTCTATGTCAAATCAAGAAATTAAAGCAAATTCAATCAACAAAGGCATTCAACGTATTCTCGAATGGGGAAGCAATAATCTAGTTAAATTTAATGCTAACAAAACTCAGTGTTGCCTTATGTCCGCCAAAAAAGATCGATCATTTCCTGTTGTAAGTATGAATGGCTCAGTTCTTAAGTTTTCAGACTCTATTACTCTGTTGGGTATGACTGTATCTTCAAATCTCTCATGGGTTGACCATCTTCTGTCAGCTACTAAAACAGCTGCTCGTAAAATAGGCTTCTTGTACAGATCTAAGCAGTACTTTACCTCTCGACAACTCCTTCTGCTGTATAAGGTCCAAATTAGGCCTCATCTGGAATATAATTCTCACCTCTGGGTTAGTGCTCCCCAATACGCTCTCGATATCGTTGATCGTATTCAAAAGAGAGAGATTAGGCTTATAAATGACCCGTCCTTAATATCTCACATACAGTCCCTTGAGCATAGAAGGATGGTTTCGGTTCTTTCTTTGTATTATCGTTATTACAACGGCTATTGTGCTGCTGAATTATATCTTTGATACCATCTCCGGCTATCTTTGCGAGAAACACTCGGCTCGCTCATTCACATCATCAGTATGCAGTACAAATCTCCACTTGTCGTACCAAACGGGCGCAATCCACATTTTCTACACGGCTTCTAAACTCTGGAATGATCTCCCTAGTTCCTGTTTTCCTTTCACTTATGATATGAGAAAATTTAAGGTAGCTGTTCATAGGCATCTATTGGCAATTCATTATCCCTCTATCCATCCTCCTAAGTGTTCCTGAGTACTTTATCACGATAGGCCTAATTTAGCCTGTTCAGGTCCACAATCACAAAAAAAACAGTTTTGAACGCATCAATGGCTTCTTCTCCTTGACATTCGGGAACAAGAAGAAGTTATTGGGTGTCAAATCAGGACAGTACGACGGATGACCCATCAATTCAATTTTTTGGGCGCTCAAATAGTCGATTGTTAGACAAGATGGCGAAAGCTCACATTGTCGTGATGAACAACGATCCGACGGCGTTTGTTTGTTTTCCGCATTTCTCCGAAGTCTTCCGGAAAACAAACGGTTGTGTACCATTCAGAATTGACCGTTCTACGTTCCTCTAATGGAACCACTTTTTCCCAAAAAACAGGCGACCATTTGTTTCAATGTTCTTCGAGCGCGAACAGCTTTTGTTGGATTTGGTTCATCTTGAGACACCTACACAGGCGACTGCTGTTTATGTTCCGGATCGTATGCATATATCCATGATTTGTTACCTGTTACAATCTTATATACGTCTTTTGAAGCACTGCCATTGTATTTCTTGGGCATTTGTGTGCACCAATCGACGCGAGCATCTTTTTGAGATTTCATCAAATTATGTAGTATCCAACGAGAACAAACCTTTTTCATGGCAAAATGATTATGTAATATTTTATATACGCTGGTGAAGCTAATGCCTAGGGTTCGATCAATTTCACAGTATATCGCATGGCGATCTTGCATTATTAGTTTTTGCACAGCATCAATGTTTTCTTGAATAGCTAATTTTGGACGCCCTTTGTGAATTTCGCCTGTGAGCGAAAGGCGACCACGATTGAAATCGCTATACCAGCTTTTCACAGTGGCAAAGGATGGAGCTTCATTGCTTCATGTGGAAGTAAGTTGATCGATGCACGTCGAAATCGCAATAAATCATCGCATGAAAATTTTCACGGCTTAATTCCCTTTTTTTGATGACACGCAATCTTCAGGTAACCGTAAACAACACAAATAATACTATTGACAAAAAGTATGAATTATATTATTGTCAACAATGTCAGACGTTTCTATGGAAACGTAACACGGCGCCTAACTGCAATCAGTGTTGCCAGGGCTCAAAATATAAATAGTGGCCCTCGTTTATTTTTTGGTGCCTTCCATTTTAGCACGAGGCGTTAACGGAGGGACAAAACATAAGGCCGAGTACCAAAAATGTGACATAAAAAATTAGTAAACAAAATTTTGAAATATTTGTTTACAAATGTCAAATGAAATACATAAACAAAAAATTTATATATTAAATTACACCACTTTTTTGTTACGTGCATTTAAAGTAACAATTGTAGTATGGTATATTACTTAATAAGTGCGGTAAATCTATATTAGAGTAGTGACAAGGGCCTATTCTGATCCACTTTTGGTAGAAAATTCAAATTTCCAAAAGAATTTCAAGGTTAAGGTCATGCCCCCTTTCGGAGGGAAATTTAAATTTCAAGTTCACGCCCTATTTTCATTGTTCAGGCAGTTCCTAGAATCAAAGTTCATTGACCTTACGGTTCCTACAAATTTAAAAATAAAATTTTCAAGGTTAAGGTTTATTGGCCTGCAGGAGTATCATATGAGGGCAAATCATTATTATTGAGAATAAAAGAACCAGTGTAACTTTTTCAAAATTTTATTGTGGGTATGTTCAAAGTATTTGCTTTCTACTATAAAATACTTAGCCATCTTTTCCTTCTACTGCTTAAACGCTCCAAGTCAATCAGCTTTAGGACTACTATTCAAATAATACCGAAGAGCAGCATCAATCTCTTCATCTGAAAAAAGCCTTCTTTCTCTTAGTTCTTTTTTAGCCCAAAAAAACGGTCAAAAGTGCATTATCATTTAATTCACGTGCTTTTTTACAAAATACAAGCTGTTTAAATGCCAAATATTGATTTCTTGTCAAAAATCGAATAGTTCCCACGTGATTTTTATGTCAATCCCACCTCGAGTAATTCTACTCTTACAAAAGGAGCACAAAAGATTAGTTTTTAATCTTTTGCTAAATTTTAGAAAACCGTTAATGTAATCATGTTTGGTGGATGTTTTGTATTTCTCAACAGTCTACTCACCCCTATTTAACAGTTTATAAAGAAATTGTAGAAAAACATCCCTTGATGACTTCTTTTGCTCCAAATCTCCTTTTGCTATTTCATTTAGGCGGTAAAAGTGATAGTATTTGAAAAAGTAAACTAGTTAGTTAGTTATTTGTTAGTTGTGCATTAAAAATGCTCCGGTACAGCTCAATAATTAATTATTTTCCGTTCTTGCGTATTTAAAAAAAGTTTAAGATTTCGATGCAAGAACCAACACGCCACCTCCATTATCTCACCCAATTACGTTAGAACGCGGACTACATAGGCGGAAGCGCGACGCGATGTCAATTACTTCTTCACGGACTTACTTCTCTCCTGAAGTCCTCGCCGACTTCTTGATACCGAATTATCTTATTACTTCGGTCCTGAGGTCTTCACCGACCCACTTAGTCACCAAAGTGTCCATCTTATTTATTTCTCCGCCGAAGTCCTGCCGTCGTTCCAGATTTCTACTCCGCCCTAGTTGGAATCAGAAGTTGTTTATTTCTACCCGCCGACCCATTACGGGGTAAGCTATCAATTTTCATATCATATTTATCAGACCAGTTTTCCGTTATAAAGATTTCTTTTCTGTCTTGGCAGGTTATTAATTGATCCCATCTGTAAAACACCGCAATACCTGTACCACTAACACTTACTCGGGCGTATGCTCAGCGTAAACAAACATCCTATTAAACAAAATCCTCCTCTTAGCTTTTCGGCGTATGCCCAAAAAGTACTGAGATTTCCTCGGGAAATACCCCCAAGGCATACACCTGTGTAGGTATTTTCCTACCTTTGCTTGTCTGGAGGCGTACACTTGTTCAGTCTAGCGTCCTTATAATTAACCAATGAAGCGTACGCCGGTTTGGTTAATTAATCTTCCTACCATAAACGTATCTAACATATACATGACCGAGCTGGGAAGTTAGTAAACCCTGCCGACAACTGATCGCCTAATAATCTCCAGACACCCGCTTCTGTCAGATTATCCTGGTTAAAACCGCTTGCCATCCTGTATTCTAGTCATTAAACACGAGAAACCTTGCGTCTCGTACCCAAATACCAAATTAAACCAGTTCCGATCCTTAATACGAACAGCCTGTATTTTGTATCCAGAATACCTGATAAAGTGTTAAAAGCCACTTCCTCAAGTAGAAATTCCGATTCAGTTCTCAAAAGAGAATCCCGTTTTATATAATTTTGCATGAAACAATAAGAATAAATCACAGTTAAAATAAAATATAAACTCTTATATTTCACGCCTTAATTAATAAGAAATTATCACAGTTCGTAAAAGAGGTGGAAAAATCTCCAACTGCTTTCAATATATTCGTCCATTCTAGAGTTTACGATCCCGCTCTCACGTTCCATCTTGTTGCATAATTAAAATTAATTATTGCAAGAGCCAGAAAGTACTGTCCTGCTAAATAAATAAATATGATACTTTTACTTTATTTTATTTTAAACAGAAAATCGATAAAGCACCTTTTGACCTAGTAAACAAAAGCCTGTTATCAGTTCCATTGTTCATTCCTAAGAATTGATAAATACCCTTCGCCTCTTCAACCGCTTTGATCGTTTAATATAAATTCGTAGAATTTAACATGAACATAAAGTAGTGATTTCTTTCAAGTTCAATGTCTTCTTGATTTGCGCAAAGAAATTTAATTGTCCATATACAACTAGAATTAGTGATTACATATTTTGCTAGACAAAATGAAATTAGAGCCTTTATCATTACCATTAAAACAAGTCAGTAGGACACAGCGCCGCTGCGGTAGATATCTGGAGGACAGTCCTCATGCTTCTCTCGTTTGTAATTTGTTTCATTTTAGTTTGTTTTTTTAATTTAGATTTAGTTGAAATATATAAAATAGGTTTAAGCAATATATTTAGAATTGTAACATTATAGGGACTAAAAAGTGTTTGTTAAGATATAGTAGTTGTTATAAATCATCCAAAGAACCACTCCCATCTCTGGCGACGCTAGCGCCGAGCAAAGCAAAACGCTAATTAAAAGGGTAAAACCGCTTAAGTAAAGGAAGTGGCTTACAATCATTAACAAAAAACTGAAGGTAGTGTCTGCTTAAAAGTTAGCACAGCCAACTTCCAAGTAATCAGCCAACAATGGCAACAATAACGGCAATTCAAATGGCAAATTCACGGACGTTATATTTCTAGGTAGTTGACTGATGAAGTTATCCAATTTATATACATGACCTTGTGACATAAACTACTGCACCGGATATACTATTTATACGTAACACATAATTCGGTGTACTTATTAAAAAATATTATTGACAAAAGTTACTATGTGAGACTTCGTCCATTAAAGGCTGATAGCACAAACATGGAAGTCGGGATCGGCACACACCATAAAGAAATATAATGCGCAAAAGCGATCTAAAACTCCGCCAATTAGGAAGCACTTGACGAAAACACTATCCTAATTTTGGAAACTATAAGAAGGCCTTGTTGACTAAATACAGTTCCCCGGCCTTATGAACACACAAAAACCGCAAAAGGCGAACGGGACGGTGCCCACGAAACGTTCGCTAAATCCGGGAACCTCGTCGGCAAATTCTGTGCCACTACATTCTGCCCTCAACACATAGAAACTACATTGCAAGCTTTTCAAGTAACTAACGGGCTTATCTCACTTTACGGTACACATGTACTTAATTTTACTTGGGACAAATTGTAGATGAGGAATTGTAGATGAATGTTGCTCTCTCCCATAATAATAATTCTTAGCAAGACACGAGTTGGTGTACTTTATAACGAAAGATTCCTGGCACCATTTCTCAAATGTGTCTCAATGGATGTCAACAGAAACTTGATACAACATAATTTAGAATTTATACCTTGTGTCTCCCCAAACTCTATTGTAACTACATTCAATAAAAAATTGCGTTCTTTGTTTTAAATCCTAGGAAAATGTATATGATATGTTTAATTCAATGCGACAAATTCTAATCCGAGATACAATATATAGCCTTATAACATCAATAGCAAAGATACGTCAGTTTAATTTTAAAAGACGTAATTTCCCCCTTAAACTAAAGTAAATTACTACAACTCAAAATAACGAGAATAACTGCTATCTATACAAAACTATCCTAACATTACTCTGATTGTCCCGCACATATCTTCTGTGAATGAAACGTAATTAAATCTTGAATTAACATTATTAGTGACAACACACAAAGAAAACTATACGTCCTTACAGAATTGGGATTCTACATTTTAGCTTGTAATAAAAAAAATTCTAACGTCCTCAAACAGCAACAAAAAAAACAATTTTATATCCATATCTCATATTTCTCAAATTACGCTAATTTAGTCGATATGAAAATTTATTCTTTGAATCTTTTAAAATATCATAACCCTTAGAAAAAACTCTTAAAAAGCTTCAATGCCCAATACATTAACTCTTGGCAACACAACATTTTAATGCTTTTTACTTTTAAAACCAAAATTCTGAAAAAGGCAGGAAAAAATTATCTGACGTAATTTACTTAAAATTTTCACACCCGGTGACAGTTATGACACATGAATGATGTGGATAGAACTGTTCGCTAACTACTTGTACATTGGTTGTGCCAATGTACAATTATGTTAGTCAGACACAGCCCTTAATTTTTCTTTTTTTTTTGATAGGCGTTTAAATTCTTTTGGTGATAACAACTTAGCACCAAATAATGATTGTGCTGCATTAGCTGTGTTAACCTTAGAGGCATAATTATGAATATGAATATGAATAATGTTATTAGTGCGCCTTCTAGATTTAAATACGAATTGTGGGTTAACAGTTATTTGTATCTCTAGTCTAAAAATGATACTTTTTCGAGTATTAGCAGAATTATGGTACAGGTGCCAACCGAAGCTTGCAACTGCGACTGCTCGCACAAACAGTCTCTGGACGCGTTACAAAAGTTCTTTCCTTGTAAACTAAGAATGCTAATTTGAATTTATTTTGCTTTGTATGTCAGTTCCCGTAACTTAGATAAACGTAATGGTATTTATTTGTTTACATATTTTATGCTTCCAATTAGGTAACTATTGCGACTATGATTCAGGTCCATAATTCAGTTCAGGAGATTTCGTTGAATGTTATAAACTGATGAACTATTCATTTAGTTCACGGCCTTGCTTATAAAACACTAGGTGTTTAAAAATAAATGCACAACAATTTTCACCTTTTAACCTCTTCCGCCCCTCTAGTACTCTCACTCCTACAAATGGGATGTAACAACTAGCTTTTATTTTTTTTTATTTTTAGAAAACGTATGAAATAGTCCTGTTTGGTGTATGGTTTGTATTTCTAAAATGGCTACTCGCTACTATTTAACAGATAAAAATGAGAACTAAAAAGATACATCGTATATTTCGAAAATTTTTTTGCTCATTCACTTTGTCCGTAAAACAAGTTTTTGAAAAAGTTATTTTGAAAATACAAAGTAGCTATTTGATCATATCATGATCATACATTTTATCATATTGCCAACACTACGAGACCACTATGGACAACATCAAATATGATTATCCCTTATATTGCCTACGAAAATGTAAATTTTGAAGAAGACTCAGTACGCCTACTTGATTTGATCCGTTCGTATCACTCGTCCAGAAACGAAAGTTTTGCATACATTATCTGAATTGCAGAACGAGGTTTGTAACTGCAAAATAGTTCTTTGTAAGAGTGATACACATTTTTCTTGTAATGCAAATAAATCATTATATACACACACACACACGCACGCACGCACCCACGCGCGCACCCACGCACACACGCACGCACCCACGCACGCACGCACGCACCCACGCAAGCACGCACGCACGCGCACGCTAAAAACTGACATTTTTATGTAGTAATTCAAGTAGGCGTATCTCAGTTATTTTTAAAGATAAAAAAATAATGTTTGGTATAGAATTTATTCATACATGAACTTACTTTAATCTATTGTCAAAATTGTATTTCAATATACACGGTGATCACAAAAATTAATTCAATAACATAAATTTGAAAATGCTATATCTTCATTTTTTTAAATGGCACATCCTATATTTTTTAGTGCCTTGCCTTCGTCTATTAATCGACTTTCATAACTATTAAATATGTTCTATACTTTCGATATTTAAGTTTGATAAATTTTTTTCGTTGATAACACTAAAGAAGAGTAAAATTAGTCGGTTAAAGCAAGCTATGAATACATAAGAAACTAAAAAACATATTAACTGAAATACAAAAACTTAAAATTATAACAAATGATCAATGTGACCACCATTTTGTTGCTGGCAAACGTGAAGTCTTTGAATAAACGGGTGATCACAAAAATTAATTCAACAACGTAAATTTGAAAATGCTATGTCTTTCTTTTTATTTAATTAGCACACCCTATATTTTTTAACGCCTTGTCTTCGTCTATTAGTGAGCTTTAATTTTTATTAAATATGTTCTATACCTATCTCTAGTAGTATCGGAGATATTTAAGTTTGTTCAATTTTTTCGTTGATAACACGGATGAAGAGTAACATTACTCGGTCAAAGCAAGCTGTGGATGCATAAGAAACTAAAAATATTAACTGAAATACATAAATTGTAATTATAATAAATACTGTATAAAACCACCATTTTTGAGAGATATTTGAGATGTTTTTAAACGATTCATCGTAAAATTAAACAATTCAATCAAAAGAGCGTAAAACAAAAGATGAACGAAAACAAATGAAGAAATCAAATTTGTCAAACAGTGCTAATATTTGTGTAATATTATATACTTACTTCCTAAATTACAAAATGAATTTTTCGAAAGAAGAACTTGTTAATATGATTTACGTCCTTGGTGAAGCGATAAAAATTGTCTTTTAGCTCATCGAATTTATAAGCAAAAATTTCCAAATGCACGACACCCGCAAGTTTCAGCATTTGTAAGATTGAAAGAGCGTTTCGAGCAAACAGGCAGTATTCATTACGAAGACAATTTAAAACGAGAAAGAACCACAATTAACGAAGGTAATAAACATTTACTTCTTCAATCTGTGATTGAAAATCCTCACGTTTCTTACCGACAATTGGAATTGGAGTTTCAAAAACATCAGTTAATAGAATTATAAAAAAATATAAACATCATCCATGCCATGTCCAACTTGCACAAGAATTAGACGAGGATGACTTCGTTAATAGATTAAACTTTTGCAATTGGGCCATAAATAGAAATTTAGAAAAACCCAACTATTTTAGCACGATCTTATTTACTGATGAAGCTACTTTCCACAAAAATGGATACGTTAATAGACATAATTTCCATTATTACGATACTGAGAATCCCAGATTTATAATTCCTGTTGATCATCAACACCGCTGGTCACTTAATGTTTGGGCCGGAATTATTGGGGAAAGAATTATAGGACCATATTTTTTTTAAAACACGGTCAATGGAGATTCATTTTTAAACTTCTTGCGCATCGAATTTGAAACTTGTATTGAAGATTTACCTTTACAAACCCTTAGAGAAATGTGGGTACAATTAGATGGCGCTCCTCCGCATTTTAGCAGAAACGTTAGAAATTATTTAAATATCCAGTTTCAAAACAAATGGATTGGAAAAGGAGGGCCGATCTCCTGGCCTGCAAGATCGCCTGACTTGACAAAGCTGGACTTTTTCTTTGGGGTTGGATTAAAGAAAAAGTCTATCAAACTCCTCCAATGACTATAGATGATATGAAGGCAAGAATTAGAGACGTCATTCAAAATATGTATGTTTCCACGTTACGAAGAGTAAATTTGTCGTTTATTCAAAGACTTCATGTTTTTCAGCAACAAAATGGTGGTCACATTGAATATTTATTATAATTTTAAGTGTTTGTATTTCAGTTAATATTAGTTTCTTATGTATTCATAGCTTGCTTTGACCGACTAATGTTACTCTTCTTCAGTGTTATCAACGAAAAAAATTGAACAAACTTAAATATCTCCGAAACTATTAGAGATAGGTATAGAACATATTTAATAGAAATGAAAGCCGACTAATAGACGAAGACAAGGCGTTGAAAAATATAGGGTGTGCTAATTAAAAAAGGAAAGTATAGCATTTTCAAATTTACGTTGTTGAATTAATTTTTGTGTTCACCCGTTTATTCAAAGACTTCATGTTTACCAGCAACAAAATGGTGGTCACATTGATCATTTATTATAATTTTAAGTGTTTGCATTTTAGTTAATATGTTTTTTAGTTTCTTATGTAATCACAGCTTGCTTTGACCGACTAATTTTACTCTTCTTCAGTGTTATCAACGAAAAAAATTGAACAAACCTAAATATCTCCGAAACTATTAGAGATAGAAATGAAAGCCGATTAATAGACGAAGGCAAGGCACTAAAAAAATATAGGGTGTGCCATTTAAAAAAATGAAAATATAACATTTTCAAATGTATGTTATTGAATTAATTTTTGTGATCACTCTGTATATTGAAATTCAATTTTGATAATAGATTAAAGTAAGCTCATGTACGAATAAATTCTATACCAAAGATTATTTTTTTATCTTTAAAAATAACTGAGACACGCCTACTTGAATTACTACATAAAAATGTCAGTTTTTAGTTAACTTTGCAAATATCTCAAAAACTGTAAGACTTAGCTTGTAAGTAATTCTTGTAAAAAAGATGTAAAATTATAAAGAGAATCGAAAACTAAAATAATATATAGGGTATCTATTTAAAAATCACAAGTTCTGTAGTGTACCGCTTTTATATTACACCCTGTAGAAACCAAACTATTTTTAGATTATGCAGCTCATAAAAATAGCTAACTTTCGTATTTTAACTTATCTTCTAAGTTTAATGGCTAAGGAGCTATCGTCCGAACACGCACTATTGGGACACCCTGTATATACAACAAAAAGGTTGGGCTGGCTATACGTTTTTGGATTTTATGGACAATTTTGAAAAAAAAAATCAAGAATAACTTTTTTTCGATTTCGGCTTCATTTAGCCGCTAACCGCCATTTTGTATTTTTTTAAAATAAAATTATATGTGTTGTTTTTTAAGATATTTTCATAAAAATTGGTACACGGATGTATCTTACAAAGACACAACGCATATTGTATCCGAATTCAGGAAATCTGTGCTCGCGATCCTTTATTTCTTTCAAGAGTACTGTTCACTGATGAAGCTGGATTCAACAGACATGCCATACTCAACTACCACAACGATCACGTTTGGGCGGATGAAAACCCTCACGCAACACTTCAATTAAGGCACCAGCAAAACTTTTAATTAAACGTGTGGGCAGGTATCCATGATTATGAGTTTATTGGTCCAGAATTTGTGCCTCTTCGATTAAACGGGAACAGTTATCTGCACTTTCTGCAAAACGAGTTGTTTGACTATTTAGAAGACTTGCCGGTTACTGCAAGACACAGCATGTATTTCATGCATGATGGACCTCATTTCAGTGTAGAGGTACGAAACTATCTGACTGCCCAGTTTGGAAATCAATGGATAGGCCGTGGAGGCCCAGTAGCTTGGCCAGCCAGGCCACCAGACCTGAATCCCATTGACTTTTATCTTTGGGGACATTTAAAATCCCTGGTCTACGCAACTCCGGTTGCCAATGTTGGAGAGCTGAGACAGCGGATTGAGCATGGAATGAGACGAATCAGGGATACGCCAGGACAATTGCAACGAGTTAGGGAATCCATGTTACGTCGACTGCGGCAATGTGTTTTTAGCAACGGTGGTCACTTTGAACACTTAATATGAGCAATTTGTTGACCAAAATATTTATTGGATTTATGAGAATTGTTGTATTTATTTATGCTATTTATTATTATTTATCCTATTGTATTTATTTATTTGGCGACCACGTCCTTTCTTGTGCGGACAAAGCCTGCCGCCTAATTGTTGTTTGAATTACTCGTGCACCGCGATTAACTAGTAACACGTAAGGTGAAAACTACAATCTTCCTTACTTCTTAACCGATTTCAACAAACAGAGTGTCATTAGGAAGATATATTAATTTCGAAATTATTTAGTCTCTTCTAAAATTTTCATTTGGGCTACGGTTTTTTCGTAATTCCACGTTAAAAAATGGACATGGCCGCCATTTTAAAAAAAATTAAATTACGTAAATGAATATTTTTCCTATGTTGTGTCTTTGTAAGATACATCCGTGTACCAATTTTTATGAAAATATCTTAAAAACAACACAGATATAATTTTATCTTAAAAAATACAGAATGGCGGTTAGCGGCTAAATGAAGCCGAAATCGAAAAAAGTTATTCTTAATTTTTGTTGAAAATTGACCATAAAATCCTAAAACGTATAGCCAGCCCAACCTTTTTGTAACAACAGGTATATATATATATATATATATATATATATATATATATATATATATATATATATATATATATATATATATATATATATATATATATATATATATATATATAAAGGAGGTGATTGCCCAGGTCATTTTGTACAATAAAGTTCCTGTAAACATAGGTCCGCTAACGCTTCGTTACCGATCTACAGCGTGTTGAAGTTTAATTTAAAAAAAACAGTCAAAATTAGATTTTTCCAAAACGGCTTGAGATATCATAATGAAATTTTACGCGTCAATAGCTGTGGGAGACGCATACTTTGCAATACAACACGATGTTTCAGTCGTACCATTGGCGCGCGTATTGGCACGTCACAGGCTATTTTACAAGAAAAAAGTAGGATGCTGCTGATATCTCTAAAAATAAAAAATATTTTTTAATTCTTTGTTCAATTATGAAGAAAAAAGCTCTCTTGACTTTTTATCGTACGACGTACCGTTTTTGAGTAAAAAAAAACGTTTTGGTGCATGTCCATTTATGATGCGTACAAAAATATAAATAAATATAAATAACATTCCTGTATTATTCACTGACATATCACTGACATTGAATGAGTCTCGTGATTAATAATTTTGTATGTGTCGAATTTGTTGAAGTTCCTTGTCATGAATCGCTATACGAATACCGAGATGACCGACATGCACTACATTTATGGACTTGCTGATGGGAAAGCATTACAAGCTAGGCGGTTGTATACTGAAAGATTTCCGGGCCGTATTGCTCCTGATAGAAAAACTTTCGAATGTATTCATCGGCGTCTTTATGAAACAGGCACATTAAGACGAAATGGAGGAGCAGGAAGGCCAAGGACAGCAAGAACGGTAGAGCTGGAAGTGGATGTGCTGCACATGATTGAAGAAGATCGAGGTACTTCTGCTCGAAAAATTGCTGACGCTTTGGATGTAAGTAATGGGACTATTTGGCACATTCTTAAGGAAAATTTGTTGTATCCATTCCATATACAACGCGTTCAAGCACTTCTTCCTGCTGATTTTCCTCCTCGCATTGTATTCTGTCAATGGCTATTGCACAAAATGGTTCAAATCCCTCAACTCCTGATGTTGATTCTGTTCACTGATGAAGCCTAATTGGACCGGTATTTCTACCCGGGGGACTTACCGGAGAGGTGTATCGCCACTTTTTGGAAAACACGCTCCCTGGATTTCTGGAAGACGTACCATTAGCAATTAGAGATGCAATGTGGTATATGCACGATGGCGCACCACCCCACTTTAGTCAAGTAGCTCGTGATTTCTTAACACAAGGGTACGGAAATCTTTAGATTGGCCCGGGTAGACCTCACTTATCGCCTGCACGATCCCCGGACTTAAATCCCCTTGATTTTTTCCTGTGGGGCCATTTGAAGTCCTTGGTGTACGCTACTCTATTGGAAAACTTAGAAATCAAATCATTGCTGGGTGCAACTCAATTAAAACAGATCCTGGTGTTTTTGAGAGAGTTCGCCAGTCAGTAAGGAGAAGATTGGATTCTTGCATCCGAGCTCGAGGTGGTCACTTTGAACAGTTTTTGTAATTTTTGGTTGGTAAAATTTTTGGTTTGGTGAAATATTTGTTGTTGCCCTTGAATGAGACCCTTGATTTTTAAAACTTTTTTTCTGTAATAAATGGACATGCACCAAAATGTTTTTTTACTCAAAAACGGTACGTCGTACGATAAAAAGTCAAGAGAGCTTTTTTCTTCACAATTGAACAAAGAACTAAAAAATAGTTTTTATTTTTAGAGAAATCAGCAGCATCCTACTTTTTTCTTGAAAAATAGCCTGTGGCGTGCCAATACGCGCGCCAATGGTACGACTGAAACATCGTGTTGTATTGCAAATTATGCGTCTCCCACAGCTATTGACATTATGATATCTCAAACCGTTTGGGAAAAATCTAATTTTGACTGTTTTTTTAAATTAAACTTCAACACGCTGTAGATCGGTAACGAAGCGTTTGCGGACCTATGTTTATAGGAACTTTATTGTATAAAATGACCTGGGTAATCACCTCCTTTAATATTGCCGCATCTTTTTAAACACCCTGTATACTATATATATATATATATATATATATATATATATATATATATATATTGTGTGTGTGTGTGTGTGTGTGTGTGTGTGTGTGTGTGTGTGTGTGTGTGTGTGTGTGTGTGTGTGACAGCTGTCACCAAATGTTCATATACAAAAAATGAATAGTGTTAAACTAAATATTTTAATGTCTTGTCACACTAAGCATGGAAAAATTGGTTTATGGACAAGTTTTAAAATTAATATTATTTCTTTTCATTTGGCATTTCACTAACTAAAAAAAATCAGCATGCGGTTTTCACTAGATTATACGCATTTTTGCATAATTTCTTCATAATAAGAAATATATCCTTCTACTTGAATTTTCAAAGTGACAAAAATCTTCAACCTCATCCAAAAGCATAATGCTATTTATTCAAGTTGTTGGAATCAAAAAGTGTTATTAAATCTTCTTGAATTCAACATCTGTTACTCTCCTTTTTTTGGTATACAGGTTATAAAATAGTAAAGCCACATTTTTGATATATATTTTGGAGGCACCTTTCCATAAAAAATTAAAAGATACATTTGTTTTCAAAATTTGGTACTTTCATGAAAATCAAGCTTTTATTAAAACGCCTCACTGATCATCAACTAAACGTATTATTTTCGAGTGAGTACGTTATTTTAGACTTAAACATTTTTTTTTAATGACGTTTGGCTATTAGATTTTCGAATATTTGTTTTTGTTTTTTAAATATTTAGTCAAATAGCTCAAAGCGGTTTCTTATAAAAATCTTGGAATATGATAATTATTTTGAATGAGAAATGCTTTTACAGATTTTTCTGAAATCAAAGTAGAAAAAATGGATCTTTTCCCATACATTTATCATTGTAATTACGAAAGCTGATAGTAATAAAATAATTGCGATTAAAGCAAAACGTAGAATTTGTTCCCATGACGTAAATATAAAAAATTGTTTTTATTTGTTACGCTACTTAAGTAACTGTTTCCATTACTATTCCATTCAGTTGTTTTCAGTTGAAATGTTTCTGGACGTAGTTGAACTTTATAACTTTTATCTAACTACGTGTAAAGTACTGGGCGTTTAATAATAAATGCTATAATAAAAGCGGGTTATCAATATTGTTTTCTAGCCTGTCCCTCCGGAAAAGTTACACCCTATAAAAAATTATCAAGATTAGCTTTTTCTGTTTCCAAAATTTAGGAAACGTTTAACATAAGCGTAGATGGTGAACGCCTTATACTGGCAAGCATGTTACAGATAGTTATTTAGGCCTCCTCATTTTGACAGATTAGAATATGAAACTGAGGAAATATACATTAGAAAAACCTGCTTTTGTTTCCAAAATTTAAAATGTATCTACTTGCTGCTGTAATAAGCTGGAATAGTCTGCTACTCCTATTTTTTCTGCTGCTATCAAATAACTCACAACTTGGAATTCGTGTTAAAATATTTTTAGACACATTGATTTAGATTTGGACAGCTTCGCGTTTAAAAAAATTAACGAGTAAATTTTGATTTGGACAAAACTGAATTAAAACTACTTTCAAGTTGTAGTTGATTATATAGCAACAGTGGAAATCAACGAATTAAGACGACAGTACTGCCTATTTTTCAATTTATTTATTTTTTTGGTTATATATATATATATATATATATATATATATATATATATATATATATACAGGGTCCGGCAACAACAGCCCCTTCTTCTATATCTTCTGTTTTATACCTATAAGATAGATTAATAAAATTTGGGATGCAGTTATAGTTTAGTTGTGTGCATATTTTAAATTTATTTACGCGAATACAGGTGGTTTATTTAAAAAGGACCAAATTACTATAAAAAATTTTAAATGGAACACCCTGTATATTATTGCTTTTTTGAATTCTACACATTGTTCCTAATAAATTCGCAATATATTTCCCTGTCCCTAAATATAGCTGTTTTTGAGTTATTTCGATTTTTCTAAAAAAAATTGAAATTACAGAGTTTGCTTTGAAAATGTACCTCCTTAACCGTTGAAAAATAAAAGTTATCTAATTTAGAGAGAATAAGTACACATATAGAGCTTCCTTTTAATGTGAAGAAAATTACATAATTGCATACAGGGTGATTATAATTGACTTGCCAATCAGCCATTATTCGAACTAGTAAGAGTTGCCTTTTTCAAATAAAACACCCTGTATATTATTACATTTTTGGTTTCTACATATTAACCCTTATCAGTTCGCCATACAACCCCCTATCCCTAAATATAGCCGTTTCCGAATTATTTTCAATTTTTCAAAATGTATAAGATTATTGAGACATTTTTAAATCTATGGCCTCGTATAGATAAAAAAGAACATCACAAAACAATTGTATTATACATTAAAAAACGCAACAGAAACTAATATATTATGATAGAAGACTAATTTTTGTACTGGAGGCAATGCATGTTAACAAGAATTTGACAAATATTTGCTTCAATTTCAAGTAAAATTCTAAAATCAAGTGTGCTTATAAAAATTGAATGTTTGACGTAAATAAATAAAACTATAGTTAACCATTTACGAGTGTTATTGTTAGTAATCAAGATTTTTATAAAATGAATTTTACACAAAATGAGTTAGTTGATATGATATTCGCGTTGGGTGCTGCAGAAAGAAACTGTTTATTGGCCAGCAGAATTTATGCTGAAAGATATGCAGATAGAAGACATCCAAACACAAGATCGTTTCAGAAAGTTATGAGTAGATTTATTGTAATTTCATGTGCCAATTACTCCAAACATGAACGTGTTAAACCTTCTACAAATGAAGATAGTGAATTGAGGGTTCTTTTCCCCATCGAAGAGGATCATCACAGAAGCCGAAAGGACATAAGTGAAATAGTTGGTAGGCCGTCTTTTAAAGAAGAATCGCTTACATCCCTATCATATTCAGTTACACCAAGAATTGATCGATGCAGACTTCGATCATCGAGTAAGATTTTGTAATTGGGCCAGAGAAAAAATTACTCAAAACCAAAATTTTTTTATAATATTTTATGGACAGATGAATCAACATTTCATAAGCGTGGATTTGTTAACACACATAATTTTCATTATTATTCCTCAGAAAATTCACGTTTATTAAGACAAGTGGACAATCAACATAAGTGGTCTTTAAGTGTCTGGGATGCCATCGTTGGGGATTATGTCATCGGTCCATTCTTTTTTGATGGACACTTGAATGGTGAGAAGTACCTTAACTTTTTGCGTAACGATTTACCGGGATTATTAGAAAATATTACTCTTGATATTAGAGCCAAAATGTGGTATCAACATGATGGCGCTCCTGCTCACTACTCTGCAGATGTATGAGATTATCTCAATAGAGTCTTTCCAAATAAATGGATTGGGCGAAATGGACCTGTGAGGTGGCCAGCTAGGTCCCCTGATCTGACAAGAATAGATTTCTTTTTATGGGGATACATAAAAGGTATTGTCTATAGGGAACCACCAGCCACTGCCGAAGATATGCGTAATCGTATAACACAGGCTTTTCATAGCATTACTCCTGAGTTGTTGCGTAGAGTTGAACAATCTTTTAAAGATCTACTTCAGGTCTGCATCCGAGAAAAAGGGCAACATTTTGAACAATTATTATAAATCATTATCGCTAATGATTAGCGTTAAATTATTTTTTTTTATTTTATTAGTTTTGTATTTTTAGAAATAATTTTAATAATTATAGTGTATTAGCTTCTGTTGCGTTTTTCAATTTGCGATACGATTATTTTCCACTGTTTTTTTTTTCTATGTATAGGAGGCCATGGATTTAAAAAAATATTCCAATGATCTTATACATTTTGAAAAATTCAAAATAATTCGGAAACGGCTATATTTAGGGATAGGGAATTGTATATCGAATTGATAAGGGTTAATATGTACAAACCGAAAACGGCGTGTCTAGCATTTAATCAGTTTCTCCGATTTTCAGTTGGGATTATGACATTTTCTTTGCATTATAAGAAAGCTCTATCTATGTACTTGTTCTGATATAAATTAGATAACTTTTGTTTTTTAACGGTTAAGGAGGTACATTTTCAAAGCTATCTCTGTAATTTCAATTTTTTTTTATAAAAATCGACATAACTCAAAAACGGCTATATTTAGGGATAGGGAAATATATTGTGAATTTGTAAGGAACAATGTGTAGAATTAAAAAAAGTAATAATATACAGGGTATTCCATTAAAATTTTTTTTATCATAGTTTGGTCATCTTTAAATAAACAACCTGTATACACGTGAATAATTTTAAAATATGCACACAACTAAACTATAACCCTATCCCAAATTTTATTAATCTAGCTTATATGAAACGGAAGATATAAAAGAAGGCGCTCTTGTTGCCGGACCCTGTGTATATATACTGGCTGAATTACGACCGACGCCAGTTGTACGGCAAAGCGGCAAATAATCGTTAATTTCTAATACAGCGATATTAAGTAAGTTAATATGAACAACATTTTAAAAATATTTTTAAATATACAGGGTGCTCCAAAACAGTCGCATATAAAGTTATGTTTTTTTAAATGACACACCCCGTATATTATTGCATTTTCGAATTTTACATAAAAAATAGGTAGGACTTTCATGGGGGTTCCATATACTTACATATAGAGTGTCTCAAGTTATATTAATTTTTCTGAAAATGTAGGGTATAAAATTAAATCCAACAAATTTACTCTTAGGTTTAGGTAAAATACTGTTCCCTTAGTCTATTTATTGACTGAATAGTAAACACCTCTCTACAGGGTGTTCATTTTTTCACTTAAATTAGTAGAACATTCATACCGAAATATTCAGCTTATTTTAAATGGAACACCCTGTATTTTATACGCTTATCAATGTTGTTTTAAATGACACACCCCGTATATTATTGCATTTTCGAATTTTACATAAAAAATAAGTAGCACTTTCATAAGGGTTCCCTATACCTAGATACAGGGTATGAAAATGTAAACTTTCACCATTATCACACATTATAGAATACTTACCTTTTTTGGGTTTTTTAAATGGTGTATTTTAAGTTATACAATCTAAACGTTTCGACAACACTTACAGTTATCTTCGTCAGTAGTACTATTTGTTAAAAATTGTTAAAGATGTAAACAATTTTATCCAAGTTGAAAAATTAAAACATAAACATCAGCCTGCTATCAACATAACAGTTTGAGAAACGTATAAAGCCAACTACAAAATTAAATTTTATTAAAGAATAACTAGGTCATTTTAACAATTTTTAACAAATAGTACTACTGACGAAGATAACTGTAAGTGTTATCGAAACGTTTAGATCGTATAATTAAAAATACACCATTAAAAAAAAAACAAAAAAGATAAGTATTTTACTACATACAGAGTGTTTCAAGTTACATCAATTTTTCTGAAAATGTAGTGTCTAAGGAAAAATCAACTATCTCCTAATAAAATTAACTCCAGATTTACTCTTAGGTGTTAGTAAAATACTGTTCCCTTAGTCTATTTATTGACTGTAAACACCGCTTTACAAGGTGTTTATTTTTTTCAGATAAATTAGTAGAACATTCATACTGAAATATTCGGCTTATTTTAAATGGAGCACCCTGTATTATCGTTTAGCTTACTTAATTACCTTTCAACTTCTATAAGGATTTCCTTACCTGAACCTTCAAATTTTGAACTTATTTACTAATTTTTGGAATTTGTCTGTTCCTGTATCATTTGTAGATTGAGATATCCTCCCAAAATGCCCACTCTTAATGATTTTTGGTATGTAACACATTTTCAAATTCAAATCATAGTAACTTTAATTTAAACGTTTATAAAGTTATTTCTACACTGTGTAGATGAATCTAAAAATCGCAATAGATTTTTTATATTCTTATCTTTACTCTCGATAACCGTAACAACAAGTTGTCACCTTTCAAAGCTCTGACAATGCGTGGCTCGTCCAAGCGAAACCGATCAGCTTCAATTTTAAAAAATAAAGTGAAAGTTTAAAAAACCTATTGCGATTTTTAGTTTAATCTACATAACGCAACAGTTTCATAGAGGAAGGATAGAAAGCATGTACACGATGGAAACTAAAATTTTATTTATGTGGTGTGATAATTTGCTCAAAAAATTTAAACAAAATTACAATAAATGTTCGATATGATTGTCCATCTTCTTGAATACACAGTGTTATTCCTTTTTCCAACGAACATCTTACCTTTGGAACATATCAGTGTTGACCGTCTCGAAAGCATTTCAGATTCTTCTTTTCATATCATCTGTAATGGTGGGAGGTGTACTGTAAACTACACTTTTGATATAGCCCCAAAAGAAGAAATCCATTCATGTTAGTTCAGGAGATCTAGGTGGTCAGGCAATTGGTCCACCTCTCCCAATCCACTTATCAAGAAACTTCCTATTTATTCTCCAACAGCAAGTGAGAAATGTGCATGTGCTCCATCTAATTGCAACCACATCTTATGCCCAATATTTAAAGGAGTACTTTCTAAAAGTTCCCAAAAGTCTCTCTTTAAAAACCCAAGTAATTTTTAACCATTTAAATTGCCATCGAAAAAAACGAGCCAATAACATGATTGCCAACAATTCCACCAGGCACGTTAATACTCCATCGATTTTGACGGTCAACAGTATTAAATAAATGTCTATTTTCGGTGTTGTAATAATGGAAATTGTGCCGGATTCACTAATCCATTATTATGGAACGTTGACTCGTCGGCAAATAATACATTTTCAAAAAAACTCTCATTGTCACTAACTTGATCAAGGACACATAAGCAATAATCAATACGTTTTGAAAATCTGTGCTATACAACCTTTGATGTATTTGTATATGAAAAGGGTGGTATTTATGTTTCTTTAAGATCTTCCACACATTAGGTTGACTAATTCCTGTTTCTCTTGTAATAACTCTTTAAAAACCTTCTTATCGGGATACACCCGCTCAGGGTATTTTTCTGAATACACTCTTGAAGCAAGTGAATAATTTTCATAGCATTCACCAATGGTTAAAATCATAACAATTCTTTCTTGTTGTGATAAAGCGTTATCAAGTTGAAAATATTTCAACAACTTTCAACAGACTCGGAAAAAATAACAATAAGCAATGACAAAAGTCACGCCCAACGTCAGAATTTTAACATTAACAAATGCGTTACCGGCAATTCCACAGCACACTACAAAAGTTACAAGATTAGTCACATTAACGTTATTTGTTAATATGTTAATTACAAATATCTGAAATCTAACATGTACACATACGATTAGTACAGAGCTTTCTACTTATTGGTAAAGAAAAATACTACTACATTAGCAAAAAGGCATTAAGTAGGCATTGTGGGAGGATATTTCAATCTACAAATAATACAGGAACAGACACATTCCAAAAATTAGTAAATAAGTTCAAAATTTGAAGGTTGAGGTATAAGAAATCCTTATAGAAGTTGAAAGGTAATTAAGTAAGCTAAACGATAATACAGGGTGCTTCGTTTTAAATAAGCCGAATATTTCAGTATGAATGTTCTACTAATTTATCTGAAAAAATAAACACCCTGTAAAGATGTGTTTACTAGTTAGTCAATAAATAGACTAAGGGAACAAGTATTTTACTAACACCTAAGAGTAAATTTGGAGTTAATTTTATTAGGATATATTTAATTTTTCCCAAAACACTACATTTTCACAAAATTTATATAACTTGAAACACTTTGTATGTAGGTATGAAAGTGCCACTTATTTTTTATGTAAAATTCGAAATTCAATAATACACGGGGTGTCATTTAAAAAAAAACAGCATTGATATGCCGCTTTGTTCTGGAGCACCCTGTATATTTAAAAATACTTTTAAAATGTTTCTTATATTGAGTTACATAATATCGCTGTATAATAAATTAACGATTATATGCCGCTTCGCCGTAGAACACCGTGGCGTCGATCGTGATTCACCCTGTATATATGTTGAGATGATATTTACAATGCTAAAAATGATGGTAATATAAGAATAAGTTCAGTGTAAAAGGTACGTTAAACTTAGAGATTGCAATGGATTTAATTAAACACATTTGTAAACCGCAGGTTAAAAACTCAGTACATATGTGATTATACAGCATATTGTTAGCTATTTGATTTAAGTTTCACAAGCATTACATTATTATCATGGCTATATAAAAGAATTATTCTCAAAAACAGTTTCAGGTCATCTTCGGAAGTGTTAAAATTTGTACTTGCTTTAATAAGATTCATGTTATTCAATTGAACAAGGAGATCCTGTTGTGGTAGCACAATCTGATTCAGTTCTGAAAGTAAAAGAAAATCATTTGTATCAGATAACGTAGGTGAAGTAAATTTTATGATAACGTTTAGGGAAAAAGATTCATATAACTTGCAAGTGAAAAATGTGAAATTAAACAATTATGAAAATAACTTACATATTAGAACGAACAGAAAGTGTTGCAACCTAAATTAACATCATAGTGCAAGTGTTGAGAAACCAGGTTGTCATCTTCGAACGTACATGTTGAGATTGAATTTTTCAAATTAAACTATATTTGTGTTAGAGACCGGTGTATCGTTATGTTATTTGGTTCATAGAATCCACTTCAGTTCATAGCTTTCCTGTAGATAGTAAAATTAGTTATATTAAGTAAATTTGTATATGTAAAATTTCATAATTATTGAAATTTGTATGGATTAAGTAGTTTAAAAGTAAATAGGGCAAGTGGGGTATCGTTGGAAAGGAAATGTTGTATAGACTGCATACAATCTTCAAGCTGAAAGCATGTCACTTGATATGTACATGTGATCAGATTTAAGATTGATCGTGTGTTTCGCATAACCTAAATTAAATTAGAAACAAAACAATTAAAATTTTTTAAAACCACTTAATAGTGAGGTTAACGTGAATATTTTTACGAGTCATGTCGAACTGATAAACAATCGAATGTTAAATCATGCTTTCAATTTTTTTTTAATATAACATTTTTTAAACATAGTTAACATTGTGTTGTTATTTCAATGCAAATAAAATTAAAAGTTCCAACTGAATAAAAGTATATGCAGATAAATTGTCGTATTTGATAATACGATAACCTAAAATAAATTATTGCATTTAATTATGAAATAAATAAAATCAAAGTGTTTAAGAAAAATCTTAAAGAAATATTTCATCATTGTACGTGTACAATCTGATGCGGTATATCAACCACCGTTGGACCAGTATACTTCATGGGATTCAAAACACATATGATCTTTAATATTGATCCAATATCATTTTAAAAAGCAAAGTATACTTACTGAAATTATACATGATTCATTGTTTAGCCCTGATGCATTTCGTGCACAAGTTCAATTCAGTTATAATCGCGTATGATACAATCTTCATACGATTCCAAAGGAGGGGGCACGTTTTAAATGTAAAATACCTTTCGGTCGGAATTTAACCAAATTTTTATATGTTCTAGAACTTGACCAATTGATCAAATGTCTTCATTGCTCGAAAGCTCAACAGTATTTGATATACAGGGTCTGCAATATCACTATTTGATACTTTCAATATATCATAAAATGGACATTTTTGCCAATATTAACGCAAAGCTTAGTGGAATGTTATTTTTTGTACTACTGGTTACAACCTTTTCTTTACTTTCATTATTTTTGTACATACACCTGATATACAGGGTGAGACCAAATATATGTATCTGAAAAGAATTATACGGTGGTATTGTTTTGATATTTTGGTGAATGGAAGTTAACACATATATATGTCTATTTAAAATATTATTGCAAGTTAAGTCCCCTAGACGTCCGTTATACAGAGTGTTTCATTTCTTTAATAGATTTAATTGAGTATTATTATACTTCCTAGTTAATTTTCTGATAACTTAATTGAAATGTCTATATTAAAATAAATTATTTGCTAACTGTATATAACTACATAATAGTCACGATGTGTTTATACTGATACTGGATGTCCAAGTACAAAGGACCAAAGCGATATCTTAAACTTCATATAGGTACGGAAAAAACCGTTAACATAAAAAATCCCTTGCGATTGGATATCGTTGCGAAATACAAAGCATTTGGAGATTGACAGATAGAAAGGTTAGATGTGCTTCATTTATTATGCTCACTATTTTCTAATAAAGTTTTCAGTAGATTCTTTTGATGAAGAAGGCGCTTGTCGAAGTTCATCTTTATTTTGCAAAACTAAGAAAAGAAAATTCTTTAAGATACTAGTGTCTTCATTCACACCATCGACAGACCAGTTTCGCAGGTCTACCTCCATCATCACTACCGCTTTGTACAGTCATTGGAAATAAGAAATATTTATGTAGAAACGTTAATGAACGTATTTTAATATATTAAAAATATCTAAGCTTAATAAGATATCAGTTAACTGAACTGATGAGGCAGAAAACAGTAAATAATTTTTGGTCTTGATATAACCATTGTCATAGAAATCAAAAAGTTGCATAATCGAATGTTAAATGTCTATCACCTCCACATTATTTGCATTTAGTATATGATTTAAAATATTTGTAGAAGGATATTTGATTAGCTCTTGATACCTAGCGTATCCTAAAAACCATAGTACAGCTGCCACATGAGAACAAGTACCTAAAGTTCTGGCACCAGTCTTGCAGATGCAGCAAGTACCTAATATTGGGTTAGGTTCTTCTTACTTTCTGTAAGCACTGTTTCACGTCCTTACCTATGTTTGCCAATCCATCTAAAGACTCACCATGTGTAAGCATGTCGTCTGTCTAAAAGTCACAAATTATATTGTTAGCAGTTTTAGACTTGTTACTCATGCAACCTAGTCCCACTTGTTTTAGACAACGAATGTCCAAATAGGGCGCTGACTTAGTTCCGTACGTCACTGTGTTGAGTTCATATGCTTTCATTGGTTCAGAAATATTTGATCACCATAAAACTTGTTGCAAACCTATTTGTGTTACATGCACAAAGGCACGGTCGTAGCAAAAGTAAAAGGTATGCCGTAACATCTAGAAAGAATCCGGCCGGAAGCTCAATCGGTCGGTTAGGCACTTGGATGCGTGGGCGTGTGGTTGGCGTAGATACATAGAGAAACTAAACGGGCACCACTTGATTTATGCTTATATCGCCGTTAGATCATGAAAAGGGCTACGACACATTAAGAGAGACACTACAGTTAATAAAATACGGTTGGACACAGTCCACTAAGGAAATAGGTTCGGTCAGGATATCGCTCCTAAATCGCAGCAAGAAAAACACAAATTAGTTTAATTGTTGTATAATCGGTATTAATAATAATAAACCCCAAAACTTAACTAGATTACAAATGGTTAACCTAAACTCGCTGAAGGCACACTATTATATATATATATATATATATATATATATATATATATATATATATATATCAACGTAGTGACTATAGTAAATCAATATTCGAACAGCGGGTATCGTAAATCGGGATAGCTATTATTCAGAAACACGATCCAAACAAGTTTATAAGTTCTTAAGCCCCACAACCCACAACTATAGAAATTTCAAAGACAATTAGAATCTTTATTAGTACCAGACTTACTTTTTCCTAGTGCTTCAACTAAATAAAATAAAGAAATCAAAATTTAATTGAATCAAAAATACCGTATAATGAAACGACGTATTTTATGCACTGTATAACATCCAGCGTTGAACCTAGAAACAAAAGACACAACCCAAAATAAATGCAAACTAAAAGAATGAAACTGTAGTCATAGGAAGAGCTCTCCTTATAACGGACGTCTTGGTCTTTAATCCAACCAAATCATAACCTGACTTACATATAAATAACCCAAATACACGTCGCAGATGGTTCATCCAGAATCCGTCTGTACATCTTTTCAACGTCAGCGCTAACCACATATTTATACTGTCAAAATCTTAATAGAAGTGACAGTAGATCATCTTGAACGACAGGACCAGTATATTGAAGATCATTCAACGATACATCAGTCCTTGCTAGTATTGATACATTAGATACTTCTCTTATTTTTTCTTTATTTTCTACTCCGTAATGCGACATCCGATGATTCCCTATTGACTCACTCATGTGTTCTAGGTTTTTATATTCTTCCATGAACTTCAACGTACCTAGTTTTAAATTCAGGGTTCTGTCGACATTTTTTCTCCAGGAAATACAGTCGCATCAGGGCTTGGTTATAATAATCTCCAAGTTCAGAACGAGATCTCTCAAATAAATCTCCCTGTAGTATCTCTTGTTACTGTTTCTACAAATATATTTTCGCATTCATTTTCTTTACCAGGCATTCTTTTTTCAGGAAAATTTTCAATAGTGCAAAATTTTGAAAGTTGTGTGTAAATCTATTTCTCTTACAAAATGACACGTATGTTTATTATTTTTGTTTTCCTGAGTAATACGACTAGATATTATCGATCCAAGCTGATCATTACCCAGTCTTAACTCACCTGTATAAAGCAACTTGCAAAAGATTTCTGCTCCTATGAGGGCATCTATTTTTCCAGGTTCATGGAATAACTCATCTGCAAGTTTGATAGTAAAAGACGCACTTATTTTAGAAACGTCAATTTGTTCATTAGGAACGTCCTGTTTAATATCATTCAAAATTGAAAAGTACAACTGTTCTTCGAAATCGTTATATTCAGATTTTATTGTACGCGCTTTTGAACTTTGAATCTCCGATAAACTTATTCCTCCTACAGGTGCACTTATTGATTGTGGTTTTAACCTTAATCTTTTGACCATATTTTCAGACATAAAATTTGTCTGGGAACCAGAATTAAAAAGAACTTTGCATTTACGCATATTTTCATCACAATATTTACAAAATTGAGGAAGGGAAAAATTAAATGGGATCTATCGGTATGCCTGTTGGACCGCTCCACACCACCTGCCACCCACAATAGTGACAAGTTATCAGTGCTCTGCTGGTTTTTAATTCTATGCCAAACTTCATTCGAACTTGACAGGTATTTAACAGGTCACGAAATTTTCAAATTTCCATATCTCACCGTCTTAGAAGGACCATCTTGTTCTACAGGGTGGTTGCAAATAATTGATGTTAGGGGGTGATTTCTGAAGTTATTTTATGAAAAGAGTTCCTATAAGTGTAGGTCGAAATATTCTTTGTTTCCGAGGCACACAGTATTTAAGTTTTAATTTTTTATTTATTTTCATTAATTATTTCAAATAGTTTTAAAGATATTGACTCGACATTTGCAAAACGTTTTGCGCTTTCCGTTCTGATATTTTTGTAGAAATCCACTATAATCCCGTCGAAAATGTTAAAGACCTTAGGCATGGAATTACAGCCGTTTATAGGAACTCTTTTTCATAAAATAAGTTCGGCAACCACCCCCTAAAATATTTCGCACTTATTTACAAACATCCTGTATATTTTCTGGTCCTTATTAAATTCTTGTACATCCACATAATATTAATAAATTCACAATCACTTTTGGATGTATGATAACTTTATTTTTCACCAAAATTATAGCAACATTTAAATACAGTAACAACCAGTGAATATTCAAAATATACATTTGAAATTTGTACAGATGGTACTAAGGTCAATGATTAAGTCGGATGTGCTGCAATTGTTCATAAAAACAAGCAATTATTTTGAGACATTAAGGAAAAATTACACGAAAGGTGCTCAAACAATCGAGCAAAAAATGAAGAACTTACCTATTACTGCTTTAACTAAAGACGTTGTGAGATACTGTGATACTGATAACGAAGTAAGTACATATTCTTTAAAAAAAAAAAAAACTTATTATATTATTGAACTAAAAAGAAACTTAATAAATTCTAAGAATTGCGATATCACCTCCGAAGTCCATGTTGGAATTGAAGGAAACGCATTAGTTGATACTCTTATCAAAAGAAGCAACGTTTCAGAACGAGGGCAACATTATATTTACAAAAATGCCTAAAAGTGCCATTATAAAAGGAATTGAAGGTATCAGTGTAACTAAATGGCCGCCTTTATCGGAAAACACAACAAAAGGTGCTGAAACCAAATTAAGTTATCCTGCTGTTGCTGAAAAATTACTTTAAACTTATAATTTATAGTTGCGTACTTTTGAAGTATTACAGAGATGAACGAAAAAGTAGGATTTTAATAAATGGGGATACGTAGGCATTAGAAAGAAGAGCCTTAATCTACAAACAAACCTTTATTAAAAAATGCATTAATTTAGAAAAATTAGTATTTTTACAAGAAAGTATTGCGGTAGACAAGTAATCAAATAAAAATAAGTTTCGCTCTTTTGACGTTTTATGACTCACTGAACCCGAAAAAAACTTAAAAATTTATCAAAAAGTGTGTGTGCTCGTTTGTTTGTTTGTTTGTTCGTTTGTTCGTTTGTTCGTTTGTTTGTTTGTTCGTGTGTTCGTTTGTTCGTTTGTTCGTTTGTTCGTTTGTTCGTTTGTTCGTTTGTTCGTTTGTTCGTTTGTTCGTTTGTTCGTTTGTTCGTTTGTTCGTTTGTTCGTTTGTTCGTTTGTTCGTTTGTTCGTTTGTTCGTTTGTTCGTTTGTTCGTTTGTTCGTTTGTTCGTTTGTTCGTTTGTTCGTTTGTTCGTTTGTTCGTTTGTCCGTTTGTCCGTTTGTTCGTTTGTTCGTTTGTTCGTTTGTCCGTTTGTCCGTTTGTCCGTTTGTCCGTTTGTCCGTTTGTCCGTTTGTTCGTTTGTTCGTTTGTTCGTTTGTTCGTTTGTCCGTTTGTCCGTTTGTCCGTTTGTCCGTTTGTCCGTTTGTCCGTTTGTTCGTTTGTTCGTTTGTTCGTTTGTTCGTTTGTTCGTTTGTTCGTTTGTTCGTTTGTTCGTTTGTTCGTTTGTTCGTTTTTTCGTTTGTTCGTTTGTTCGTTTGTTCGTTTGTTCGTTTGTTCGTTTGTTCGTTTGTTCGTTTGTTCGTTTGTTCGTTTGTTCGTTTGTTCGTTTGTTCGTTTGTTCGTTTGTTCGTTTTTTCTTTTGTTCGTTTGTTCGTTTGTTCGTTTGTTCGTTTGTTCGTTTGTTCGTTTGTTCGTTTGTTCGTTTGTTCGTTTGTTCGTTTGTTCGTTTGTTCGTTTGTTCGTTTGTTCGTTTGTTCGTTTGTTCGTTTGTTCGTTTGTTCGTTTGTTCGTTTGTTCGTTTGTTCGTTTGTTCGTTTGTTCGTTTGTTCGTTTGTTCGTTTGTTCGTTTGTTCGTTTGTTCGTTTGTTCGTTTGTTCGTTTGTTCGTTTGTTCGTTTGTTCGTTTGTTCGTTTTGTGTTTGTTTGTTTGTTTGTTTGATTGATTGTTTGTTTGTGTATGTTTGTGTGTGTGTGTGTGTGTGTGTGTTTGTGTGTGTTTGTGTGTGTTTGTGTGTGTTTGTGTGTGTTTGTGTGTGTTGTGTGTGTGTGTGTGTGTGTGTGTGTGTGTGTGTGTGTGTGTGTGTATGTGTGTGTTTGTCTGTGAGAGTGTTTGTGTGTGTGTGTCTGTGTGTGTGTCAGTTTCTTCGTTTGTTTGTGTATTGGTGTGTTTGTTTGCTTGTTTGCTTGTTCGTGTGTCTGTGTGTGTGTCTATGTGCGTGTGTGTGAGTGTGTGTGTGTGTGTGTGTGTGTGTGTGTGTGTGTACGTGTGTGTGTGTGTTTGTGTGTGAGTGTTTGTGTGTTTGTGTGTGTGCGTGTTAGCGTGTCTGTTTGTCTGTTTGTCTATTTGTATTTGTTTGTTTGTTTGTTTGCTTGTTTGTTTGTTTGTGTGTCTGTCTTTGTATGTGTGAGTTTGTGCGTGTGTGCGTATATGTGTGTGTGTTTGTGTGTCTGTGCTTGTGTGTGTGTGCTTGTGTGTGTCTGTACGTATATGTGTGTGTCTATGTATGTGTGTATGTTTGTTTGTGTTTTTGTTCGTTTGTTTGTTAGTCTGGTTGCTTCTGTTTGTGTGTGTGTGCGCGTGTGTGTGTCTGTGTGTGTATGTGTGTGTGTGTGTGTGTGTGTGTGTGTTGTGTGTGTGTGTGTGTGTGTGTGTGTGTGTGTGTGAGTGAATGTGTGTGTTTGTTTATTTGTGTGTGTGTGTGTGTGAGTATGCAAGCGTGTTTGATTCTTTGCTTGCTTGTTTGTTTGATTGTTTGATTGTTTGATTGTTTGATTGTTTGATTGTTTGATTGTTTGATTGTTTGATTGTTTGGTTGTTTGATTGTTTGATTGTTTGATTGTTTGGTTGTTTGATTGTTTGATTGTTTGATTGTTTCGTTGTTTGATTGTTTCGTTGTTTGATTGTTTGATTGTTTGATTGTTTAGTTGTTTGATTGTTTGATTGTTTGATTGTTTGATTGTTTGATTGTTTGATTGTTTGATTGTTTGATTGTTTGATTGTTTGATTGTTTGATTGTTTGATTGTTTGATTGTTTGATTGTTTGATTGTTTAATTGCAAGATGGCCTGAGGTTCGGACGAACATGAAGTGATCTCTTCTGAAATTTGTAAAAAATGTAGTAAAAATCCTCAAATTTACTTAAAGTGTATTAAATGTAGTGCTGTGTATCATCCTGGTTGTGCGAAACACATTAAAAGCGTAAAAATAATTAATGGTAAGCAGTTGGATTGCTGTGATAATATTAACATTGTTCAACCTGAGGAAAATATTGTGTCTGTCAAATTTCTTGAAGTCGAAATTAAATTTCTAAAGAATTTAATTTTGGAAAAAGACAAAGTAATTCTAAATCAAGAAATTGCTATTAATTCTCTGCAAAATCAAATTATTCTTTTAAATAAAATACAAACATTGAATTGTTCTGATAAACGTGGAATTTCACATGATCTGACCTCTAAGTTATCATCAAACAAGATAAACAAACATGTAAGTAAACAGAATAATACACTTAATTCAATTGAACGTGGCCCATCTAATAATGCTACCAAATTGTTTCTAATTATTGATAATATCGACATTAATGACGCACCTGCGACTACTGCTACTCATTCTAGCATTGTTCAACAGTCAGAAAAAAGGAGTGACACATCTGCATCTAGCAATAAACGTAAATCAATTGCCCGTATAATTGGTAATAATGATATGGATTCTTCTTGTAATATAAAAGCAGTAATACGTAGAGCACATTTGCATGTCTATAAGTTAGACCCAAATACTTCTGTAGATATGCTCCTGACATATCTCAAACCGATGTTTCCGGATATTGACTGTGAAAAACTTCAATCAAAACATCCCACTTATTATTCATCTTTTAGAGTGTCAGTTCAATATTCGAATCTAGGAAAGATTATGGACCCGTCTATCTGGCCAATCGGGAGTTGTATATATCAGTTTTTTTTCCCGCGCACAAAAACACTAGTGAACAACTAACGTCTAGGAAGTCTACAAAAACCAAAGTAAATTCTATATCTCATATTAGCAATGACCTTTTGGTTTTTTATATTAATATCCAAAGTCTGAGGAATAAAATGAATAAACTTGATGCATTTCTCCAGGATGAGAATCTGGACATCGTTTGTATTAGTGAACATTGGTTTACTGACCCAGATATTGTTAATTTGCTTAAGCTTGGTGAATTGAATGTAAAATCCTATTACTGTAGGTCTACTTCTATCCATGGAGGTGTCTTAATTTTTGTTAAATTAGAAATCTCAGCTAAACCATTAAAGTGCATTAATGAATTATCTATTGAACTTCATTGAGAGATTTGTTGCATACAAATAAATGTCAACGTAATTATTGTATGTATTTATAGATCACCTTTGGGCAATTTTAATACCTTCTATTGTCACATGGAAATGTTGCTTGATAGATTAGTGCAGTATAATGTTATTTTGTTGGGGGATTTTAATGTTCGTTTTGGTATTGACACACAATCGCAGATTTTATGTGATCTTTTAAATGCTAATGGTTATATTCAAACGGTTTTCACTCCACCAAGGCATGAAAACTGTTTGGATAATATTTTTATCAATTTTTCCATAAATGATTACACTATAAATTCTGTTAATTTAGGTTTATGCGACCACTTAGGTCTAAAGTTAACATTACATAACCTCAGGGGGCCTAAAATGGATTCTTGCGTAACTAAAGTAGTTCGTCCGTTAACAATGTCGGGTATGAATAAGTTTTTTGCTAAATTCGCAAATTATGATTGGGATTATATGTTTTCAGATAATAGTGTAGATTGTAATACTCATTTCACTAATTTTGTTAATATAGTTTGTCAGATTTATACTGACTGTTTTCCTACTGTTCAAATGAAAACACTTAATTATCACTCTTCTGTAAAATGGTTTACACCTAACTTACGTAAATTGAGGGAAAACCTTCAAATGGTTAATGATTTTTACAATAAGTTTCGTTATCAGAACTTATTAGATATTAAAAAACAATTGGGTATTGAGTACAAGAAGGAGATCAAGCTTGCTAAAACTAAAGCTAATGATAATTTTATTAAGTCATCTGGTAATTCTATTAAAGCCATGTGGTCCATAATTAACTCAGATAGAAGTGTGGATGTGAATTCGGTTTCAATTTTATCGGCTAATGACTTTAACACTTCTTTTACAAGAGTCGCATAGAACAACTCAGCGAGCTCATCTACTGGTAATGGTGACCAGTCTAACTCTAGTAACGTCAGCATTTTTAATGCGCCTGGTTTTCAATTTAAAGGCGTATCTCAAATTCAAGTTCGAAAGGCCATAAAAAGCTTGAAATGCAATAATTCTAGAGATATATTTGGTCTTAATATAAAATTGATCAAACGTAGTGTGAGTTTATTTATCAAACCGCTAACCACACTAGTTAATATTATTATTAAATCTGGAATTTTTCCAGATAGTCTCAAGGTGGCATTAGTCTTACCACTTTTTAAAAAAGGTGAAGACAGAAATAATGTCAATAATTTTCGCCCGATATCTATTTTGCCAGTATTCAGTAAACTAATTTGAAAAAGTTTTGTATTTACAAATTTCCGAGTATTTTGAAAGTAATGATCTTTTTTTCAAACATCAATATGGTTTCCGAAAATGTAAAAGCATTTGTGATGCAATAACTAATTTTGTCAGTACCTCTTTAGATAGTTTTGAAAAAGGGGAACTTACAATTGCTGCTTTTGTAGATCTTTCAAAGGCTTTTGATTGTATTTCTCATGAAATTTTGGTAACTAAACTAAAATCTTTCTACAAGTTTAACAGCCTCAGTGCTGAGTTAATTGCCTCATTTTTAAGAAACAGACATCAATGTGTGCTACATAACAATATCCTCTCTGATAAACTACCTGTTCATCATGGAGTACCGCAGGGTTCTATATTGGGACCCTTGTTATTTTTAATTTATATAAATGACTTGCCTAGGTATCTTCCATCTAGCATTAACTGTATCTTGTATGCTGATGATGCAACGCTATTTTCAACTGGTTCTGATTTTAACCTTGTTAACAATAATGTTGCGAAAGGTATTGATATTGTCAAAAAGTGGTGTGGTTTTAACCAACAAATGCTCAATGATTCAAAAACGATAGTTATGCATCATTAAAAAAAGCTAGTACAGATTATTCCTCCAAAGTACTATTCTTGGGTTGCGGTATAGACTGGCGTTTAAATTTTGATTATCATGTTAACTTAGTAACAAATAAATTAAATAAATATTTATTTTTACTAAGAAGCTTACATAGCAATACGTCCCTTGAAGTAATTAAAACAGTCTACTTTGCGCTAATACAAAGTACTCTACTTTATGCAATACTGGTTTGGGGTCATAGTGCACAGTGCCGAAATATTTTTCGATTGCAGCGCAAGGCAATCAGAATCATTGCTGGTCTTGAATATAGGGCTGACTGTCGCAACTCTTTCATTGGCTTAAAGATCTTAACTTTTCCATGCCTCTATATCCTCGAAGCTCTCTGTTTTGTTAAACGGAATCTCTCTCTGGCTGTTCATCAATCTGATATCCATCAGCATGATACAAGGCACAAAGATAATCTGAGAGTTAAATATTGCAGGCTGAAGAAATCTCAGAATAATGTGTGGTATCAGTATCAAGCATTTTTTAATTTATTACCACTTGGTGTAAGAGAATTGCCGTTGGCGGCATTTAAAAGTAAAATCAAGAATTTTCTCGTAAACAATGCATTTTATTCATTTGATGAGTTTTCCATCAATTCTAAGTCAATTGAATGTTAGTTCGTTCGTAATTTTATTGTTTATGTTTGTTTTTTTTTAACTTATTATGTGTATTGTAATATGTTTGAATATGTTTGCTTTACCTGGACGAGTGTAAGTGTACTTATGTACTCATGCTGCACAATAAATATTATTATTATTATTATTATTACAAAATTATTACAAAATTTTCTTTAAATTAAATTGTGTGAATGTGTCCCTGTGTGTGTGTGAGTGTGAGTGTGAGTGTGAGTGTGAGTGTGAGTGTGAGTGTGAGTGTGAGTGTGTGTGTGTGTGTGTGTGTGTGTGTGTGTGTGTGTGTGTGTGTGTGTGTGTGTGTGTGTGTGTGTGTGTGTGTGTGTGTGTGTGTGTGTGTGTGTGTGTGTGTGTGTGTGTGTGTGTCTGTGTGTGTGTAGTATTTGTGTGTGTTGTTTTGTGTTTGTGTGTGTGTGTGTGTGTGTGTGTGTTTTAATTTGTTTGTGTGATGTGTTGTGTGTTCTAGGTTGTTTGTTTGTTGTGCTTGTGTGAGTGCGTTGTGTGTGTGTGTGATTAGTGTGTTGTGTAGATGTGTTGTGTTGTGTGTGTGTGTTTGTGTATGTGATGTGTGTGTGTGTGTAGTTGTGTTGTTGTTGTTGTTTGTTGTTTGTGTTTGTTTCTTTGTTTCATCGTTTCTTCGGTTTCTTCGTTTGCTTGATTTTTCGATTCTGTTTCAAATTCGATATTCTTCGTTTCTTGTTTCTTGTTTCTGTCGTTTTGTTGTTGTGTTTTTGTATTTGTTGTCTGTCGTTTCTTTCGTTTCTTGTTGTCTTCGTTCATTGTTTCTTGTGTTCTTTTCTGTTTTTCGTTGTTTCGTTTCTGTCGTTTCTGTGTTCTTCGTTTCTTCGTTGTGCTTCGTGTTGCTTCGTTTCTGTCGTTTCTGTCGTTTCTGTCGTTGTACTTCATGTCTTCGTGTTCTTCGTTTCTTCGTTTCTTCGTTTCTTCGTTTCGTGTTTCTTCGTTTCTTCGTTGTGCTTCGTTTCTTGTTGCTTCGTTTCTTGTTTGCTCGTTTTGTTGCTGTCGTTGTCTTGTTGTTTGTGTGTGCTTGTGTTTTCGTTGGCTTGTTTTGCGTTTGCTTGTTTCTATATTGTGTTGTGTTGTTAGTCTTGTGTGTTCTGTGTTCTTCGTTGTCTCGTGTTTTGTTTATTTCAGCGTTGTCTGTATTAACGTGTATCTTCAAGTTTTTCGTTTATTCGTTGTGTAGATTCTTCGTTAAAGTAATCAGATTTCTGTAACAGTTTTTCGTGTTTGGTTTTCCGTTTCTAGTATGTCTCGTTTGTTCGTTCGTATTCTATGTTGTTTGTTTTTTACTTTTGTTCGTTTGTTCGATTTTTGTTTCTCGTTTACTTGTTTGTTCTGTGTAAGTTTGTTTTTGTTACAAATTTTCAAATGTTTCTTGTGATTAATGTGTCGATTTCTTGTGTTTGTTTGTGTGTGTTGTCGTTGTGTGTGTTATTGATGTTTGTGTGTGTTGTTTTTGTGTTCTGGTGTGTGTGCTTGGTGTTGTCTGTTTGCTTGTTGTTTTGTTGTTTGTGTTTGTGCGTGTGTGTTGTTTTTGTTGTGCTGTGTGTTCGTTTTGTGTTTGTTGTTTGCTTGTTTGCTTGTGTTTTGTTTCTGTGTTTTTCGTTTTTGTTGTGTTCGATTTGTGTGTCTTGTGTTCTTGTGTGTGTGTGTTTTTGTGTGTTCGTTTTGTTTCGTTGTGTTTGTTGTTTTGTTGTGTGTTGTTGTTTGTTTTTTGTTTCTGTTGTTGTCTTTGTTTTTTGTTTCTTTGTTTCTCGTTTCTTGTTTCTTCGTTTTTGTTTCTTTGTTTCTTGTTTCTTTTTGTTTCTTGTTTCTTGTTTCTGTCGTTTCTTCGTTTCTTGTTTCTTGTTTCTTTGTTTTCTTTGTTTCTTTGTTTCTCGTTTTTGTTTGTTTCTTTGTTTCTGTGTTCTGTGTTTCTTGTTTCTTCGTTTCTTGTTTTTCGTTTCTTGTTTCTTCGTTTCTTGTTTCTTTGTTTCTTTGTTTCTTCTGTTTCGTTTGTTTCTTTGTTTCTTTGTTTCTTTGTTTCTTGTTTCTTGTTTCTTGTTCGTTTCTTTGTTTCTTTGTTTCTTTGTTTCGTTTTGTTTTTTGTTTCTTTGTTTCTTTGTTTCTTTGTTTCTTTGTTCTTTGTTTTTTGTTTCTTTGTTTCTTTGTTTTTTGTTTCTTTGTTTTTGTTTCGTTTGTTTCTTTGTTTCTTTGTTTCTTTGTTTCTTTTGTTTCTTTGTTTCTTTGTTTCTTTGTTTTTTGTTTCTTTTTGTTTCTTTTGTTTCTTTGTTTCTTTGTTTCTTTGTTTCTTTGTTTCTTTGTTTCTTTGTTTCTTTGTTTCTTTGTTTCTTTGTTTCTTGTGTTTCTTTGTTTTGTTTCTTTGTTTCTTTGTTTCTTTGTTTTTTTGTTTCTTTGTTTCTTTGTTTCTTTGTTTCTTTGTTTCTTTGTTTCTTTGTTTCTTTGTTTCTTTGTTTCTGTTTTTGTTTCTTTGTTTCTTTGTTTCTTTGTTTCTTTTGTTTCTTTGTTTCTTTGTTTTCTTTGTTTCTTTGTTTCTTTGTTTCTTTGTTTCTTTGTTTCTTTGTTTCTTTGTTTTCTTTGTTTCTTTGTTTCTTTGTTTCTTTGTTTCTTTGTTTCTTTGTTTCTTTGTTTCTTTGTTTCTTTTGTTTCTTTGTTTCTTTGTTTCTTTGTTTCTTTGTTTCTTTGTTTCTTTGTTTCTTTGTTTCTTTGTTTCTTTGTTTCTTTGTTTCTTTTGTTTCTTTGTTTCTTTGTTTCTTTGTTTCTTTGTTTCTTTGTTTCTTTGTTTCTCTTGTTTCTTTGTTTCTTTGTTTCTTTGTTTCTTTGTTTCTTTGTTTCTTTGTTTCTTTGTTTCTTTGTTTCTTGTTCTTGTTTCTTTGTTTCTTTGTTTCTTTGTTTTTTGTTTCTTGTTTCTTTGTTTCTTTGTTTTTTTTTGTTTCTTTGTTTCTTTGTTTCTTTGTTTCTTTGTTTCTTTGTTTCTGTTTTTGTTTCTTTGTTTCTTTGTTTCTTTGTTTCTTTTTGTTTCTTTGTTTCTTTTGTTTCTTTGTTTCTTTGTTTCTTTGTTTCTTTGTTTCTTTGTTTTGTTTCTTTGTTTCTTTGTTTCTTTGTTTCTTTGTTTCTTTGTTTCTTTGTTTCTTTGTTTCTTTGTTTCTTTGTTTCTTTGTTTCTTTGTTTCTTTGTTTCTTTGTTTCTTTGTTTCTTTGTTTCTTTGTTTCTTTGTTTCTTTGTTTCTTTGTTTCTTTGTTTCTTTGTTTCTTTGTTTCTTGTTTCTTTGTTTCTTTGTTTCTTTGTTTCTTTGTTTCTTTGTTTCTTTGTTTCTTTGTTTCTTTGTTTCTTTGTTTCTTTGTTTCTTTGTTTCTTTGTTTCTTTGTTTCTTTGTTTCTTTGTTTCTTTGTTTCTTTGTTTCTTTGTTTCTTTGTTTCTTTGTTTCTTTGTTTCTTTGTTTCTTTGTTTCTTTGTTTCTTTGTTTCTTTGTTTCTTTGTTTCTTTGTTTCTTTGTTTCTTTGTTTCTTTGTTTCTTTGTTTCTTTGTTTCTTTTCTTGTTTCTTTGTTTCTTTGTTTCTTTGTTTCTTTGTTTCTTTGTTTCTTTGTTTCTTTGTTTCTTTGTTTCTTTGTTTCTTTGTTTCTTTGTTTCTTTGTTTCTTTGTTTCTTTGTTTCTTTGTTTCTTTGTTTCTTTGTTTCTTTGTTTCTTTGTTTCTTTGTTTCTTTGTTTCTTGTTTCTTTGTTTCTTTGTTTCTTTGTTTCTTTGTTTCTTTGTTTCTTTGTTTCTTTGTTTCTTTGTTTCTTTGTTTCTTTGTTTCTTTGTTTCTTTGTTTCTTTGTTTCTTTGTTTCTTTGTTTCTTTGTTTCTTTGTTTCTTTGTTTCTTTGTTTCTTTGTTTCTTTGTTTCTTTGTTTCTTTGTTTCTTTGTTTCTTTGTTTCTTTGTTTCTTTGTTTCTTTGTTTCTTTGTTTCTTTGTTTCTTTGTTTCTTTGTTTGTTTCTTTGTTTCTTTGTTTCTTTGTTTCTTTGTTTCTTTGTTTCTTTGTTTCTTTGTTTCTTTGTTTCTTTGTTTCTTTGTTTCTTTGTTTCTTTGTTTCTTTGTTTCTTTGTTTCTTTGTTTCTTTGTTTCTTTGTTTCTTTGTTTCTTTGTTTCTTTGTTTCTTTGTTTCTTTGTTTCTTTGTTTCTTTGTTTCTTTGTTTCTTTGTTTCTTTGTTTCTTTGTTTCTTTGTTTCTTTGTTTCTTTGTTTCTTTGTTTCTTTGTTTCTTTGTTTCTTTGTTTCTTTGTTTCTTTGTTTCTTTGTTTCTTTGTTTCTTTGTTTCTTTGTTTCTTTGTTTCTTTGTTTCTTTGTTTCTTTGTTTCTTTGTTTCTTTGTTTCTTTGTTTCTTTGTTTCTTTGTTTCTTTGTTTCTTTGTTTCTTTGTTTCTTTGTTTCTTTGTTTCTTTGTTTCTTTGTTTCTTTGTTTCTTTGTTTCTTTGTTTCTTTGTTTCTTTGTTTCTTTGTTTCTTTGTTTCTTTGTTTCTTTGTTTCTTTGTTTCTTTGTTTCTTTGTTTCTTTGTTTCTTTGTTTCTTTGTTTCTTTGTTTCTTTGTTTCTTTGTTTCTTTGTTTCTTTGTTTCTTTGTTTCTTTGTTTCTTTGTTTCTTTGTCTGTTTGTGTTTGTTTGTGTGCTGTGTTTGTTTTGTGTTTGTGTGTGTGTTGTGTGTGTGTGTGTGTGTGTGTGTGTGTGTGTGTGTGTGTGTGTGCTGTGTGTGTGCTGTGTGTGTGTGTGTGTGTGTGTGTGTGTGTGTGTGTGTGTGTGTGTGCCACTATGCGGACGATTTTGATGAAGGCGTACGAGACAATTATGCCGACAAAATAAGCTTTTAAACGCAATTGCTATATATCGGGTGAAAATAATGGTGTTGGTTTGGGGGCAAATTTTCAAATTTTAACATACTAGATTGACATTCAGGTCATTAATAACTCGCATGAAATGCAAATAATTGCAATTTTTTAAAACTTTCAAAATTGGATATGGCCGCAGTTATAGTTATTTATGCATTTATGTTTGTAGAATTTTAAAAATTACATTCAATTCAAAAAATTCAAGTTTTATTCGTTTGGTGCAATGAATTAAGCATAATTACCACATAATGCAATGCATACTATTAATTTACGAAAATTTAAATCAATTTTTTGTTACATGTTAAATATTATACTTCATTTTTTGCAAAAACAGCTACCATGAGAATGCATATCGTTTGCATCTATCGCTTGCAAGTAAACCTTGGCGTTAGGTTGGTATATAAATATCAAAAACTTATATGAAATACCCATAATTGTCAAAGTTAGCATAATAAGCAGTTCTACAATGAACTTAAAATTTCTGCTGGCCATTACCTTAGTTCGTCCAGAAGTTTTCTCATTTTACTTATCTGTACGTGTAGAATTATGTAAACAAATTGGCCCTAAAATATAAATTCACAAATTTTTCAGAGTGAATCTCACAATGTCGCAGATGTATGGAAAACAAAAATTGATGTGGAACACCCCGAGTGTTTAAAAGTATCCGGTGTTAACGAAAATGAGGTGAAGAAATATTGGAATGACTTTTCAGAAAATGAAAATTTTAAGTGTTACATTGATTGCATTTATAGAAAATTTAAATTTATGGATCAAGATGGTAATATAAATGGGGATGTAATTGTTGAAGGTATCGATAAAGTAACATACGAAATTTTTAATAACTGTAGTAGTAAAGTTAGAAGTCCGTCAGGTGATTGTCAGAGAGCTTATTACTTTGATTATTGTATCATACATGATACTTTCTTGTAATTTTTAATGCCAGCTGATTATCAGAAAGCATATTACTTTGATTAATGTATAATACAGGATACCTTCGTGTAATTTTTAGTGTCAGGTGATTGTCATAAAGCTTATTACTTTGATTATTGTATAATACAGGATACCTTCATGTAATCTTTAATGCCAGGTGATTGTCAGAAAGCTTATTACTTTAATTATTGTATAATACGGGATAATTTCATGTAATTTTTAATCTGCTTGATTGTGTAAATTAAAATAACCGAAAACAATTTTCGTAGTTTTATTAGCAACAAGAGTAGCGTTGATCAATTTTAGGGATTTACAGCAATAAAAAAAGAAGAAAGGGAGTACGGTAAATTCGTATTGGTGGAATAGAGACATGCATGGAAATTGATAAGGCTTTTCAGGTTCAGCTTTGAGTCCTGCTAGCGGTCACTCTACTGTTTATTTCTTTTCTGTTTATAGTCCAAGCTGTACTTCGGCCTTTTCTTTCTTCTTCACAGTGACACTTGTCTGCATGCAGAACTCTGTAGGAGGGTGTAAGAAGACGTGTTCATTTTTTTGCTCGGTGTGTTGTGCAAGGAATTTCATAGATTTTTAAGCGATGAAATGCTAGTTGCTGTTCCTTTTGCCGCTAGTACGAAATGTAATCTTACACTAGATCAGTGTTGCTTTTGTTATAGCTTCGTCGATGCGTTCTAAAGTATAGTTGACTATCTAGTGTTTAACCCTGGGTTATCAACTAGGAATCTCTTGTTTTCCGTAGAATTTATCTTGAGACACCATTCGTTGAACCAAGACTGTACAACGCATAGTTGATTTTGTTGTAGCATGTTTCAAGTTTTTCTTAAAAAACACGTCATCATCTGCGTACAGATAGATTTTGACTTTTGGCTGTTGGGGCATTGTTTCAGATAGTAGGTGGATGCTGCTGCTTTCAGCACTTTCTAGATGACCTCTTATTCCAAACTTGATCAAACGCCTTTTCTTTAGCGGCGATTGGTGACCGAATAGTCGGTTCAAATTTCCTTAGATGGGAGCTTTGACTGTATTAAATTGGTATTAAAAATTCGAACCAGTGCATTACTACGACGGGATGTACGGGATATTAGTGGGAGCTTTATGATGTTTGTTTCCTTCTACTTCGTTGTTTTGTTTTGCTATTGCTATTTTGTTTCCTTGGTGCGCGATTTACTTCCACTATGTTGGCTTGGATTCATTGCCTAAAGTTTTCATACATAAAATTTTGACCATTAGGTCGGCCAATACACGGATAAATTCAAAGGTCATGATTTCGAAGCACTGTATAGTATTAGTTAACGTCTTCTGCGTCGGCTATAAACTGACGCGCTGATTCGTTAAAAGTACTCGTGACTAGATTTTTGTTAGCACTATCAATCTTTGCATTTGTTGTATCCCTGTTAATTTGTGATGGGTTTAGGCTAATTTTCTTGCCTTCCGTATGACCTTCTCTGACGTAGACTTATCACCACATACACACTGCTTATTCATGGCTCTCATGATATTAGATGAACGTGTCGTGGTTTGTTATGAGCAATGTCGCTCCTTTTTTTAGTATATACCCTCGAATATCTACCTGAATCATTTTACTTGTTTCGTGTCCCCTTTGAGTTGGGTGTGATACACCATTTGGCTTGAATTTACCTCGATTTCGCCGTTTGATATGGGTTCAACACCTTGTTATCCATGTCAACTAATGCGCATAGCAGCGATTATCCTGCTTTGCAAGCGCTAGTAGGGGTTGTTCTATACCTTTTTCTTACTTCTAGGACATAATATGTCCATATTATGGTCTATTTATGCTATTTAAGGTTTGAACTACTTTAGAGTTCTATGTCCCCATATAGCAGCCGCTTACAGCACCTTCATAGGTAATTTTGAAAGCTTTTATGTATTGCTCCCCAACTGTTGCCCCCAATGGCTAGCATACTTTGCCACTAGCTAAGTTTAGGCCCTTTGAGTGTTCCTTTCTTATAAGACTTGCTGTCTTTGCACTGATTATGAAGGCCTGACGATTATTTATTTTATTTGCGGTTTCTTGAAAAATCATTTAGTCTATGTGTATTTTAGTCGCTAAATTAGTTAAGGTTTATCCGCCTTTTGCTTTTGAGAGTAACAAGTTTGGCCACCATTGCGAATGTCAGAGGCGTCATTGCCGTTATGTAATGAGCCCTTACTGTTTATTCTTTACTTTTGGGGAAGCCGTGGTGGATGGTATAATGTGAACGGAATTACGTGTAAAGATTGATAAAGTCACTCTTCTTTGCGTTTTGTAAAGGATACTTCACTGTTTCTATGGTCCTTTGGGAGAAACACTTAGTTGCAATTTACAGATGCACGCGTAAGAGTTCATTTCTCTTTTTTGAGACAGTTAACATATAAATGACATGAAGACAGGTATGGTGAATGTTAAGATAGCATGGTTTATCAATATTACGTTCTACTAAATGCCTAAATATTTTTGTTTGATAATTTCCGGCAAAACTTTAAGCTTGGCAATAATGCCAGGAAAAACTTTAAAGAAATTTAAGAAGAAGACCGCATGTCGATATTACTTTTGCTTTTTGAGTTATAAACACATAAAGTGTGATACTTTATAAGAGACGTATGGCATGGTCTCGTAAAAAAATTATCTCCTTAAAATGTTATCTGAATGGCAACAATGTATATATTTGTTTAAAGGTAAAGAATCAAGGTTTAAGGTGTGTGTAACAGATAAGTATCGTTTCATTAAAAGGAACATCGTAGTTTTGGATTGAATTTGACCATTTTTTTTCGATAATTTCTGATAAAACTTTAAAGCTGGCAACAATGAGAGGAAAAAGTTTAAGGGAATCTAAGAAGTACTGTGAAGACCGCAGGTCGACATGAGTATTTATTTCATATGCGTTGGAAAGTGCTATGCCAAGCGAGATAATAGTTGTAAAATATTCCTATCCTGCACGAAACAATAAGAAGAAAAACGTTTCTAGAGTTAAAAGTGTGTGTGCAAGAACCATATTTCGTTATTACAAATCGAAAAGAAAAGTATCTCTTTTTCTTTCAGCAACCATTTCTTTATAAAGAATTATTTATGGAATAAATGTTAAATCTATAACTATTAACGTTAGAAGAACTTATGCTTGTACAATGTTTTCACTGTAAATCATTAAATGATAGTGACGATTTTGATAAAACCTACTGATGAACTCCTCCAGTTGACGTAGAAAATGATGAATCGTTACCTTACAGAGCCAACTGTAATTCAGTACGTTCTAGGACACCATCTGATGGATTCTGGCATCCACTGTTTGACGATGATGGCTGATTAAAAATTATTTTCGAAGTCGCCATTTTATTGCTAATGCTTTTTTCCATATATTCTTGTGGAGTCGTGTTTGATTGCCATGCTCCATGATTTTTGAGCCTCCTGATATCCGCATTACCCTCAGCAAGAAAAGTAGTTGACGTTCGACGTCGACAGTGTCCAGTGTAATCGTCTGGGTTGAGTAATTTCAAATAATGGGCAATTTTCTTCGGAATCTTGTAGAAACTGTAGATCCCCACAGGGTGATCTGTACATTTATTATTCATATAAAATATGAAAAATCTAGATTGATATGTTTTGGACGCAAGCTTACATATCTCCTGTACAACTCAATATCATTAATTCCTCTCATTTCCGTCATAACGGTGAATATACGCTTCTTCCTTGTCTTAGGGTCATAGAGGGTGACAGCCAAAACAGAGCCGGTATCCTCGATATCCTTCACATTTAACTTTCTTAGCTCCTCATTACAACATGCCCCATACAGACCGAAAATTAACGCCACTTTAATCATAAGAAAAGTATCGTCAGGCGCTTCTGTCATAAATTTTGACACATCATCTGCGATAGAATTTTTAATTTTTTTAATTCATATTTAAAGCGCTTATTCGATATATCGACGTTTTTTTGCACTCTCAACGTACTTTTCAACATGGAATATGTCGATCTCAGCGTGGAAGATTTCAGTCTTTCAGCCTGTAATCAAATATAAAGATAAGACTTAAAATAAATAAATAAATTAACCTTTCCATAAAAAAAACAAGCATGTCTTCTTCTTCGATATCCCTTACATTCTTTGAAGTCCTCCAAGAATTGAAAATATTGTAGGTCTTCTCATATTTATCTCGTGATTTCAAGGGTAAGAAACTAGCAACAACTTCAAGCGCTAATTCCGATATTTGAGGATGATTTTCATTATTTCCATTTTCACGCGATAACACTTAACAAAATTTTTGTTTAGGTACCTATTTTTGTTTAGTTGTTGCAGTGGTGGAAACGACAATTTGATTCTCGGGCTTGTCATGTTTTTTTATAATAATTTCTTATAAAATGTAATCCATTTCCATTTAGTGTCCGAAAAAATGTTATGTATTATTCTTAAAGAAAAGAAGGTTCTTCTTTACCCATTACGTTTCTAATCTCGTCTGCGCCTCGATTAGAAAGATCGCGATTCGTAAAGAAAAACAATCCTTTTCTTTACTTATAATACAAATAACTATTTTTAGTAGATTCAACCTTTAAGATGAAATAAAATAGGGAGGTACTGCATATTCGCAAGAATGTAGATCTAGTAAAGGCTGGGATGCGGAGATTCCAGATTTGACATTTGTAATTTTGCCAACTTTGCCGTTTGTCTGATATTATTACTCACTTTGGTTTTTTAAATACATAAATATGTCAATATCATGAAATCGTTGCAGGGACATCGTTGCTCTGAATATTGGACGACCTACATTTCCCTTCCACAGACTGTCAGTTGCCTCCCCATGAGATTTATACACCCAAGATAGAAACAGTAGGCCAAAATATGCTTCTAGTTTAACTAATGTTAGTTCTTGAAACGTGTCGCCACAAAGACTTTTGCCTTCTAAATTTGACATTTTCAAAGTTACACAGTGAGTGTAACAAATGCATTAAAAAAACTAATTATAATTTTCTAATGTCTAATCTAGGTACACCGTTATTAGAGTAATAAAATAAAAGTCATGCAGTGGCGACGAAATATTTAAATAAATTAACGAATTATGCACATTAGAAGAACGCGACTCGGTCATATTGACCCGACCACAACAGGAGGGTCAAGTGTTCAAAATGTGCTCTATTTGTGAGTTGACAGTACCCTGATTTATGGTAGAATGCGTTTACCATATTTCTCCATGATTGTCTAGAGATTAATCGAGATTCATCCATAATTCGTTGCCTTAGTACTGCAAGACTTGCTGGTTTAGTTATGTAAACTAAATTTTTCAAGTATCCCCGAATACAAAAAAACGTGGAGGCCATTAAATACTACCTCGTCTACCAATCCATCGTCCGGGAAATATCTCATCTAAACAATGCCGAACATTTACGCCAAAATGAGCTGGAGCTCCATCTTGACGAAACCATATCTGATTATAATTGGCTTCAAACCAGTTTCTCAGTGTAGGTACAATTTCATTTCTAAGTTGCATTTCGTACTTCGCATTTCATTCGATAAAGAACGACCCAATTAACTGGGTACCCACTATACCCCTGACCATACATTTAATTTTTGTGGTTTTTGAGTATGGTTTTCACGAATCCAGGGTGGATTTAAGTCACTGCAGTACCTTAAATTATGTCGATTTACACTCCCACGCAGTGTCTTCGCCGGAAAAACATGTTGTTAACGACATTTCCGTCATTTTCAATTTTATCCATCATTACTGCAGTAAACTGTATTCTACGGTCCAATTCATATTTACTTAATTCTTGCAATAAATGAATTTTGTATGGTTGAAATTTATTCTTATATAATACACGTAGGACTGAAGAATGACCTTTATTGTGTAATTTTGCAACCCTACGTGAGGATGTACGTGGATCTTTAACGAAACTCTGCATTATATCTAAAGTTTTGTTGTCATTTATAACTGTTTTTGGTCTACCTGATCGGTATCTATTTTTTACTCCTCCTCAATGTGTTTTACATTTTTTTGTACCGCTGCCTTATGGATAGAAGAACGGTTTGGGAAAGTATCGTTGAACAAGTTGGCTACTTGACTATAAGGTCTGTTTCTGTCGCCGTACCGTCCCATCGTTAGAATAGTACTTGTTTTCGGTATTGATATTTGTCTCGTAGTGTTATCTTGAATTTGAGTTCTTAAAAAAATGAGGGGTTGATCATTATGCAGGAAGAAATAAAAGTTATTTTTTTACCGTTAAATACTTAACGCCTGTGGAAAAATTGAGCCGCAAAATTTAGTTTCATTATGTGTCGGCTTGAAGTGTGATCTGTTCTTAATAATATCTTTTTTCATTCACGTCGATATCTGCTTCTTGTGATAAGCTGCAAATTTTAAAAACAGTGTTGCAGTATTTCAATTTTATTAATAATTTAGAACATTGCATTATCTTATCGAGTTGCCTAAGCCAAACATCCAATTTATTTATCTAGTAGCCTTACATGGTTGCGTTTAACGAGCATTGTTAAGCAAAGTGTCACTATACTCTCATTGTAGAATACATTATCTAGAAGTTTTTCGTTTAAAAAAAATGCCACCAGAAGATGTTGCACGTGCTGTTGCATTAAATGATAATGGTCACAGTGTACGGTATATTGCAGAATTCTTACACAAACCATAAAGTACTGCACAAGAGGTTATCAGTCGCTTTCGTCAAACCCGTGAATACACGCGACGTGCTGGATCAGGGAGAGCACGTGATACCAGTCAACGTGATAACCGTTTAATAATTCTAACAGCAGTACTAGATCGTAGCGTACCTTCAGCGTAGGTTGCAAGAAGGAGGATTGATAACAATTTTACAGGTCAAATACTTATGAGAGCATCAAGCTGGTAAAGACAATTTGTGCGCACGACATTGATCAATAGTGTAGTCGGAGCTCCCACCCAATGTCGCAACAGGGCACTCGTCACAACTCCAACAATGTAAAAATCAGGAGAAAATGTCAAAAAGGAGCCACCCGTAAGACACACCCACAGCGGGGAAACGCCATAAACCAGATCCCACAATGTCTCAATAGGAAACCACAATGCTCGCCCAAATATAAAACACTCCTGGAAAACTCCACTCCCAAAACAACTACCCAAAGTTCACCCAAATCTCAACAAAACCCCAAGTTTCGTACAAAAGCCGCAAAACCCCGAAAACAAAACCAAATACTCATTAATTATTTCGATAAACCCAGCGCCAAAATCATTGGCTCAAATACCCAAAAACAACTGATCAAAACGGCAACCAACCACTCAATCTCAAACGAAAAATGCGTCATAACGAAACGGAATCGACACGGTCAAATATCTATAAAATCCTAAAATCTACTAAACGACAAAATCGGGGTTGAAATGTCTAATTACGTCACTTCACAGCTCGTTTAAATACTCAAATAACTAGCTTACCTGAACGTAATCACAGGTGGTCCTGGGACCAACGGGTCTTCGCTATATGTGAAAGGCTACAAATAATATTGAACACTGACATAAAACAATTGCGTGCCGCAAAACAAAAAAATCATTAATTCTGCTGTTACGCTATTTTAGTGAATAAACCTGACTTTCAGTGAAATTATACTTCCAAGAAAAGAAATCACTTTACTTCAATTTACAACCATTTGAAATTATATCAATCAATCCGCTATAAAATAGGCTCAAATTCATGAAAACTAATGCATTAGAGCATCAACCTTTAAATGTTACGTTATAATTAAATAATCACTTGTAAAACTTTCGAACGTAATTACTTCACTTAAAATAGACACAAAAATATTGACGTTAATTCAATGATTTCAATCAAAACAAAACAAACACTTAAAATACGCGTAAATACTGTGCAGTATAATAAATGGGGTTCACATTTAAAAAAACACAAGTACATTAACCTATAGATATGTATTATGAAATCACCACCTTCGAGATAACCACATAATCGTTACATTAAATTCTCTCTATTTAAATTAAATCATTTAGTTCACATATTAGGCGATGATTCTGGTTAGTTTCAATGTCGGCCTTTACAAAAATTACGGTAGCTATTACTCATATGCCAACATAACAAACAAATTTGTCACATAAAACTTTGATACATAATAGCCAATACAGCAAATCGAAAAAATTCATATAACATTTGATTATAGCACGGATGAATACGCTCGTCGAATACTAAGAAATTAATCCAAAATACTAAAACAAAACAGCGTGTTCAACCGTTAGAACATACAAAATACAAACAATACTTTATTAAAATTTGTCAACCATAGCAAGAGAGTGAACAGAAATGATTATCTTAAACTTGAACAGCCCCTTTTATTATACAGGCACCCGGTGGGAACCCAGAGGATGGACTCCGCAATGTGTTCGATGTTGTAACGACGTTCGACTCTCTAAGTATGACCCAACTCGTAAATATTTCGGCTTCCAAGAGCGTTTTGATTAATACACAACTGGTTGTACAGTACACTACACTCTATATTTACACATTGCTTGTTATCTTGACCTAGTTCTAATTGATAGTTATTATTCTTCTTTAACTATACACAAAAGCTTAATTATTTACAGCGAGTTATTCGCGAACTGTGAACTTAATGTCTAGGGAGCTAAGAAGGGACGTTTTATTTCTTCCGCATAAAAGCGATATCCACTCCAAAGAACAGGAAAATCACTAGGAAATAACGATTAACAACTTTTCTAGTATCTACAACAAAGTCCCTTTGGACAAACTGCACCTAACGATAAATAAATCTCGTGTTGGTTAAACGTCCAATAAATAACATCCCATCAAGAGTTGATCGGGGATACTGCCCCTACTAACGGAAGTTCTTTCAACACGGATTTGGGGTAATGCCGTTCCGCGAAATTTAACCGGCGCGGTAGCGTCTATATGAGGAGTCCTTTCGTGAAAAGTCCATTCGCCGCCACATTCATCGCTTATATCTCTACTTCTTAATTAGTCAATCATTAAAAAATTACTTAAATTTTTCTAATACGTCCCAAAATGAATCAAAGTCGAAAGCCGTCGGAAAATTGCATCACCAAAAAAACATTTCACAACCGGTGGGCGTTATCAATGTATCCGATATCCTGTAAATTAACGATTTCTCAGCGATACTAGACCTTAACGCTTCGTACATAAAAGCTAAACTGTTTGTTTGAAACTAACAATTTTATCGAAAGGAAAGGCGACAGTTTGACGACTACACTTATACAACGTAATAATTTTTATATTCAATAATTTTACATGATGCAATTTCAAATCCATTTAACGAAATTCACTAAAATTTAAAATAACGAGAACATTTATTTACATAAAAACTATTCAATTCTCCAACAAATTAGTAAAAAGGGTTTCACTAACTATTGATGTCAATACGTAAATCATATTTCATTTTTAAATTTCCATCTAAAGTTGATAAACAAATCAAAAACGTTGTTGAGTTTTAAAAAAGGATTCTTTATGCGATTACTATTTGTAAAAATTTCTAATACTTCCCAAATACGTAAAGGAACAAAACAAAAGCTTTCAAAAAATTTATGCGTTATGAAGTTCTATAGCAAGAACCAATACTACATTTCAGATGTACGGTGCTATGGAATAATTTCTAGTTTCGGAATTAACGCCAAATATTTCATAAAAACACGGCCTCGTGACTTCAAAACCAGTTGGGTGCCGTCTTTTACTTACAGCTTACCGTACAGGGAGATTCAATTGTGCTCATGGAACTGAAAAACAGAAGAGTGTATGCATGTTATTATTCACAGACGAATCGCGATTTGTCTACGTTCACCTGACGAATGTGTACGTATCTGGAGGAGAGCAGGTGAACGATTTGCCAAATGTTGCATATCTCCTAGAACGCCTTTTGGATGAGGTAGTGTCATGGTGTGGGCCTGAGTATCACTATATGCCCGAACGGACCTAGTGATAATAGAGAATAGTTCTTTAACCGCTATCTGTTATATCCAACAATGTTATCTGATCACGTGGTACCCTTCGCTCCGTTTTTTGGACAAGACTTTCTTTTAATGCAAGATAATACCATGCCCCACGTTGTACGGATTGTGACAGAATATTTAAAAGTGAACATTCAGCGATTGAACTGGCCACCACGTAGTCCGGATTTAAATCCAATTGAACACGTATGGGATATGCTAAGAAAACGTGTTCGAAATCGACACACAGGAACTTGGCGAAATCTGCAAACAACCCTCTTTGAGGAATGGGAAAATATTCTTCAAGAAGCAATTCAAACCTGTATTGAAAGAATGCCACGTCACATGGAAGAGGTGATAAGAACACGAGGTGCTAATATGCGCTATTAGTTTTTGGATGTTTTGCTTAAGCTACTCGAAAAGATAACGTAATGTTCTAAATTGTTAATAAAATTGAAAATACTGCAACACTGTTTTTAAATATTTGCAGTTTCTCTTAACAAGGAAGTATTGACGTGAAAGAAAAAATATATTGTTAAGAAAAGGTCATACTACAAACTGACATATAATGAATCTAAATTTTACCGCTCAATTTTTCCACAGGGCGTTAAGTATTTAAGGGTAAAAAATTTACTTTTGTTTCTTCCTGTATAATAATCAAGCCATCATTTTTTTTTAAGAATTCACTTATTACACCTACTAGGCATAACCATAAAGAAAAACTAGCGGTTAATACGCTTTTCTTTCGTTTAAACCTACAAGACCCTATCTAGGAGGTCACATTAAGACGTTTCAAACTCATTGTAATCTTCCGGAGTGTATATAGTGGGATACTCTTGAATATTTGAGTCATTCGCAGGCATCTTGTATTTTTTTAAAGGTTTGAAGGTATAAAATCACTTCTTCGGATATTCTCGATTATGTGTCAATTGGGGTTTTAGATAAAGTTCACAGAAAATATTTTATTATGGTTGACCCAGTATTAACCATTTGTCCCAGTATAGACCAATATTGGTTCATAGTGGCCCTCCTATTGGTTCATATCAGGACACGTATGGTCTATGTGTAATTTAATTAGAGATATTGGAGAACCAATATTAAATATATTAAAAAAATTATTTATAGCTACATTTGTGACATTACAGAAACGAGTGGAACGTATAGTAAGGATTTAAAACATAGTATACGGAGAAAAACAAATTGGAAATGTAATTGACACGCTGACCGTTTCTTTGACCTATTGCAGGAGGTTTTGGTAAACTCTTAACATTACTGTCTTGTTCTATGGTGTCCATATCTTCTTCTTCTTAGGGATATGTACATGAATTGCCCAACGCTTTAGGAAGGAAGGAAACCACATAGTCACCGTTCTAGCACTTTCAACACATCCAGCATAGTTTCTTTTGGTAGTATTCTTTATAGGAGCTGCTTTTGGGTGAGGTCTAATGGCTTCAAATGTTACTAACATTGATGGTCGAGAATGAGAACGTTCAGCCACTGGAGATAAATCAGAAGGTTCAAAATAAGCAGTACTAATATGGTCGGAAACAACCAATATTTTTTCTAGGAGAACATCAAATCCAACATTAAGAACTTCAATGGACGACTCGGGAGAGGTGTTTGCTTTGTTTGTTACAGTATATTGATTTGGTAAAGTTGCAACTTCAGATGGCCGGTCTGTGACATAAGACGGCATGAAATGTTGATCTGTAAAAATGTTAGAATTCAACAGACAAACTCCAGTTTCATGGAAACCTTTATAAATATTTATTGGGGTAAAGACTAAAGAGGAATGCTTTACCAACAATTTCACTTATAAATTGTTAAGGGTGTGCCTGGGTGATTAATCGTCCATTCCATCAGCTGCTCTGCAGTGCGGTTGTAAGGTCAATAATACTATGCCATTATCTATTACTTTCTTTAAAACATCCACTGCATAATGGCTTTCATGGTTGTCCAATATGACCAATATCTTTTTCTCAGGAGAACAGTCAGTGTGTTTAATAATATGATCCATACATTCTCTAAATGTATTCGAAGTCATCCAACTTGTAGCAAATGCGGAGCGTGTTGTAACATTTTTGGCACAAATTTTTTTCTTGGGAAAACCACGAATGGGGGAATAAAAGTACCATTTCCGAATATTACACAACATATGTTTACTAAAATACCTCGTTCTCCCGAAGTGATTTTTCCCACTTGTTTGCAACCACTTTGACGGGTTGTGTACAGTCGTTACTTCAGTCTCGTCTAAATGTATACCTTTGAAGGACGTCTGTCAAATTTTTAAAAAACTCACTAAAATTACTTTTGTTAAAGCTTGTCGCATGAGACAAGCTCGTGGTTTCCGTTGTACGTAACTTTAACCGAGTATTACGATGTCGAACATTTTTCATCCAATCACCCCCAGCGGCACCACTTGAATAGCAAGTGTCTGGTATAACGATTGAATTTTTAACGGCAAACGAATATGCGAAAAATCTAGTTTCTTTTTCAGTTAAACCATGGCACATATAAGAGGCATCACGCATGTTTTACCCATGTTTACACATGTTTTTTTGTGAAAATCAGATTTACCTTTTTCATCAGCTGAGAGAACCTTATATTTTAAAACTTTACGCTGCAAAGCCGATTTTGATATCGAATGTGGCGCCACTTCTCTCAAAGTTTTTTGACAGCTTATTACTTGCAGGACTGCTTTCTTCATTTAGTTTGCTCTTTCCAATTGAAGTATAGCATTATCGTAGTCATCTCTTACTTTCCGCTCGGCCACTTTGGCATTGTTAAAAAATCTGCAACAAAATTAAACGCGATAAAAACTGTCATCTTTAAACATTTGTTATCCAATATTCAAAACTTTTTTAGATGTATTAAAAGTTAAAATGAATTATTCATAACCCTATTTTTATTTTTGTGAATAAAAACTATTAGAAAAACGCTTAAAACATGCATTATTTAAACGCGTCCCAGTATAGACCCCTTTGTTGGGTGTCCCAGTATGCAACCACATAGAAATTCCCCACTATGAACCATTCCATAAAAAACAAATTCTGACTGGTTGTTTAAATAATTTAAATCATGATATTCAATTTGATAAAATGGAAATATTCAAGACAAACTCATTATTATGTTCGTGAAGCTGTTGAGATATATAAACATCCTAATAAGTTACATGAGCAAGAAAAAAATCTCCGATTAAATAGGTTTTGGCATTTTGTAATTGTAAATTGTAAATGTCTAGGTTTTTTGCTGTGTGCTCTACTAGACCTTGAATTAAATGCTTTACCAGTTAAGTATATTAAGTTACCACAGCACTATTATAATAAAACATATGTAGTTAAAATTAAAAATCATATTAAACGTACTACATTGTGTACAACAACAATTACAATTATTAACAACAAAATATTTGCTTATTAGATTTGACTAGATCTTTGATTGGTAAGTCAAATTTCTATTTGTTCCAAATTAAAGATTTTCACAAGGTTTCTAAATTTGCTCCTTGATTATGACGTTTTGTTAGTGATGTTGTTCCGATTTGTCCTCTTTAAGGCAGTTTAATAATATTTAATTTATTAAGAATCTAATTATTATTTACTAAAATTAGATTCCATAGTTGGTTTTAGACGTTTACCAAACAGTGGTATTAATAGAAGGCTTATGTTGTCATTTTCATGTTATTCTTATTTCATAAATGTGTTCTCACATCTCAAGTACTGTTTATAGATATTACCATTTACTGAGGACGATAACAGTAATTGTTATAAAAAATATATATATATATATATATATATATATATATATATATATATATATATATATTTTTTTTTTGAGATTATATTTATTTACAATGCTAAACATGACAGTAATATACGAATAAGTTTAGTATAAAGGATACATTAAACTTAGAGTCATTGAGATGGATTTAATTAAACATATGTAAACAGCAGGTTGCTTAAATTAAAATTAACATAAAACTGAGTACATATGTGATTATACAGAATATTGTTAGCTAGTTGATTTAAGTTTCACAAGTATTACATTATAATCATCGCTATATAAGAGAATTATTCACAAACATAGTTTCCCGTCATCTTCGGAAGTGTTAAAATTTGTATTTGTTTCAATAAAATTCATGGTATTCAATTGAATAAGGAGATCCTGTTCTGGTAGCACAATCTGATTCAGTTCTGAAAGTAAAAGAAAATAATTTGTATTAGATAACGTAGGTGCAGCAAATTGTATGATTTTATAAAAGACTAATATAACTTACAAGTGAGAAATGTGAAATTAAACAATGAAAGTAACTTACATATTAGTGTGAAGATAAAGTGTTGCAACTTAAATTAACATCATAGATGCAAGTTAAGTGCAAGTGTTGAGTAACCAGGTTATGTCATCTCCGAACATAGATGTTGAGATAGAATTTTTCAAATTAAGGTATAATTGTGTTAGGGACTGGTGTATCTTTATGTTTTTTGGGTCATAGAATCAATTTCTGTTCATAGTTTTCCTATACATGGCAAAATAAGTTAGATATAAGTAAACTTGTATATGTAAAATTGCATAATTATTGAAATTTGATCGTGTGTTACGCATAACCTAAATTAAATTAGAAACAAAACAATTGAAATTCTTTAGACTACTTAATAGTGATGTCGAACTGATAAACAATCGAATGTTAAATCATGCGTTCAATTTTTTTTACTGTAAAAGTTTTTAAACAAAGTTAACATTGTGTTGTTATTTCAATGCAAATAAAATTAAATAAAATTGTATGCAGATAAATTATTGTATTTAATAATACGATAACCTGAAATAGAATTATTGCATTAAATTATGAAATAAATAAAACTAAAGTGTTTATGAGAAATCTTAAAAAAATATTTCATCATTGTACCGTTGGACCAGTATATTTCACGGGGTTCAAAACACATATGATTTGGATAATAGATCTTCAATAATGAAAATTGGAGCAGCTGAATGAAGGTTTAGATTAATGTAAGTTAATGAATCTTATAATATTATTCGAGGTTACGTTGATGATTACTACTTATCACCTAGGTGTACATATGTAAATGATTCGAGTAGATTACATACCAGTTTGCAAATAGTACAACTCATGGGTTTTATGTTGAAATAATATCATTTTAAAAAGGCCCCTTTGATGACGACTGTGCAAGTAATTAATGGCAAGTTGGTACGTGGAATCTTAGAGGTTTACATGGTAAACAATTTGAAACTGCGAATGTAATGTGCGAAAGGCAGCTTGATATTCTGTGTGTATCGGAGACAAAGCGCAAAGGATATGATCCTGTGGAGATGGAGGATGGCAGCCTAGCACTATGATCAGGAGTTGAAACTAAAGTGTATGGAGCAAAAGGAGTTGGGGTGATCCTAAGTGAAAGGGCGATGAGGTGTGCTAAACAGTACGAATTGGTATATCCCCGGGATTCGAAGAATTTTTCTAATTGCATGCTATATACCGGTGAATGAAGAAAGAGACCAAGAGTGTGAGAAATTCTGGAATGGTGTAGAGAACGTGTTGAGCGTATGTAATCCAAACGAAAGAGTGGTGATATTGAGAGATATGAACGGATGAGTGGGTGTACAGAGAGAATATACTGAACGAGTTCTAGCAAAAAGTGACCAGGTGGTAGGCATGTATACTCCATGCTAGCCTGGGAGGTACCACTACACTTACCATGGGCTCCTTAATATTGGGCCTCCGATTTTCTGAGCTCAGTAAGGGCTGCGGTTACCTTTTCCTTCATCCTTAATCTATTCTCATCCTGATTGTTCCTTCTCGCCCTCACTGTCTTCCTATTAGATTAAAAGTCCCAAACTAAAAAATAAGGTGGCTGTGGTTTCTAGGGTAATAAATTCCGGACGTAAAATCCTGCCCCATTCGGATGTCCGGGAGGGCAGGGCCCAAGCGACCACGGTCATCGAAAGTATCAACTTTCTGATTCACTACAGCGCGGTATCAGGTCTAATCTTAATGCCATTCACCAACATCTTGAACAATTACAACCTGATATTTTGTTTCTATCTGAAACAGAAGTCTCTTCTAAAAGCTCCGAGTCACCCGACTTGCAATTTCCTCAATACCACCTTCACTCCAACTTTCGATATAAAGGAGGCGTATGTGCCTACATCAAGGACAGAATTGCTAGCAAGAGGGTTTCTTCCTTAGAAAATAAAAATTTTGACGTGATTTGGTTTAAACATTCCGGTCCTAATTTTGTGAAATTCTACTGTTGCATTTATAGGTCTCCTAATGACAGTAACTTTCAAGACTTCTTCGATTACCTTAGTATGATGGTGACTATCTCCTTTCTCAGTTTCCATCTTGCGATATCTCAATTGTAGGCGATTTCAATGTTCATAACTCTAATTGGCTTCAGTTTTCATCTACTACAAATCCTGCTGGTCATAGTGCAGCAACATTTGCTACTTCATGTTATCTCACATAAATGATTTCTGAACCCACAAGAATCCCTGATAACCCTAACCATACTCCACATCTTCTAGACCTCTTTCTTACATCAAACCCTCTTGTTTATAAAACTTCCGTTCTTTCGCCTTTAGGTCTTTCCGACCATTGTCTAATAGAAATCATTTCTACTGTACCTAATTCCACTGTTGTTCGCAAAACCGATAGAAGCTTGTGGTGTTTTAAGTCAGCTCGATGGAGTAACTTACGGGATTTCTTTGCAACCTTTCCATGGGGTGAATATTGTTTTAAGTCGTCCTCTTCTTCGGACATCGCTCTTTCAGTATCTGAAGCCATCCTCATGGGAATGGAGTTATACATTCCCAAAAAACAGTACCGTATAGGTAATTCACGTCCCCAACCCTGGTTCAATAAGGCTTGTGCTGATGCAATATCTTTAAAAAATAAATATTACATTAAATGGAAACCTAATAAATCGGTCGACAGTCATGTAGAATACGTTGGTGCTAGAAATATCTGCAAAAGTGTCATCACTAAAACTAAAAAGTTGTTCGAACAACGAAAATGCAATGAACTAGCTACATCTCCTTTAGGCAGTCGTAAATGTTGGTCTTTAGCTAAAGCCATTAGTAAAAACTTTGGAACATCTTCATTTCCCCCCCTGTCATCTATTGACGGATCGGTGGTTGCTGGTTCTGTAGACAAAGCCAATCCTCGGCTTCATCTCAGTAAGGCGACTGGCCCAGACGGTATCCCAACTATTGTCTTAAAGAAATGTTCCACCGAACTAATACCAGTCCTATCTAAGCTCTACATGATCTCAATGTATTCTGGGGAATTCCCTTCATCGTGGAAGTTAGCAAATATTCAACCTATTCCCAAAAAAGGCGATAAAAGCGATCCCTCAAACTACCGACCAATTGCCATCACTTCCATTTTGTATGGAAAACTCATCAATCAGCAACTGCTCACGTTCCTTGAAACTAACAAACTCCTTAGTGACCACCAATACGGGTTTAGGCAAAGTCGTTCAACAGGTGATCTTCTTTCATATGTGACCCAAGTTTGAAACAATACAGTAGAGCTGTCCGGTGAAACAGTTGTAGTCGCTTTAGATATCTCAAAGGCATTTGACCAAGTTTGGCATAAGTATTTACTTGCCAAACTCACCTCGTTTAGGTTAAATGATACGCTCATCAACTGGGTTTCTAGTTTCCTTGATAAAAGACGAATACGTGTCGTAGTTGATGGTTTTTTTTCAAAAGAACATAACGCGGGCGTGCCACAGGGATCCGTTATAGCGCCTACACTTTTTCTGCTGTACATAAATGACCTTATTTCTTCAACAAATAACCCCATCCATTGCTTTGCTGACGATAGCACTCTTCACTGTAGTTCATCTCAGTCTACTCATAGTGATAATCCACCTTCTAAGTCAAATCAGGAAATTAAAGCGGAAATAGCAAATTCGATCAACAAACACATTCAACGTCTTCTCGAATAGGGAAGCAATAATCTAGTTAAATTTAATGCTAACAAAACTCAGTGTAGTCTTGTGTCCGCCAAAAAAAAAAATCGATCATTTCCTGTAGTAAGTATGAATGGCTCAGTTCTTAAGTTTTCAGACTCTATTACTCTATTGGGTATGACTGTATCTTCAAATCTCTCATGGGTTGGCCATCTTCTGTCAGCTACCAAAACAGCTGCTCGTAAAATAGGCTTTTTGTACAGATCTAAGCAGTACTTTACCTCTCGATAACTCCTTCTCTCATCTGGATTAGTATTCCCCAATACGCTTTCGATATCGTTGAACGTATTCAAAAGAGAGCGATTAAGCTTATAAATTTCCCGTGCTTAACTTTTCACATACAGTCCCTTGAGCATAGAAGGATGGTTTCATTTCTTTCTTTGTATTATCGTTATTACAACGGCTATTGTGCTGCTGAATTATATTCTTTGATACTATCTCGGACTATCTTTGCGAGAAACTCTCCGTTCGCTCATTCACATCATGAGTATGCAGTACAAATCTCCACTTGTCGTACCAAACGGGCGCAATCCACATTTTTCTACATGGCTTCTAAACTCTGGAATGATCTCCCTAGTTCCTGCTTTCCTCTCACTTATGATATGAGAAAATTTAAGGCAGCTGTTCATAGGCATCTATTGGCAATTCATTATCCCTATATCCATCCTCCTAAGTGTTCCTGAGTGCTTTAGCACGATAGGCCAAATTTAGCCTGTTCAGGTCCACAATCATAAAAAAAAAACTTCAGCGACCAAAGAGTCAATGAGAATGGTGAACGCCTAGTGAACATCTATGTGGGGAGAAGCTTGTATATATCTAATACGTGGTTTAAACATAAAAATGTGCCTATGTATACATGGCAAAGAGGTGAATCTAAAAAGTATGATTGACTCAAAATCATGAGAGACACGAAAGAAATGCGGGGATCGGAGTGTGAATCGAGTCACTTTTTGGTTTTATCGACAGTGTGTTTAGGGTAAAAGTAGGACTAAAGAAGGAAAGCAAACAGTGCGGACGTGCAGAATTAGGGTAAACAAACTAGCAGATAATGGTGCGAGTAAAGGGTTCAATGTGAATTGAACAGTGTGGAACGAACAAATAAAAGACACTGACGTTGAAAGTGTATGGATAAGCTTGAAAAACTATGCTGTCATTGTGCCGTGCGGATATGTGGAAGAGCGACTATAGGTAGACTGAAAAGATGTGTTTGCTGGAATAAATCGATAAATAAAGCAGTATGTAAGAAAAAGATTGCGTACATAGCAATGATTTCTGCAAAAAATGATACTAATAAAAAGCGATTATACGAGGTGTACAGATTAAGAAACAAATAAGCGAAGGAGCCAGTGAGAATAAGCAAAGAGGAAGTGATGACAGTGGAAGGAGAGAAAATGCAGAACGATTTTGAGGGAAACAAAAAAACTCTTCTGGAAATGGGTCAAAACTACAAAACGTGTCCCAAAACAGAACGCTGCAGGAGTGATGAATACGAGCAACGAAATAGTACGGGACGATTGTTAGGAAATCCTGGCAAGAATATTGTGGAAAGCTGTACAGAGGAAAGTAAGACTGAAAGGTTGAATAAGGATAATGTAGAAGGAATGGTGAATTAAACTGAGGAGGATATTGGGATAAATGAGGTAGATAAAACGGTAGGAAGGTTGAAAAACGGTAAAGGAGCAGGCGTATATGAAATCACTGGTGGAATGCTAAAGTATGTAGGTGCAAATCTGATACGAAGATTATGTGAATTAGTCAATATATGCCTTAAGTATGGGAAAATGGCGAGGGTCTGGAAAAGTGCCATCATTGTACCACTGTTTAATCGTAAGGTGAACAATAGGAATAATTTGCGCAGCGTATCTGGTAAAGTATTTGGAAGAATGCTTATTGAAAGAGTACGAGAAACTACATAAACTAAGATTTGGGATGTGCAGGGTAGCTTCATGCCAGGGAGAGGATGTGTTGATCAGAAGGCTGCTCTCCAGCAGGTGATCGAAAAGTGTTTAGGTATAAAAAGGAAGATGTACTGTGCGTCTGTAAATCTGGAGAAAGCATACGACAGAGTGAATAGATACAAGGTGTGGGGAATATTAAATGAATATGGCGTAAATAAAAGTCTAATAAACAGAATGTGGGCAGTATACAACGGTAGTCGGGCATGTGTTAGGGTAGGAGGAGGAGTTTGATACAGTTTATGAGAGCATGGACCTAAAGGTAAACGTGAGCAAAGCTAAGATTGTGTTGTTGAATCGGGAAGGTGGAAACGAGAGTAGAGTATTTACTCTGCAAGGTGAAATTGTGTAACAAGTGGAAGAGTTGGTACATCTGGGTAGAATGTTTACTGCAAATGGTCTAATGGATGGCGAGATTGGATGAAGTTTCATTGCTGGAAGGAAAGTGTTTGGAAGTATGTGGACGATAATGAGAAACGAAAGCATGAGCCTAACTACGAAAAAAGCAATCTGTGATGGTGTGTTTGCCCCGTCAGTACTGTATGGAAGTGAGACATGGATATGTCAAAAAGAGCACGAAAGAAAAATAAATGCCGTGGGTATGAGATTACTGAGAAGCGCGTGTGGTAAAACGAGATGGTATAATATAAAGAATGGGTGTATAATGACGGAGTGCGGCAAGGAAAACACGATGATGGATAGTATAAAAGCATTACGGTGGTTTGGTCACATTGAGGGAATGGACAACGTAAGATAAACGAAGCAAATATAAGTGGGTGAGGTTAGAGGTAAGGATGTGCTTGGTGTGCCGCATAAAACTTGGCTGAGTGTAGTAAAATGTATGATAAAAGAAAGAAAGATATAGAGTTTTAAAAAAATGGACGTCAGTGACAATGTATGAATCTTGCGGAAGCTAGGGAGGTATGCAGAGAGAGGGACAGCATGGAGAAAGATTGTGAATGAAAAATAAATAAGAGTCAGGTATTGTTTTGCCTACCCCCGCAAGGCAATGGCGTGAAGGCTATGTTATGTTATGTTATCGAAAAGTACAGATTTATTTAAATTATAAATATTGAGAAATACACTATTTAAAAACACAAAAGCTAAGTATTGTAGTATTAAACACATGGATTGTTGAATACAATATTTGTAGTTAATGGTTAAAAATTAAAGTATGATACCTATAAAGTAAGGAATACTGCAACGAAACTAATATAAATAATTTTTCAAATTAACATCATTGCCATTATTTCGACGTAGTGTATTATGTTTATGACAATAATTCTAATAGAAACTAAAATTTAAAGTGACAAAGAACAAAATTTATTCAGTTAAAGGATGCAGCACGTAAATAGAACCTACAGCAGCGATCGTTAGGTGGTCTAATCTTTCAATAATTTTTTTGCAGATAATGTCATAATAAACATCAAATCAAATATCCTAATGGTACAGGTATAATAAGAAAACTATAATAATAGAGATATTACTAGAAATAGAAGTATATAAAATCATTGACCTATAATAAGGTGTATTTATACAAAATTAAACAATCAATACGATACAAATGGTTCGGCAGGTAGTCGTTTAATCATGGGATCAATTTTAAGTAGCCACCTGCGATAAACGTGACGATTCCATAGTTCACTGAATATTAAGATTCACTCATTATTTTAAATTTGTTTGAAATCAATCCGACATGGCACCTGTCTGTCTCAACCCAGCCACAAGACCGATCGTAATTACGAAGTGGTAAATCGAACTTATATTAGTTTTAGATCAGATGCTTTTTTTATGTGGGAGAGGATTTTCTTGCGGTTGCATCCGTGTAAGGGTTGTTAGAATAAAACGCGACAAAAAGATGTTGTGCAATGGTGAAATTTTTGTGGTTTGTGCAAAGTGCAAATAGTCAGAAACCGCAGATTTCCATGTCTTTTTATCACACTGTTACAAAATCTTTTAATTATTATTTTATTCACGTAATCCACGTAATAAACTCAAACCTATTAACAATTTCGTAATCAGTTTATGGTCTATAATTATTCAAACAAAAATTATAATTTATATTGATGAAAAAAGATTAATTAAATAGGAAATCTAACCTTAATTAAAGTGTGATTAGTTATAAAAGTAAACAAACCCGTGTGTGGTAAAACCAGATTGTTATAAATTCAAATTCAGAAACAGGTAGCATTCATCTTCATGTTTTTATTAAAATGCTCAAATAGAATTTTATCTGTAAGTTTGTATCAATGACGGTTTTAAGATGAAAAAAACAGTATATTTCTACACTTATTTCATTGTATGAATGTGTGGCTTTTTTTTCGCTCTCCTTTAACACAGCTCTGAATGCTTGAATGAAATAGCAATTTACAATTTATCTGACTGCAACTTTTTTCGACCAACAATTTTAATCATATAGTTTGAAAGCAGTTTATTTATAGGCTGTACTTGTTTGATGTTGGGAATAGAAATTACTTGATTTTAGTCCACGCGTGTGTTCTTATAGTTAATAACTATTATTTTAAACGTTTTAGGCAAATACGTTTGCAGACCCAACGTTGAAGTCTCTTGCTTCTTATTTGCATAAACAATTACGTTTCTAAATATACTAGAAGTAATCGTTATAATATGTCAGGAAGGTTGCAGAGGCGAGATTTTGCAAGAAATGCAATTAACATCACTCAAATACACACCATGCTGATCTTCTCTACATTCATTATATTACATGTGCGCATATTACGCTATTTTCTCAATTGTATTAGTGGTATGAACACTGCTGGAGGTTGTGAAGAAATAGATCTCGGGATGTATTCTTTTTAATTGGTACTGGTATTGTCGTTGTCAACACTCAGGACACGTATAAAATGTAACCTTCACTTGTCACTCTTACAATTTTCATAATTACATTTTGTACACTATAACACAGAAAAATGTGGCGCTAAACTTCTTTGACTTTTCGTGTTAAATCACATTAACGAATATAACAATTATTGGCAAAATATCTCAAACTTGTCTAACCATACTTTCTGATAAAAGGGCAAGGTAGCAATCCAAATAACCTTAGATGAATTTGTTCATACCAGCATAATGCATCGTAAGCCGCTCGGTTAGCCTTTTGTTGTTTATTTTACATTAGACCTACGTTCTGTCATTCCCATTGTCGTAATCTGCAGTTTATATCCATTTGTGTATAGTCTAGGACGGACCCTAATAGGTGATGCATACTAGAACGTTTTTGTCCCAGATGATTTCTTCAGTTTCTGCATCTTGAGTGACTTCACTACGTCTTGTATGTTATACTTTAGTTAGATATGTACTCTTTCTCTGTCTCTCAGGGTCACTTCCATTATTGCTCTTACGATTTTCATCCCCGTTCCCTGCAGCACTACTTACTTTTTACTTGTTTTTAGCTCTTTCCTCTACCGCATTCGAATGTGACGTACTTAATTTGATTTTGCGCATTTCAGTCCACATTCACAATTTCATTAAAATTTGTACAAATATACAGGGTGTGGCCAAATGTGGAGGGGGTGCAAGATTGTATAAAGACGACATAAATTAGAGAAATGATTTTTTGACCAGGGATATATATCAATGGGCACTACATTTTAAAGATATGTTTGGTCATACAGGACGTTTCATGTTATTGGAACAAACTAAACTTATACTTTTTTAAATGGAACACCCTATATACTAGCTCATAAAATACGCTTTCATTTAATACCAAATTGTATGGGCCTATCTTCTTTGGTTTAAGAGATATTCAATTGTTTTCCAAAAAAAAATCCCACTTACGGCGGCTGCCACTGACTTGTTAGGTGACTTTTGTTTATTTTAAAATGGCAGAAAATTATTTGTGGTCCTGTAGTATTTTGAAATTTCTTAATTTTTAGATTTTTTAAATAATATACAGGGCGTGTCACTGTTTGTAAATACAACTTTTTAAAATTTTTTGAGATGCCCCCCATACTGTTCATGTCATTCGATGCCTCGCTTGACATTCTTTCTTTTTCATCAAGCACCTAAAATTAATAATTTTCGAAATATTTTCAGTTTATTTGTGAAATTGTGATTGCAATACAAAAAGGCTAAAAATAGAGGTATTAAGTTGGCTATGGGATTATAGTTTCTTACCAAACAATTTTTTCAAGTAAAAACAAGAGCTAATATAACAATTACAAAATAAAAAATTTAGCGACCACCGATTTTGTTGGTCAACATGTCTTATCAAATAAGATATTTTTCTGTGCTATAATAATGCATGTTATGCATATTCACTAAACCATTACTATTGAAGGCAGCTTCGTCACCAAATAATATGGAATTGACAAAATTAGGAACTTTTGCAATTTTTTGCAAAAACCAGTTGCAAAAATGAATTATTCTTCGTTCAAAATCCTGACCATATAGTGGTTGATGAAGATCTATATCATATCACTCATATCTATGGTATTTATGGACATTTAATATATTTTTCACGCTAGATTTTTTTCTATCGGCTATATGTGATATTTGTGAGGTACTTACTTGAGGATTTTCTTGGATTGCAAGTAAAACTGTAGGTTGGTTTTCAACATTTGTCACTGCTTTATTAAATACTTTCCTTTTTCTTCAGATTTTTGTAAAAGATCTTGAAACGCGATAAGTCGCGGCTTTTTTTCAGCATCGGTATATCTTGCTGCAGAAATTCTACTTGCCGCCAAGTAATTTTTTTGACATTCTCCAAGAACAAACATCATTAAAACCATTTCCTGAATATTTAGAGTCATTTACAACACTTTGAATAAATTAAAACAAAAATTAGGTTTAAACTGGATAGAGCCAATTGTTACAAACAATTTTTCTCTTTTCAACGCACTAATTTCAAATAATCTTTGTTATTTGATCAGCAACCCATTTAAATTTACAAAAAGGCGTAGAAAATGAAAAAGTTAATTTGAACATAATCAAATTGAGTACTTCAGAAATTTTACTAATTTACTGATTCAAATTTGCCTAGAATCAAGAGTGTTTTATGCATTAATTTTGTTCAAAAGTCTGTTAAATTTAAAATTATTCATTAAATCAATTTGCAATTGTTATATTAACTTTTGTTTTTACTTCAACTATAATCCCATGGCCAACTTAATACCTCTATTTTCAGTCTTTTTGTATCACAATCGTAATTTTACAAATAAACTGAAAATATTTTGAAAATTATTAATTTTAGGTATAAGATGAAAAAGAAAATCAAACGAGGCATTATATTATCAAATTAAGAAATTTCAAAATACTACAAGACCAAAAACAATTTTCTGTCATCTAAAATAAACAAAAGTCGCCTAACAAGTCAATGGCGGCTACCGCGAGAGGGATAATTTTTTCTAAAAACAATTGAATCTCTAAATCCAAAGGAGATAGACGGATACAATTTATCAAATGAAAGCATATTTTATGGACTTTCCAAAAATGTAATAATATACGTGGTGTTTCATTAAGAAAAAATAAGTTTAGTTTGCTCCAACATGAAACACCCTGTATGATCAAAAATATTTTTAAAATGTAGTACCTTACTTATTTGTACAACCTTCCATCCCTCCTCGTTTGGTCACCCTGTACATAATAATTCTATCCTAAATAAAACCCGTATGTTATGCCAATGACTCTTGTAGTAGGTTATCAGTCTTATTATGTATTCTCTAATTAAATAGTAATTTTGTAATTTGTGGGTATTAATAGTTCTATAACTCATCTTTATATAGGGTGGAACAAATAATAGCTTTAACTTTGTTATTTGCATAGTTACAAAAAATGTTCAACATTAAAGTTATTTGGTTCATTAACATGCATGGTTTGCGTTTTTTAGTTTGCTTTGTTGCTATGCAACTAACTTGTTTTTCTTTATGGCAACCATACTGTTTTGTCATTTTGAAGCAAGCATATTTTTTTCTATTCAGTCATAAAATTTTGCGAGAAGAAATAGTTATGCGGCTCATTCATATAATGACTGTCCACACATTTACTTTTTACTGATATTATGTGTGTGCTTCTTGCACCCCGTATGAGTTCGTTTTCGCCCAATACCGACAACTATGTCTATTTAATGTGCCGTTTAGCATTAAGGTCGCTTCATCAGAGAATACAATATTTGAAACAAAATTCTCATCTTAATTACATCGTACCATTTATTTGCTCACAGAAATCAATCCACTTATCAAAAACATCAATTCATGTAATAACTGAACCTTATAAGGATGATTTTTTTCTTTTTTTTAAGTTCTAAGCGCGGAAGTATGGCTAATTCCTAAACTTTCTGCTACTTCCCTCGTTCTTCAATTGCTAACAGAACATCTAAAGCTTTTTCTTCACTTGTTGCCGATTTTGGTCTGCCAGTTCTTTTCACGTCTTCATCGCTACCAGTTCTCTAATTTTTTTAATTGATTGAAAGATCTGAATAAATTTCGTTTACTTTGAGCCTCCGTATCAATAAATCATTAATATTTCTATACATTGCCTGTCACTCAAATGGACCACGTCTTCAAAGTTAATAATTTTCAGGAACGTTGAACAAAATTTTTTTAAACCTATAATAATCATTTATTGTTCGTTTGTATAAATTTATTTGTCAAAATTGCATAGCATTCTTTATCAAAAGTAATGTTTTTGTTTAATAACTGCGTGATTTTTCCATAACACCCTTGATTCAAGGTGATGACTGAGTCGTAAAAATATGCTTTTCTCGCTTATTTTTTTATTTATTTTATTTTATGACTGAATATAGGAAAATATACTTGTTTCAAAATAACAAAAAAAGGTTTGGGTGCTATTCAAAAAAAAGGTGGTTGCCATAGCAACGAAACAAAATCCATTATTTGATACCTACTATTGTTCCACTCTGTATATCTTTATTTATTTATTTCTACATTGAAATTAATTTATTTGCATAATTAATCTAGCAGTAATAATTAGAATCTAGTTCCAAAAATATGGTGAATTGAAATACCCAATTAATTGGAGTAATTTCTGTACCGCTGACGATATTATATTGCTGTACGATTACATTGAAAAATTACTTCTGCGATTTTGACTGAAATGACATCGCCTACGCTCAAAATTACCTACTGTAACTGTTAATTTCGTAATCTACACGCTACCGATATAACTTTGGCAGTCATCTGACTCTCTGAGGACATCGAAACAGGATAAGTAATTGTACAACATAAATCTATTGCATATTTGCACAAGTGCAAGTCTAGCTATTATATTGAATACGGTGGTTTCAAACTATTTGATTATTCGTGCCAGTAGTACGTTACCTAAAATGTTAAAAGTTGGTTAAATGAACCCATTATATACATAAAATCTACTTATTTATGTATTCTATATATGTGTGACGCTTAAATGCAATAATTGTTAACCATTATTTACCTGCTTTAACTGTCAATTTACATTGGCAAAATATAACAGTGATTCCTGTACCCCTGAATTTATCTTTCGTGTCTCAACCTCAGTTAGAATTCTATATAAAGAACTGTAAATTGTAAATTCTATTTTATTTGTATTTATCTTTCATTTAAGATAGAAACTTTGTGCCACGAGCATGTCTTTTTCTTTATTATTAACTTTCACATGATAATCGACTTGTTTGAACTAGACTTACTAACATTAAACAATATTTTTGCTAATTTAAGATTTAATTTCTTTTTTATATGTTTATTGAGTAAACGAATTCATATTTACTGGATACTTAATTTCTTGTTTTGATTTGTCTGTACTTTTGTATGTGTACTAATTGAAATTTTCTCTTTACCACCTTTCTCTCCTTACTCCCTTTTTTTAATTTTTAGGGTTGTATTGCAGAAAATTAATGTGACCTACTATTACTACTAGAAGGGCTTATGCTTACTAACATTTATACTAGTGCAAATCTTCCGGCCACGCATACAAAGTTCTCTAATTACTTCACTGTTGGATTATACATGCTAGATTGTGCTGAGTGAAATCATCCCAGTCAAAATCGCCTTACGCCATTATAAATGATCCATAGATAAAAAATGTCCCCATTGCACTAAATCATCACTATCACTAAAACTTTGCATATTCTCGCTTTACTCACTATTGTCCAATACTTATTTCTCCGTGTCAGTGAGCGGAGATTGTCAGAAAGTGTTGGTGCTCTAGATGTATTATAATTCCTTTATGCGTTAGTTCCCATGGATTTGAAGGGGTTGGTTAATTTCGTTATGAATCGCTTGTCTAATTCAGTTCCAATTTATTGTGATATGCAGAAATATACTGTCCACGAACATTCATCTTCATCAGATAGGTTTTTGCTCGCCGCATTTTATATGATTCTGTAGGTTAAGAAACCGACATTATTACTTTTGTTGTAATAACTTTGTCCATAAGAACAAATTTAGACCCAAAAAGAGCACTAAATGGTAAGCTACGAGTACTTAGTCAGATGAAATTAGGTCCTGAATTATTAGCTACTACTACCACAGTCACACGTACCCCAAACGAGATTAACCCTGTAAACGTAGACGGAATTTTAGACCTCGAAGACGCTATTACGATTCCCCACGTACCAGTTGGAATGTCCTGTCTATCTGTATATAATTGTCCTATTACCAGCATTTCAGAGAACCGCCGTTATTACCGGTTTACTCATAACAACTCCTACCTGTACATATAAAGAAACCCTGATTTGTATATAGAAAGAAAACTTGACCTGTATATAAAACCCCTGTTTCCGGTTATGATGTTACTCATAAGTAATGTACTAATAAGTATTTCCTGATAATAATTGCTGACCGGAGTTCCATTCATTTAATGGAAACAAGCATAGGTCCCCGACAGCTATTTATAATCAGCACACTTTCATACAAATGTAAATACCACACTCACCTGTAAATAATCTCTTTGTAAGCCTGACTCCAGATCACCCACATTTCATTGCACTGATATCACTTGTTCATGATTATTAATCGTTTTAGTAAGGAAAATTATACACATTATAAAACAGCTGTTACAGTATATGTTACAGTAATGTCCGTAGATGGCGATCGTAATTCATTTAATTCACCAGCCAGTGGCGTGCTATAACATTTCTACCCAGGGACCACCAGAATCAGTTTTAGTTATCAGTTCATTTATTTATTTATTTCTGTTTTAGGGTTTGTTTTATTTTACATTATTATAACTAAATAAATTCGTTATAACCTGCTATGCTTCATTCTTCGGTTATTCACAAAGTACTGACATTCTTTAACCCCGACCCAGAAGACAAAGAATAAATATGTAGAGCTGAAGGGCGTATACAAAGTCAGTATTAATGAACACCGTGTATTGACGCTAAAATATCAGCGGTGTAACATTATACATGCTTCGAAAAATCGAAAGTCACATAGTGTTAAATCAAGTGAATACGGTGTATGATTCAACACACAGACTTGATTTCGTGAAAATAATTGCCAAGCGATCAACGATGTGTGACTCCATGCATTATGGTGTAACATATACTAGCCAGGATTGCGATATTCTGGTCGAATTTCACGAATTGTGCCCAACAAACGTTGTAAAACTTACAAATAGAAAGTAGCAATAACTGTTTCACCAACTGGGACTAACTCGCGGTGGATTATACCCTTACTATCGAAGAAAACAATAAACATTGTATTGACTTTTTATGCAACTTTTTTTTGACTTGAGGTGATGATTTCGACTTCAACTCTGCACTTTGAAGCGTTGTTTTCGGATCATAAACCACGTCACGTCGCCAATGACAATTGATTTTAGGAAGGCTGGGATGTGATTTGCTGCTAGTACAATCTCCCTGGAACGTTGCACTCTCATCAATTTTTGCTCTTCCGTTAGTGTGTGTGGAACAAATTTAGCGCAGACCTTTGTGTTGTCCAAATCCTCGTTCGGAATTTGACGAATTGTTTTTTTGTTGACGTTTAATGACGCTTCCATCATTGTTGGTGGCGCATTACGATCGTTGGATACAAATTCTTGCACTTTTCGAATCGACTCTCCTGTTTGAATTGATGTTATCCCTTCCACTCGTTCGTCGTCCTCCAGCGATTATCTCTCTGCCAAAAATCATTTGTGCCACTCAAGTGTCTTTGACCGTTATAAACATTCACCCCATAACCTTTTTGCACCATCTTTAACGTTTCTGTGACTAATAACAGCGCGTTGTTTCATGATTGTATACCGTAATAAATTGTAGTGATTAACAAAATATTTGACATATGTCAAATCAACCTTTTCGGGTACGTTCACAAGAGCTCAAGCTTCAAAATGACATACAGTTTCAATAGACGTCGCTGTTGTTTGCTGAGATATAGCTTCAGTCCCAGAATTTATTTCGCTCAATGTGTACGATAGAGTACGAAATATGCCTAATAGCCGAAAATACTCTTACAACAGAACTTAACTAAATTGCAGTAGTTGAGAAAATTTTGAGGTGGCAAGAAGTAACTAACCCTCGTTTTTAAGCTTTGGCGCTATAAAATATCGCGTTTCGACACATCTATACAAATATTATCAAGTCCCGCAATAACGAAGACTACGTTTTGCCTCAGTGTAGTTGAGTTTTCACTTAAATAACGTGTGCAATGATGTATGTAATTGCTCGATACATAAGTTTTAATGCTGTCTCCCTAATGTTTAGAATTTTCTTGATGAAACCAAGGGTTTTCGCCACCTGAGAACCATAAGTAAAATGTATAACGTAACGTTGCAATAATGGCTATACTCAATATGAAATATATTAAGGTTTTTTTTTTGTATTGGTGTTCAACATCAATTAGTATGAATTCACATTATAATATGCATTGAATTGAGTTGTTCTTTCACATTACTTAAACTTGTCGAGTACATATTGTTTACAAATACATTTTTGAATAATCTGTAATATCTTGAACATCTTTAAGTATTCATTCCGTTATTTAAATAGAGTTAGTATTTTTACTTATAACCACGCATTGTCTTGTATATAATTTTAATAAAATTCTACTTGGTAATAACTTTAGTAAAAGAATTTCACTTGGAAGATCTTCAGCAAGTAGCTGATATATTTAAAACAAGTGGAACAATGAATATATTAAATGCCACACAAACCGAATAAAAGAGCGCGAACAATGGCGATATAAACAATGTGTCGATGGATTTAAAAAATATAGAACGGAGGCAGAAAATAATATGTACCCGTCGTGACTTAGAAATATTTCAACACATAAAAATTCTTCAGGTGCATTCCGTATTTTTTAATCTAACGCAGTATAAAAAAAATTATTCTGTTTTGTTTAAAACGGGTTTAGCTTTGCCTAAACTTAATAAATAAATCCAATTAATAATTTTCTTGGGGTTTAATGTGTTAGTATACATTATCATGCGAGTGTGGCCCACCTACAATCTCACGCTTTGTTATAACAAGTTATTAAAGGATCTTCTTAACACAATTAGTACAAAATACATAACAGCTATCAAATATCTTCGGCTTATTATATAAAATAGAGTTATTAAAGGGGCATTCATCATGTAGACGTGCGTTATTGATATGTTAAGGTTATAAATTTAACTCACGTTTTTTTTTTATTATACGTACACATTTCATTTGCAGTAATCATTTTTATAGTATGTTTCTTTTTAAATACCAATCTACACTTATATAATCTATTGGGATAACGCAAAGATACAGAAACGTGATCTTCATTGCATAATTTAGTACTTTAATACTAAGTAAAGAAACGTTAATAAGATTATCAAAAAGATAGGCATTGTATATAGTATTAAAGAAAATGTGATACTATGATAAATAATCTGGTGTGGAACACCATACGCTTTCCAACTTACGAAATGGAAATTAAAAGAAATGAAATAATTTTAATAATGATTTTTTAGAATAATTATGCAATCTCTTTTATAAGAAGTCATTACGAAAATAGACAACAATGTAAACGCAAAAACAATAATCTATGCCAAACAGACGTTTAAAACATCGTGACAGATAGAGGTTAATAAACATCTATACTCCGTTTACCGAACAAAATTGTTAAGCTCCTCCCGAAAATTTCCGCAACATTTAACTGCAACTTTGTTACTTATTGATCGTATTTTTAAAACCCGGGACACAAGCAATTACTTGCTTTCAACTGTTGTAGTTGGCGTACTTAACAGAACAGACGTCTCCAATTTGTCATTGTGTTTTGGTGTTTGAATGACTGTGTATGTTCTATGTTCTCTGTTTTTTTAGAACAAAGTAAAATGTGTTTTGCAACCGTATCTTAATCTAAACTTAGTGTATAACCCTATCGCCCTTATAAAAGAAAAAAGGAAAAAAGGAAAAAAGGAAAAAAAGAAAAAAGGAAAAAAGGAAAAAAGAAAAAGGAAAAAAGGAAAAAAGGAAAAAAGGAAAAAAGAAAAAGGAAAAAGGAAAAAGGAAAAAGGAAAAAGGAAAAAGGAAAAAGGAAAAATGAAAAAGGAAAAAGGAAAAAGGAAAAAGGAAAAAGGAAAAAGGAAAAAGGAAAAAGGAAAAAAGGAAAAAGGAAAAAGGAAAAAGAAAAAAGGAAAAAGGAAAAAGAAAACAGAAAAACGAAAAAGGAAAAAGGAAAAAGGAAAAAGGGAAAAGGGGAAAAGGAAAAAGGGGGAAAAGGAAAAAGGGAAAAAGGGAAAAAGGAAAAAAGGAAAAAAAAAGAGAAAAACGAAAAAAAGAGAAAAGGGAAAAAAATAAGAAAGGAAAAATGGAAAAAATGAAAAAAGGAAAAAAGGAAAAAAGGAAAAAAGGAAAAATGGAAAAAAAGGAAAAAAGGAAAAAAGGAGAAAAGGAAAAAAGAAAAACGGAAAAAAAGAAAAAGGGAAAAAAAGGGAAAAAGGAAAAAACGAAAAAAGGAAGAAGGTAAAAAGGGAAAAAAGGACAAAAAGAAAAAAGGAAAAAAGAAAAAAGAAAAAAAGAAAAAAAGGGAAAAAGGAAAAAAAGGAAAAAAAGGAAAAAAAAGCATAAAGGAACAAAGGAGAAAAGGAAAAAAGGAAAAATGGAAAAAGGATAAAAGGAAAAAAAGGAAAAAAGAAGAAAAGGAAAAATGAAAAAAAGAAAAAAAGAAAAAAATAGTATATGACGAATATTTCTTTATACCTAAGTCCACCTGTAATTTCTAAACTTTGCTTTACTGTAATTATTTGCAGTCTATTGTACCTACTTTAATATATTTAATATAATAATTCAAAGTGACATTTCCGTTTGTGGTTTTTAATTTTCTAGGTATTTATAATTTTGTGGGTGGAGAACTGGTCGCTGCTTAGATTGGCCAAAATTTAGTGGAAGGAGGTTGACTATTTCTGTTGGATAAACAGATTTTAGATGCTCACTTAAATTAAAAGAAATGAAATAATTTTAATTTAAATTTTTTAGGATATCTAAAAATGACATCTAAACTTCATATCAGATAGAGATTAATAAACATAAATAACATAAATTTTTAAGTTTATTTCGCTTAACATTAAAAGACTTTGCAAAGAAAATTTATCTAAAGTTACATTTTCTTTAAAAAATACGTCTACACTTTTTCTTATAACATTAATCGTTATTCAGATAAGGAAAAAATTTGAACTAACACTTACATTCTATTTTAGGAATTTTTTCCCCGCTAAATTACGAGCCAAAAAATTGCATGAACATAATTAATCGATATGTTTAAGGTCTATATCTATGTATTTTTATATCTTTGAGATATGCAGCTATTTTAAAAATACTTAATAAAACCCAAAAACTGACCCTAAAAAACCCCCCTCTCCGCCGCTAGATTTCTCCCAAGTCTAATCAGTTTCAAGCCAAATGAAAAGAAGCTTAGCAGTGGCAGGGCCGTGGAATTGGGAAGGTCACCAATATGGTAATAATTTCGTAACGTTGCAAATGGTGTGCTGCATGACGTCACGGGAAATTAATCAAATGGCGCATAATAATGCATGTCATCTTCACGAGTATAAATAGAGATACCTTTGTTTTGCATAAATCCTACATGCTGTTATATACATTCTGCATTTGTCGTCAATATCTACCGCTTTAGTTGTTCGAATCTGCGTTGATTGTTTAATCTACATTTCCATTATTATAAGTGGAACATTTTATGAAAATTACCTTACGTTAATATATGCTACAGTTCGTTTATTTGTACGTTGAACACAGATGGAAATTACCTTTACATTATAGTATGTTGTCTTGTGAATGGAAATGAAAATTCTCGAGCTACAGTTCGTTTTAGGACGCGACTGGTATCTTTGTTTTGTACAACTAAGTACTTATCATTTTAGTGCAGTTTAAGTAAATAACAAATCGGTGTAGTTTTGTTTTGATACGGTTATAAAAGAACAGCTGATTTCTGTTCTAAGATAGAAACATTTGAGCTCATAACCTATCATCCTGTAATATGTGTTGACATAGTACCTTTTATGATTGAATACTATGTTGATCATATTACATTTTGAATTTTAAGTAAAAGTACATGATAAGCTTATATAGTATTGATAGTATTGATTTACTAATTATTTAAAATCGTAAGTCACTACGAAAAATATCGTTTGAGCTGTTATGCCTAAATTATTCAGACATTTTGTTTTACTTAAATATACATATAACTACAATTGGGTATTGTTATTTAGATTACCTATGTTAATAAGGTACAACTTTCTCAATTTTTGTTGCATTTTAATTATTAAACGTATAAATTGAGTGGCGTCCAACAAACAAAATTCTAATACTGGTTATATCTATGGATAAATATCTGCATCCCTCACACCTAAAAACCAATCAGTTGTCAATTACAGTACGTTTCCTAAGTTGGTGACTGAGATAGACCGTGGTGCAATTTACCTTTTGTAATATAACATTCAAACCCCCGAGTTTTTATTTGTTACAGCACATACTCACGCACGCGCGCGCACGCATGTAAACACACACACACACATACGCGCACATACGCGTACAAACACGCACACCGGTAAATATGCACACACGCACTCACGCACACGCGCACATGCAAACATAGTAACACACGCACACATGTACACGCGCACAAACGCACACCCGTACACATGCACATATGCAGATACATAACACTCGTAGGTGCACATGCGCATAAGCACACACGCACGCACCCGCTCACACCCACAACACTCACATGTGCACAAGCCAACACGCACACTCGAAAATGTGCACATACGCACAAGTCACACGTGCACACGCGCTTGCATTCACGCACACACGCACGCATACACACTCAAGCACACACACACACACACTCACACACACACGCACGCACACGCACACGCACACGCACACGTACACGCATACGCACACGCACACGCACACGCACACGCACACGCACACGCACACGCACACGCACACGCACACGCACACGCGCACGCACACGCACACGCACACGCACATGCACACGGACACGGACACGGACACGGACACGCACACGCACACGCACACGCACACGCACACGCACACACGCACACGCACACGCATACGCACACGCACACGCACATGCACACCCACACGCACGCACGCACGCACGCACGCACGCGCGCACACACACACACACACACACACACACACACACACACACACACACACACACACACACACACACACAGTTATAAACTCGAAGGTATTAATTGCTGCTTCAAGCATCCCTGGGCAGCCAAATCATATGTTCTGTATTATTGTCTTCAGTAATAGGTTGACATGTAAACTTGTAATGTTGATTTAAACTTTTTGGGGCCATATATATATATATATATATATATATATATATATATATATATATATATATATATATAGCGTAAGGTTAGGGTTCGTTATTTCCAGGAGAACGCAAATGCGCGAGAGAGAATTCATTAATTGCGCTAGAATTTTTTAGAGAAAAACATGACAAAATTCGAAATGTGGAAAAAAATAAAAGTTCAGAAAACGTAATGACGGGTATATTATAAATAATATACTAACGCCACTAACGTACGTTATCCGATGTCAATATGTCCCTTTATCGTCTTGTATACCAAATTAGCTTTTCAAAAATTTCATTATACAGGGTGTTCGAAAATTATGGTCTAATATTTTACCAGAGTATTCTACAAGCCATTTCAGAGGAGGATCTTGATATGAAATGTTTCAATTTGGGTATTCTCTGTTGAGATATTCGAGTTTCAAAATGTTAGAAAATAATATTTTTTTCATTTTCTTAAAACGGAAATTTCAATTTTGGTACAGCTAGTCGAACGCTATTTTGTGGGGCTGTCTATTCTTTGGCTCATGTATCTGGAGGGCGGGAATCAGCAACCCCTAGTTTTGTTTCTTTCAGAACTTTTTCTTGCAATGGCCGATTTCAACATAACTTTTCTAATACTACACCAAATTTTGAAATTTTTTTACTCAACCAACAGTTTGCGCGGAAAAAAATAAAAATAGAGATTAAGATCAGACATTGAGAAATAAATAGTTTGATCAGTTATTAACGATGTGAACAAATGAAAATAAATTTATCTAATCGCGTAGTTAATAATAATAATAAATGTGTTCAAAATGGCCTCCGGCACATTGTTCACATAATTGTAGTCTTTTAATGAAATTAAAACTTACGGACCATGAAGTGTCTCTTATTTAATTGCAATTATTACAAATTCTTTCTTTCAGTTCCTCTATCGTGTTAGCTTCTGTTGCATAAACCCTGTTTTGCAGATGGTCCCATAAATATAAGCCAAGAGCATTTAAGTCGGGAGACTTTGAGGGCCAGTATATGCGTGCATCCTGACCTCTTCTGGGAAATTTTTGTGAAACCATCGCCGAAGAGCCAAAGTAAAATGGGCACGAGCTCCGTTCTGCAAATACCATATGTCTTGTCTACGTTGGAGAGGTACATCTTCCAACAATTCGAAAAGCTTATATTCTAAAAAGTACAAATACTGAGCTCCCCCTAAACGCCTAAGAAAAATAAACGGTCCTATTAAAAACTCCCCTAGGCTGCAAGCCCAAAAATTTAGGGAAAGAGTATATTGATATTTTGCAGTCATGGCAGAATTGGAATTTTCATCGGACCATTCGTGCATATTGTGATTATTTAGAATACTCTGTCGTGTAAATAAAGCTTCATCAGTGAACAGTATTCGTTCTGTAAACTGAGGGTTTCTAATATGCCTGTAAAGTATTTCTGCACAAACTCTGATGCGAAGATCATGATCTATGGGTAACAATTCTTGAATCCTTCTGAAATGGTAAGTCTGCAATCCCTTTGCCGATAGTATCCTCCATATATTAGTTATTAGGCGTATTGAAATACCACGATGGTTCTCTGACACTTCTCCTAGGATCTCTTCAAAGAAATTCAAGACTGCCTGTTCCTGCTGAATACTGATTAGAACTGCCCGTAATTGTAAATGAATACAAACAAACGTTCGATTATTAGGAATGCGACGATTGGGAAACGTTTCCGCATACATTCTTATGGCTTGAAGAACATTTCCGCGACATTCGCCATAAATCAAATACATATCAGCATATTCTTCATTAGTATAATTGTTATTCATATTAAATAAATAAATTAATAATAATATTTTTAATGGCGATTTGTTTGACAAGATAACAGAGAAACTTCAACATAGCAACCGCCTAATGCGTTTATGAGTAACCGATGCGTTTATCAGAAAAGATATTTAATAGGGTAAGGAAAGCAATTTTTATTTTTTTTCCGCGCAAACTGTTGATTGCATGCAAAAATGACAAGAGTGAAAAAAGTTTTAGAATTAGGTGTAGGACTTGTTGAAATCGGCCATTGCAGAAAAAAGTTCTGAAAGAAATAAAACTAGCGGTTGCTGATTTCCGCGCTCCAGATACATGAGCCAAAGAATAAACACCACCACAAAATAGCTTTTCAACAGCCGACAATGTGTACCAAAATTGAAATTTCTAAGCCGTTTTGAAGAAAAAAGAAAAAAAATATGATTTCCCGTCATTTTGGAACTCGAATATCTCAACTTGGGAGGACCCAAATTGAAAAATTTCGTATGAAGATCCCTCCCCTAAAATGGCTTGTAGAATACTTTAGTAAAATATTTAAACATCATTCTGAAACACCTTTTATATCATAATAAGTCATACTTTAAAAATTTTTGTTTTTATTAATGTACTTGCCTTAAAAAATTCTATTAGCAATTGCTTAATAATGTATTAAAGTATAAGTGGACAAAATGGTCTTTAAAACATGCGCGATTTTTCGAGCACGACGGCGCAGTGAGTAAGTGTTTTAAAGACCAGTTATCCACGAATACTTTACGCTATTTTTTTTTTGTCATAAATACTAGTATTATTACTGCTAAAAATGTAAATAAGAACTAATAATGTAAAATATGTAAATAAAAATTAATATATCTAACAATCTAACAATACTAACTATACTTTCTATTTTCATTTATAAAATTAAAAGTGTTAAATAATATCTAAATAAAGGTTTTGAATTTGTTAGTAATATTTTATTTGACGTTATAAGGTACTCCTGTCAGCTCAATAATCAAAAAACTGTCATTTAGACTTCACGTTTCTTGAGTTGATGCTGCCATGGTAACTTTAAAAAACGCGCGTTTTTGAAAGTTCGATTTAAACACGCTAAGGCCAATAAAAAAAAAAGATTTGTAAATGAACAATAAAATTTATTCTAAGCTGCATTTATAGTTCAATGACATAAATGACAAGGATAAAGCAAAAGTATTCCCAAACAGTTACATGTGCAAAATTTCTCTGTTTTAAAATTTGATAATTTTAAAAAACTCGCTACTTAGTCAAATTATGTGAACTTTATGTACTATATACTATACAACTAAATCTTACTTTTAATTTTATTAATAATACATATGAATGAATTTTTTTAAAGTCGTAACTCACATGCTGCATCTCTATTACATAAATCTCATACTTGTATGTGAAAAGGTACAATTTTTTAAAAACGCATTTCTACGAAACGTTTTAGTATTAATTGTTGACTAAGATATAGAATACCCAAACAACACACATTTTGTATTATTTAAATTGAACTTCTATATTATTTTCTATTGTTACGTTTAGATAAAAATTCAATCCGATTAGCATTTACCGTTGCGAGATTATTTTATGTCATTGCACACAATTGGTTTAAACATTTTGAAAACTTGCCTGCATAGTTTTTATCAAATTAACGCTATGTTACTATTGAGCTGTGCTTATGCATGTGAAATATGGCAAAAAGATTTCCCAGGAAACAGTATGAATGGGAAATGTTAATTTCAAAAGTTTCCATTGCATTTACAAATTTAATTATAAAAGAAAATATTTCACTTTGAATGATTGATTGTTACTAATTTCATGTTAAAAATAAAATAAATTTATCGCCATCACAATAATATATATATATATATATATATATATATATATATATATATATATATATATATATATATATATATATATATATATATATATATAAGAAAGTTTTGTAGCAGTTGTCTAGTTTAAAATAAAGAAAAGATCAAGATTGGTTGACAAAGGTAATAAATTTACCGAAAGCTTCCCTTTGAACAAAGGATCTTTTCTTTATTTTAAACTAGCCCCACAACCTTGGCTGCTACCCAATAAATTGTTCTTATTGTTTTTAACTTAATCAGCCACGATTAACAACCTTGATTATATATATATATATATATATATATATATATATATATATATATATATATATATATATATAGGGTGATTCTTTGGGAGTTCTAATTAGACGTTTTAGAGAAACTTGGTATAATTAAAACCTGAAAATTTGGGTATGGGTTATGGGGTTTTCGGATATGCCCAGTTGATCTAAAATATTTAGAGTCTTCTACCACTGGAAGTTGGCTAAAAATTCCTTATTTTAAATAGAACACCCTGTATATTATTACGTATTTCGAAAAAGCTACCTTTGAGGATTCTACTAATGTGGTTTTGCTACCTTATACCGAGTGTTTTACGAGATATGACCAATTTTAGTACGAAACAATGTCCGGTTTGACACACTGTATCTTTATAAATTATAAAAAGGGAAACAATCTGGTTGGTAAAAATTTCTTTATTATCATCTATTTTAATAAAACTTTAACATTTTGTGGATAAAGTAATTTTTAATGTACGAGGTGATTCAAAACGCGTACTAAAACATTTCTCAACTTTCTTAAATGGATCACCCTGTATTTTATAACGTTATTAGAAAGAGCTTTAACTGTTCTTTAAGTTTCATTAACCACTCCCTATACCTAAATCGAACCTTTATTGGGGTATTTAGTTTTATAGCACAAAATATTACATTAAAACATCAAAGAAATCAAAGTGTAAATTTTAAAAAAATATGTATAAAATCAAATTTAACATTTAAAGTAAATGCTCAAAAACATCTCCTTGTTGCTGCAAACATTTATTAGCTCTTTGAAGTATGGAAGTCATTGTTGCCTGTCTAATATGCACTGGTGTTAGTGACGAAAATGCATACCGAACCCTTTCTATAGTGTCTTGTTTGGTTGTTACAGGATTCTCGTAAACTTTATTTTTTATAAATCCCCAAATGAAAAAGTCTAAGGGGGTCAAATCAGAAGAACGTGGAGGCCACAGATATGGACCTTTATTTGCTATCCACCTTCCATCAAACATTTCGTCCAGACATCGGCCAACGGCTCTGATACTGTGCGGTGTCGCGCCGTCTTGTTGGTACCATGCTTGATTTCTCTCTATCGCTGGCAAATTGGCCAAATTTGGTTGAACCACATTTCTTAAAATTTCGAAATACCGTTGTCCAGTAAGGTTTTCGTCGTAGAAGTGGACACATAAAATTCGATCACCAATTAACAAAAGAACAATTATCAAAAGAATAAAGACAAAGATCTGGGATTTAAGCACCTGCCTTTTACCCTATTTTAAATTTTATGTCTACCTACCTTTTACTGCACAAAACACGTTAAAGCACCATCTTTCTTGAAATGCCGTTGCCCTTTTTAGATGGGGATTTTCGGTTGCCCAGTAGGGACAATTATGCCTGTTGAACATACCATTATCCGTAAATTTTGCCTCGTCAACCTAAATGATACTACTTAAAAAATCTTCATCCCCATCTTTCTGCATAATAAGCCATTCACAAAAGTTAATCCTTTTTTCTAAATCTGTATTATTTAGGGAATGTACAGTGGTGTAGGAATAAGGTCTCCACTTGTGTTTTTTTTAAATTCTTTGAATTGTTGAAAATGACAATCGCAAATGACGCGTTACATCTCTTATGGAAGCATTCGGATATGCAGTTAAAAATGCCAAAACTTTTACCTCATTATCTTCATTATTGACTATCGGCTTATCTCTAATAGTTTGTGCTCTAAATGATCCATACTCTTGCAAATTATTCATAACTCCATCAATGGTTTTGTTAGTTGGAGGAGGTAAGTCTGGGTATCGTTCTGCTAAAATACGACATGTTCTGACTGCGATTTTGTGGCATTCTCCGTGAATTAGTAATAAATTAATGAAATCTTCATTAGTGTATCCTGATCTGGCCATTATCTTTAAGTATACTTTAAATCTTAAACTTTCTACAATAGGAAAAATGTTAACTTGTTAATCTATCTAGAATTTTAGACGCAAACTGGGAACTCTCAACTAAAATTTTCACGGCACACTATTCTAATAATAATTAAAATTAAAATCATAATACAAATCGTTAATCCATACATTAAAAGCTAAATACCCCAATAACGGCTCGATACTAAAGAAATTTTTACCAACCAGATTGTTTCCCTTTTTATTATTTATAAAGATACAGTGTGTCAAACCGGACACTGTTTCGTGTTAAAATTGGTCATATCTCGTAAAACACTCGGTATAAGGTAGCAAAACCGTATATTGGTAGAATCCTCAAAGGTAGCTTTATCGAAATACGTAATAATATACAGGGTGTTTTATTTAAAATAAGGAAGTTTTAGCCAACTTCCGCTATAACGGGAAGTGGTAGAAGACTCTAAATATTTTAGATCAACTGGGCATATCCGAAAACCCCATACCCCAAATTTTCAGATTTTTATTATCTCAAATTTCTAAAACGTCTAATTAGAACTCCCAAAGAATCACCCTGTATATATATTATTAATTATTAATTTACAAGTGTGTTATATATATATATATATATATATATATATATATATATATATATATATACACACTTGTAAATTTGTAAATGTCTACAAAACAAAGTGTAAGTAGTTGTCACGAGGAACTTACGGAACAAGAAAGACCCATAAGTGCAAAAGACTTATGTATGTTTCTAGCTGCCGTAAGCAAAGTTTATGAGCTAGATCAAATGCAGCATAATCCAGAAGTAGCCAAACAAGACGTGAGAAAGTATTTCATATGATGATGAGAAATTTCGGAGCATTTTTGGCAAGCGCAACTAACGATAATAACGAAATCGAATGTATGCGTACGTCTGACATAATAAAATTTATTGGTGAATACTATCGCAATCTAACCTAAAAGTAATGAGCTAAAGCGTAACTATTACGCAAGTACCAGGTGTAAATATTGTAACCCTAGCTAGTAATTTAGTAAAATATTAAAATAAAATGCTATATATCTACCAAAGAAATAGATATTGCAGTCGTTGATCCCAGTATTGAGCTAATTTTGGAAGGATCAATAACCACAACTTAGAGTTCGTTAACCTACGTTTGAATAATTTAATGACGCTAAGGGCAATGACATCGTTCTCTGAGTTTATTGTCCTTAGTTTAAGGGTGCACAGGTTAATGTCTCAAGAGTCTTAGGTGAAAGAGCTCCAAACTTAGCTATTTGACCTGAAGTTAGTAACCCCCTATAAAAAAATTGGTAACTGGTCTTTGACTCCAAAGTCAACGACCTCTTAATATTTTGGCAATACTTTGGTACTGGATATATATATATATATATATATATATATATATTGAGATGTTCAGAAAGAAGTAAAAGAAGGATCGGCCAGTTTAAATAATAATTTTGTTATAAAAAGGGGTGATTTCAAGCTCGATACATGTGCGAGACATTGTTTTGATAAAATTTGGTTCACGATGGGTTTAAAGTGGATTTGTTTTGGATAAAATAATCTGAATATTATTTATACAATTTGATTTCATCATAAAAAGCATTGTGCTACCAACAAAAATGTCAAGAATGTTAAATAAACTTATTTTCGTAAAGTCAATTTAGTTTTTACTTTATTTCAATAAAAGTCAATTTTTCGAGAGTATTTTGGCAAGTGGACATTTTACAGGTGTTTAAAAACAAATTGTAAAGTTAGGATTATATTAGGGATATTGTGTAAATAGTTTTAGAATGCAGGAAATGTGAAAAATTCATAAAAGGGTTATAATATGGACTTATTAGGAATATTTCTCACATATTTTTGGATGCAACTCTGTGACAAACATAGTGATATAATTTTAATAGCAAGAGCAATGCATAGAACATTTTAACACAAAGACATTCACAGTTATATACATTTTTATAGTGAAAATTCAAGTAAGTGTGTTAAACGATGTGACTTTTTAATGCAACACTATATGATACAATGCATTTGAAATGAACAGTAAATATAATAAAGACAAGTATTACAAGCCACTAACATAACATTTTGAGTTATAAAAACGTTTTTAAATATAAGTTATTTGCAATTTTAGGTTTAAGTTTGGTTATGTTTTTTGCACAAATTTATAGTTTCTTCTTCAGTATCTCATAGTTTTTTAAAAGGATATAATGCATTTCACAGCAAAATTTCGTGAAATATGGGGTGAATTTAGGATTTATTTACATACACATAAAATTTCTTTAAATTCAAGATTTCAAACTCTAAAAGTGTGTTGTCCTATGTAAAATTTTACCAGGATTACGTTTATGTAATTAGATTAAGTGTAGCTTGTAAGTTTAGGTAGTTATAAGCAAATTTAAATTAGATTAGGTGATTTCGCATATTATTTTAAGGAACCATATCTTGTTAAGTGTCTATTTATTCGAAATTTTATATAGTTTTCATTTCTGTCGTTAGTTTTTAAATCCGTTAGTATATAAGAAAGTTATGGCCAAATTTCTATTTTAGTCCAAATAATAAAATGTTTCAACCAATCAGAGACTTAGTTACAAAGGTAGATTTGCTAAAAAAAAATTGGAAGTTTTAGTAACAACCAAAAAGGTATAAAAGGAATTGCCCTGGAAGTGGTGAGCTCTCTATAATTTGTTCAATTTTTAAAAAAAGGTTAAAGCAGTGTTGTGTATTTGTGTAACAAGTAAGTTTTTCTAACCTAATTTAATTATCGGAAAGAAAGTTATAAATAACGAAGAGAATATTCTAGAGCAATTGTTTTTATACCGGCATTAATTTAAATAGTTCGGTCTCCGATACCTGTTAGTTTTCGGAAAACTTAGTACGATTTAATTTGTGTGACGATTTTGTTAAAAATTTTCGCTTTATCAAACTTGATTTTATTACGTTCTACCAAATTAAAATCGCATTTATTTGGTCATTTGTGTTTTATTTCTTGGTACAACTTCTTTTAAATAATTTACATTTGATCCGGCATCTAAAAATAAAGGTGAAATTATAATAAATTTTGGACAACATTTAAACATTTTATAAACGATACCACTCAATAAGCGTTAATTTATTTAAATAAAAAAAATTACCAAGATAAAATTAGTGACTGGAGTGTTGCCGAATTGGAAGAAAACATTACTAGTTTTGGAAGTTAGTGTCATCGACAACCCGAGTACCTGTGAGCTGCCTATGGGTGTATGGTAGCAGCAAGAATCAAGTGGAAAGTGCCTGCATCAAATTGGAACAACTTGAAGACATCAGCTTGCACTTGGAACAATATCTGTGAGTCACATTTTCATTATAGCCCTATTTATTGTGTACATTATTGTGTTAAATTTCCTGCAAATCATTATTTATTGGGTATATGTATTGGTGTAAAATTTCAAATAATACTTATATAAACACCTGTAAAAGAAACAAAATTTTAAATTATCTTCAGATTCTAAATTTAATTGTAAACAGTAAATTTGCAAATCATTGTTTGACAATTTTGACATTTGCTAACTTCATTCAATAACGTTACAGCGCATGCGTTATAAGTGTAAATTCTATTCAGACTTATTTCTTATACATATATGATAATTTCTATAAAGTGTAATTTATATAATTGCATACAGAATAAAAGTTAATTTCCCACTAAATAACTGATTGAGCTAGTTCGGTGCACATATAATTATAATTTAATATATTCGATTATTATTTAATTATCAATTACCCCATCAAATAAAATCCAACTAAATATAATTTCCTCAAAATAAATTTATCGCCATCAAATATATATATATATATATATATATATATATATATATATATATATATATATATATATATATATATATATATATATATATATATGCAGGGTGTATTTTAAAATCACTGACAAACGAAAACTGGAGATTCTATTATTCAAAATAAGACAAAAATTATCATAAACGCTTTTCCGAAAATGCTTCCTAACCGAGATACAGGTTGATTAAAAAATACTTTTTTTAAGATTTTTTAAGATTCCTCAAAAACTACAAAAGATATTACACTGAGATTTGGTACACCTAAATTTCTAATTAAGTACAATTAATCAGGTGGGTTTGAGTCAACTGGCTCCATCCAGTGGCATAGAATATGTTAAGTTAATCACTTTTAGTAAAAAAAAAACACACGTCCCTGCTTTTTGTGAAGAAACATTTTTTTTTAATTCAACATTTAATTCTGCAAATAAAATCATACTTAGTATTTTTTCGATTCGGCACCCGTTTTTGAAATATTTTGCATTAACATAAACGACTACATTATTCAGTAACAACCAAATTAAATAAATCAGAGATTGCTTTGCATTTGACAGTTACGTATCTTATGCTTGCTAAAATAGTTGCATTTACGCGTGTTTTGCAATTCATTGTTTGTGTCTATTTACTGTGAAAAAATTAATTATTCCAAACGAGAACTGGTCGATATGCATTTATGTTATGGTAATACTAATTGCAATCCTCGAGCAACTGCTCGACTTTATGAACAAAGATTTCCAAATAGAAGACATCCACATCATACTACGTTTAGAACCGTTCATCGTAACTTGTTAGAGTATGGAAGTTTAAAAGGAAAGAAAAATTCCGGACGAAATGCTCGTGTACCAGTTGAAATTGAGGAACAAATTTTAGATAGAGTTTATGAAAATTCATCAATAAGTACGCGTGAGTTAGGTTTAGAATTTGGTGTGTCAAACAGCAAGTCTTGGAAAGTTTTACGAGAACAAAATTTACTCCCTTTCACCTACAAAAAGTGCATGCATTATTGCCTGCTGACCATCCTCGTCGAATGAATTTTTGCGAATGGTTTTTAAATAAAAATGCTGAAGATGTACAATTTGTTAGAAACTTATTGACCATTGACGAGTGTATTCCCGAAATGGAATAATAAACTTGCATAATTCCCACAAATGGTTAGATGAAAATCAGCATCCAACTGTAGTTACAGATCACCCATATAGATTTAGCGAAAATATTTGGATAGGTATACTAGACGATCACCTAATCGGACCTATCCGTTTTCCTCAAAGACTTACTGGCGAATTCTATTTAAATTTTTTGAGAGAAGATTTGCCAGAATTGTTTGACGACGTACCCTTAGATGTTAGAATGAACATGTATTTCATGCATGATGGTGCACCACCACATTCTACACGAAACGCCAGAGAATTTTTAAATGCATGGTTCCCTGGACGCTGGATACGAGGAAGTGTAGTACCGTGGCCGGCACGATCGCCAGATTTAAACCCATTGGATATTTTTGTGTGGGGGTATCTGAAAACTCGTGTCTATTCTGTTCAAATTGATAATCGAAAGCAACTTTGGAATCGCATACAGATGGTATGCGATGAGATTAGGGCTATGCCACAAATTTTTCAGCGTGTTAGGTTTCATTTGCTAAGAAGAATACAAGCTTGCATTCAAAAGGAAGAAGAACATTTTGAACAATATGTGTAAAAATAATTATTATTTTGTTTTTGATTCCTTCAATATCTCTTTAATAATGCACCTAATAGTTAACTACGTTATTTTTTTGTAAAATAAAACAAGTTTTGATTGTTTATGTTAATGCAAAATATTTCAAAAACGGGGTGCCGAATCGAAAAAATACTAGATATGATTTTATTTGCAGAATTAAATGTTGAATCTATCAAAAAAACCAGGGGCGTGCGTTTTTTTTTTACTTAAACTGATTTACTTAAAATATTCTACGCCACTGGATGGAGTCAGTTGACTCCAACTCACATGCTTAATTATATTTAATTAGACATTTAGGTGTACCAAATCTCAGTGTAATATCTTTTGCAGCTATTGAGGAATCTTAAAAAAAACCTTAAAAAAAGTATTTTTTAATCAACCTGTATCTCGGTTAGGAAGCATTTTCGGAAAAGCGTTTATGATCATTTTTGTCTTATTTTGAATCATAGAATCTCCAGTTTTCATTTGTCGGTGATTTTAGAATACGCCCTATATACACTGTGTCTCTTGAATTTCTGGACATAGCGAATTCCCATGTTAAAATAAAGTATTGTAAATATTGGCTCCCCTAATTATTTTACAGTAAAATGTCAAATGTAAAACTTCTTAAGGAAAAAAGGCTGCTTCTTATGTTACAATTGCATTTACATTTGGTTCATCCGTTTTCGAGAAATTTAGGAAAAACTTAAGGGCTTTTTCGTAACTGGTCAAGGTTGCTTTACTTTAGACAGACAATGCTAACAATAATTATTAATTGTCATTGTAAATCATTCACTGTTCAAAAACAATTCATTCATCATTAAAACTTTATTTGGGACAGACTATTACTTTTTAAAGAAAAATTTGTTTATAAAAATGAATTATTACACCATTGAAGAAAAAGTAAAATTTATTGAACGGCATTACTCTGGCAATTCACTTAGAAATATCAGAGATTTGTACTCGGCTAGTTATCAAAACCGGCAAATTCCAAGTGCAGAAACAATTTCAAAAATTATCAACTTATTCAAATCTACCGGTAACGTTAATAAGCTACGTAATTGTCAAGATATTAAGCCTCTGGGGCAAACTGACAGAGATTTGTATGTGTTACTTAATGTTGTTGAAGATAAGAATAAAAGTGTGAGACAAATTGGGTGAAGTTTAGGAATATCTCACAGTACCGTCCATCGAATTTTGAAGCGACAAACTCTATTGTTCAAGTCTTTCAAGTATAGCTTGCAGCAGGAAATTTTTGATGAAGATAAAATCATGAGAATGGAGTTCTGCGAAAGATTAGTAGAGTTATCAAACTTGGATAGAAACTTTCTAAGTCGTATTTTATTCACCGACGAATGTTCTTTTTCAACTCATGGTATTCATAACCGCCAAAATTTTCGTTACTGGAATACTGAAAATTTGCATTTATCAATAAAGAGTAGAAGTCAATATCGCAACACAATTAATGTATGGATTGGCATACTGGGCCATAGATTAATAGGTCCTTTCTTTATTGATGGTACGTTGACTGGAGAGGGTTATCTTCAGCTGCTTCAAGAAGAAATTGTCCCAGCGCTGTTAGACTTGAACCTGGAGGAAGACATTTGGTACCAGCACGATGGGTGTCCAGCACACAATAGTGTAATCGTACGTGAGTTTCTAGACGTTTCCCGGCTGTTGGATAGGTCGAGATGGTACCATAAACTGCTCCCCTGATTTGGCTCCCTGTGACTTTTTCCTCTGGGGTTATTTAAAAAACAAATTATACAACAGTGAAAACTCGTTTAACAGTCTGATCGACTTAAAAGAAGCAATCTTAGCAAATAGCCACGAAGTCTCCCAGTACATGCTCGCAAACGTTCGGCGAGAGTTCTATGATCGACTTGGATATTGTTTAGCTGCAAACGGAGATTTATTTGAGCACTTGATCAAATAGTAGAAATGGTGATTTTTTGTTATTTATTTGCCAATTTTCATAATTAATTTGTTTATAACAGACTTATTTTATTTGTGCTCTTTATTGTATTTATCCTGACACTTACATGGCTTATTAACGTTACCGGTTACGAAAAAGCCCTTAACATTTTCCTAATTTTCTCGAAAACGGATGAACCAAATGTAAATGCAATTGTAACTTAAGAAGCAGCCTTTTTTCCTTAAGAAGTTTTACATTTGACATTTTACTGTAAAATAATTAAGGGAGCCAATATTTACAATAGTTTATTATAACATGGGAATTCCCTACGTCCACAAATTCAAGAGACACAGTGTGTGTGTATATATATATATATATATATATATATATATATATATATATATATATATATACAGTGCTTTCATTTCAAAACTAGTCACCCTTAATATTTTTTTTAGCAATGGAATCTCGACCTAGAAAAAAATACGTCAATTTAGATGTCGAGGGGGACATTCAAAAACAGTGTTCATGGAATTTTACTTTTCACCCCTTAATCCCCACTCCCCTCACTTTAAAATTTCAAATTGCACTCTCTAGCTTGTGATACATCATTTTGAAGGTATTCAAAATACAAATCCAACGGCGTTCAGAAAATTGATTTCCATCGCCCCATTTTGAAATTACAAGCGAAAATGTCAATACTATAGGAATAAATTTTGTTCATTGATTTCATTGTTCAAGACAAAAACAATACTTTATTAAATGCTCAAAATGTTCTCTATTCTTAGGTAAATAACAGTACAATCTATTCGTCTAACCTCACTTTATTAAGTGCTCAAAATGTTCTCCATTCTAGACAATAAAGCAATCTATTAATGAATTCTTCTCTAATATTTTGAAATGTTTCCTCAGTAATTTGCTGGCAATCTTGAGTGATCCTAGCTCTAAGGGCCTGAATATTTTCTGGTTGAGGGTTACGATACACGATTCATTTGAATAACCCCAAAGGAAAAAATCCAATGGCGTTAAGTCGGCAGATCTGGCAGGCCATTCTATTGCGCCTCTTCTACCAATACATTTGCCGGGAAACCGTTGATTAAGCCACTCGTGAACACCCAACGCATAGTGTGGGGGTGAACCGTCTTATTGATACTGAAAATTTCTTTCATCTAACAGTGGGTTGCCTTCTTCGTCAGCTTGATTTTCTAAAGACTCAGTTATAAGCGGATCAAGGTAGTTTTCCAATAAATTTAAATACAAATCAGCGGTTAAATTTAATTCGATAAACAAAGGCGCTATTATTTCATTTCCATGAATTCCTGCCCAGACATTAATTTTTTCTGGAAACTGCATATGACCCTCTAAGAACACGTTAGGATTTTGAAGATCCCAATATCTACAGTTCTGTTTATTAGCCATTCAGATAGAACGTCGATTCATCACTGAAGGAAATATTCTTTACCAAATTGCTGTCACTTTGAATCATCGCAGTCATTATTTCACAGAATTGAATCCTCCTATCGTAATCAGTTCATGGAGAATGGTAAATTTGTAAGGAAAGAACTTCGTTGAGAACTCGTGGTGTCTTTCTTACTTTGTTACATACTGAGCCAGTTTCTTCAAATTTTCTCACCATAGTTAGCACATATTTATATCCAACATGTTTTTCAGAATACATTTCGTTGAAGACTCGGGTTGTGCTACGAGCACAGTTATTCTGGGCTACATACAAATAAATAATTTCAACTACTTCTTGAATAGTGTACACCATGAGGGATTCTTGGTTTTATTCAAATTCAATGTTTCAAACTGAAGTAAAAAATTGTCAAAATTAAACAACTTAACCGAAACAGACTTTTATAAATCGTTGCAGTCGGCAATAAATTACAAACTGAAATACGGTTTACCTTAACTGAACTCTGAAAGCAAAAATAATCCAAATCGATAAAAACACGATAAAAATATTCGAGAGAGGAGATATCGTTTCCGTATCACTTCGTATTTCAGTACTTGATAAACTAGGGGTATTGTCTTGAACAATGAAATCAATGAACAAATTTTATTCCTATAGTATTGACATTTTCGCTTGTAATTTCAAAATGGGGCGATGAAAATCAATTTTCTAAACGCCGTTGGATTTGTACTTTGAATACCTGCAAAATGATGTATCACAAGCTAGGGGGTTCAATTTGAAATTTTAAAGCGAGGGGGGTGGGGATTAAGGGGTGAAAAGTAAAATTCCATGAACACTGTTTTTGAATGTCCCCTTCGACATCCAAATTGACGTATTCTTTTCTAGGTCGAGATTTCATTGCTAAAAAAATATTAAGGGTGACTAGTTTTGAAATGAAAGCACTGTGTATATGTATATATATATATATATATATATATATATATATATATATATATATATATATATATATATATATATATATATATATATATATATATATGCGTACATATTGTGCGCATAAGTAACTTTATACGTTATTTATTTATTAACATTCTATTTATCATATTGTATTAGATACATTAGCAGTACAAAATGAAATAGTTACTGAGTCCATTATTACATAATCATCGTGATACACATCATTGCATTATTGCATATATCTTTATAGGTAACTACGAGTAAGGTTATTCCAAATAGAAGTGACAGTTAATTTTACAAAAAGTATTATTCTGTTGTTATAAACAAAAATACTTTTCTAACGCACATTCGTACAATAAATATCAATATTAAGCTATTGGTGCATATGATCGAAAATAAAATTTATTTAGATAAAAATATAAATATAACTCTTTAAAAAGAAATTGTTATATACTAAGATCAGAGGAATGAAGAGCACAGAATACCAACAGCACATCATTCAGTATTCTTCTCGTATTGAATTCAATGTGGTGGGCAAAAGAGCTCGACACAATCACTTTGGACAAACTACACGCCGACAATACCGTCCTCACACATGAAATAACTCTATGTAAAATCACTTAAAAATGTTCACCAAAAGTATACCTTCTGAGAAATTAAGTGCACCTATTTCATACTGGCAATTTTATAATACAGGGTGTCCCAAGATATTTGGACACATTTTTATCATGAATGCTGCCTAAACGGAAAACGATAGAAACGTGTAGTTTTCACTGGTGTACTTGATTTAGCCCAAAGTCTTATTTTAGCTATAAAATAATTTTTTCCCACGAATACAAGGTGTTTTAAAAAAATTACCATTTTTTAAAGCGAAAATAATAAAGTTTTTTAAATATAACACCCTGTATATTTTGCTGTCATCTAGAAGATGTAATCTTCTACTTTATAAAAATGTATAATGTCAGGGTGAGTTTCATCAGCTATTCCATTTATTCCGATTACCAACAGGGTTCTGCTGAAGATAGAGCCCTGGGGTATTCCATTGGTTAGTCTATATATTTTGGAATATGTAATCCCTGCGCGTACTTGGTAGCTGCGGTCTTTTAAAATACTTTCTTTTATTTTCGGCAACCTACCTTTAAATTTCCATATTTCGAGCTTTTTCAGCACGTTATGGTTCCACACTGTATCAAAAGCTTTTTCTGAACCAAGCAGTTTCTAGGTGTCTTCGTTTTCTTTTGGTATCACTATAATGGAAGTTTGTTTCCATGTTGCCATTTGTCATTGCCCGGCGCGGAATCCTTATATTTATTGTAAGATTGTTGCTCGTCATCATCAAGGTTTATTTCGTTTTTTTCGTAATTTTTCCCAATTTGCTCTACGTATGTTCCATTTTGGTTCGGATTGATATCCAAAATGTTCGATGGTTAGATTTATTTCAATGCGGAAGTGAGAACTATGGTGAAGATCATTTGTTACAGTTCCATGACATTGATAGTGCTAAGGCTGACGAGGCTAAAGATAGGCCTATAGCCCTCATATTTCCATTTGATTCGTTGAGGTGTGTATAACTACCCTTACTTAGGATAGTTAATTTGCTATCATACATGACAGCCTCTAGTATTGATCCTTTTGGCGAGTCTTTATCTGAACCCCATAACCTATTATGGCAATAGAAATCATCCAGCACAGGGTATGGGCGAGGTATTTGAGGTTGAGTCCATGATTGGTCAAGTAAGTATGTATTTAAAATGTTAATTTTTTGGTCCATTTATAGTTACTGCACATGCTAGAAGTTGTGTGGTTATATGTAGTTCGTTGCAATGGATGTCGCTTCGTACCATGATAACAACTCCACCGTGTGAAGTATCCTTTCTAAATATTTTGTAGATGCTGAATGTAAATTTTGTGGTTTATATTTATTTATCACTTGCCGCAGTTCGTCGTATTTATTTTTTATTCCGCGTATATTCCATTGTATAATATATTCTGTATACTTGATGTAAATGAAAACATATATATATATATATATATATATATATATATATATATATATATATATATATATATATATATATATGTGGACAGTAAGACAAGTACAGAAATATCACAGATAGACTATCACTTAATTGTTGCGACTGCTCGTGGACTAACTAGCGCTATTTTTTCTATTCTTGCTTCTAGGTTTACCGACCTTTTTCTTCTCTTTACGAGAAATTGGACGGATGAACTCCGGATTGAGATTCATCTCCTAGCTATCCGCTGACGGCGATGAATAATTAGCACTTGGCTTTTTTTTCGCCTCGGGATTCATCTTCCACAGCTTCTGCTTCGGTGCAGGAAAATGTTGCATTTAGAGTTTTGTACATGACACTGAATTCTTTTTTTATAATTTTTTCATTCACAGACATGTTTCTGCGTTTTGTGAGATAAGCCACGTGGGCCCAGTTGTGATCTTCTCCAATAACTTTTCCTTCCTCTTTAATTATTTTTCTGATTTCAGTGATCTTTTTTGTAATGCCGTGTTATGATTGAGAGAGGTAGCCACTTCAGCAGAGGATTCTTGGCTGGGGACAGCTGATCCCTTCATTTTCTAGCTTGAAAGTATGGTACCTTGTGCAAAACCATTACCTCTTTAATTTTGGATTCCTTCTTGTGTAGTACATCGTTTCCATACCGTTTAGTGCTGCCCTTTCCAATTAGGACATTGTTTTGGCTCGCTGCTTCGTGCTTGAATTGCTGACAGTTAAAACATCGTAGTGGAGTTGAGATGTATGGTCTGACCTTTACATTGGTACATTGCTCTTTTGATACATTTAGGCAGACTTGCTCTGTTAAAGGTGAGTATGTGGTTGACTGAATCCCCCCTTGTAACGCTTATCCTTTTCACTTCTGTGACTAGCTCGTAGCTAAGGCCATCTTTATTTCATCAAGAGAGCAATTCCATAAATCGGACAACATATAACTCCTTTGCATATATTCAGGGTTGGGCCAGGGGTTGACCTCAACACCATTTCCGAAAATCCCTTCTTTTTTAGTTATCTATTATAGTGTGGCCCCGATCTACATTCAATTAATATTTCGCCTGTTTTATGCTATTTATTTCACGAACTAGTCCCAATAACGTTTTAAAAAATAAAACGTGTTGACTCATAGAATTCCCACGAGTTGGGATGTAAAATGCGTCGACTACAGCAGTGCACTCATACTATAGCAAGCCTTGATACTGCGGGGAGGCGCCCGTTTTCCCACAGGCGTTTCAACGCTAATGACCAGGGTTCCCCGTGACCACGCTGAGGCAATCCCTTCAGCGCCTAAAACTGCCGAACGACTTTGGAATTGGGTTTTTTTATAGAGGTTACCTTCCTCGCAATCCAGGCGGTGAAGCAAAGACGACCAATTGCTACCTGTACGATGTTTTTTAGTCACGCCCTGCTAGAGTCGTCGAAGTAAAGTTCGCGGTTACGGTATTAGGAGACGGCTAGCGCTCAGCTGTCCCCAACTAGGACATCCCGGGCTTGCCACACCGTATACGCTTTTAACAGCGCACGTCCTTGGACGAGTAGAAAGAAACGGAAGATGTCTCTCAGCTTTCGCTGGAAGCGTAAAGAGATGAAGAGTTAGAGCAAGAGTTCTCCGACAGGAAAGAGTTAAAGTAAGACAAGCCACTCAAAACTAGAATAAGAAAAGTGAACTGCCAGCTAGGAAGACGCCGTCCCTGTTCTCGCTAGTTACAAAGCGCCACGTGAACTGGTCCGCGACACCGTATTCTGTAAAGTTGGCAGTGATATTTTAAGGCTACGGGTTTATATTTCGGTGTTGGCTTTGCATCACTTACAATCATTTGCAAAGTCGTTCCCCTATCTGCAACCTTGGGATGCGTCTAGTAGGTAGTTCAACGCTTAGGGAATATTGTTATTATTTTATTTAATAATTAAGATAAATCAAAAATAGTTTTAACTAATGCATAATGCAAATTAAAGAGAATGAAAAGCTAGCGACAGCTTGATAGCAAGTATTAAATTGTATTTTTTATGTCATGGCTTACTTATTCATTAATTTTTTTTTTTTTTGCTTTGCTGACGATATCACCCTTCACTGTAGTTCATCTCAGTCTACTCATAGTGATAATCCACCTTCTATGTCAAATCAAGAAATTAAAGCTGAAATGGCAAATTCAATCAACAAAGACATTCAACGTATTCTCGAATGGGGAAGCAATAATCTAGTTAAATTTAATGCTAACAAAACTCAGTGTTGCCTTGTGTCCGCCAAAAAAGATCGATGATTTCCTGTTGTAAGTATAAATGGCTCAGTTCTTAAGTTTTCAGACCCTATTACTCTGTTGGGTATGACTTCAAATCTCTCATGGGTTGACCATCTTCTGTCAGCTACCAAAACAGCTGCTAGTAAAATAGGATTTTTGTACAGATCTAAGCAGTACTTTACCTCTCGACAACTCCTTCTGCTGTATAAGGCCCAAATTCGGCCTCATCTGGAATATAATTCTCACCTCTGGGTTACTGCTCCCCAATACGCTCTCGATATCGTTGATCGTATTCAAAAGAGAGCGATTAGGCTTATAAATGACCCGGTCTTAACTTTTCACATACAGTCCCTTGAGCATAGAAGGATGGTTTCAGTTCTTTCTTTGAATTATCATTATTACAACGGCTATTGTGCTGCTGAATTATATTCTTTGATACTATCTCGGGCTATCTTTGCGAGAAACACTCGGTTCGCTCATTCACATCATCAGTATGCACTTCAAATCTCCACTTATCGTACCATTCCACTCTGGAATGATCTCCCTAGTTCCTGCTTTCCTCTCACTTATGATATGAGAAAATTTAAGGTAGCTGTTCATAGGTATCTATTGACAATTCATTATCCCTTTATCCATCCTCCTAAATGTTCCTCAGTGCTTTAGCATAATAGGCCTAATTTAGCCTGTTCAGGTCCACAATCATAAAAAAAAAGATAGAGACAGACACAGACACAGAAGTAGACACAGGCAAGGACACGGACACGGACACGGACACGGACAGGCTCATGGGGAAAGACTAGAGATATTAATTCCTAGAGGCGGATTTCATAAAAAAAAGTTCTTTTCGAGCCTTTTGAATGTATGTTTGCAGATATATGGCCGGTCTTATCTTATTCGTCCTAATGTGTAATTTTGCTGTTGTATTTATGTCTCACAATGTGACTTTCAAGACTTCTTTTTAGTTTGAAAGCTAACTATCGTCTGCCTCAGATTTTATCTAACGGTATATTACTTCTGGGAGATTGCAATGTTCATAACTCTAATTGGTTTCAATTTTTATCTTCTACTAATCCGGCTGGTCATAGTCCAGAAACATTTACTATTTAATGCGATCTAAGACAAAAGATTTCCGAACCTACAAGAATCCCTGATAACCCTAAAATATTCCACATATTCTAGACCTCTTTCTTACATCAAACCCACTGGTTTATATAGCTTCAATTTTTCCCCACTAGCTTTATCTGACCTTGTCTAATAGAAATAACTTCTACTGTCTCAAATTCCTCTGTTGTTGACAACACTGATAAAACCTACTGTTGTGTTAAGTTAGCTAAATGGAATGCTTTACTGGATTTGCTTGCAAGCTTCCCATTGCGTGAATATGATTTTAAGACATCGTGGGCATGGAGTTATAAATTCCAAAAGACAAAGTCGTATGAGTAATTTTAGCGCCCATTTCTGATTCAATAAGGTTTGTGCTGATGCAGTATCTTTAAAAAATGAACCTTATACCAAACAGAAATCTAATAACACTGTCAAAAGTCAAATACAGTAGAAATACCTGCAAAAGTGTTTATTACTAACGCTAAAAACGCAATGAACTAACTACATTCCCTTTGGGCAGGCGCAAATGTTGGTTTTTAGCTAAAGCCACCAGTAAAAATGTTGGTACATATTCATTTCCCCACATGAAATCTTTTGACGGATCTGCAGTTGGTGATTAGGTAGAAAAAGTCAATCCTTTTGTGGATTTATTTGCATCAAACTCGTGTCTCACTGACTATGGAAAAGACGTGCCCCGAGTAAACTCTTCTTTATACCCTGTAAAACCTAGTACTAATCCTTCATCACGGGATTTAACAAATAGTTAACCTATTCTTTGCATTACTTCCATTTTGTCTAAAGTCATGAAAGAAGCCAACTAGTGTTTGCTTGAATCTAACAAGCTCCTTAAAGACCACTAATGCAGTTTCAGTCATTCTTTTAACAGATGATCTTCTTTCATATGTACCCCAAGTTCGGAATAATGCATTAGAACAATCCGACGGCACAGTTGTAGTGACTTTAGATATCTCAATAGTGTGGGATCAAGTTTGGCAAACACACCTCGTTTGGGTTAACTGATACGTTTATGAACTGGGTTTCTAGTTCGTTTCATAAAAGACGAATATGGTTTCTTTTCAAAAGAAGTTAGCATTAACGCTCCCGTATCACAAGGATCGGTGACAGCTCCTCCACTTTTCCTTCTATATATAAGTGATCCTATTTTTTCAAGGACTAACCCGATTCATTGCTTTGCTGGCGACAGCACTCTCCCTTGTAGTTCATCTCAGTCTACTCACAACAGTAATCAACCTTCTATCTGGAAGGACGATTCTAATCAACAAAAACATTCAAAATATCCTTTAATGGGGAAGTAATAATCTAGTTAAATTTAATGCTAACAGAACTGTATATTGCCTTGTGTCCACCAAAAAATTGATTACTTCCTGTTGTACGTTTGAGTTGCTCAGGCCTTAAGATTTCCGACCCTATTAGTATGTAGGGAATGACTGTATCTTGAAATCTTAAATCGGTTTTTTGTTTCAGATTTAAACAGTACTTTACCTCCCGACAACTCTTTGCTATGTAAGGCTCAAACTCAACCTCATCTAGTGTATCACTGTCACCTCTGGGTTTGTGCTCCTCGATCTCGATATCGTTGATTGTTTTTAAAGAAAAGCGATTAGGCTTATAATTGACCAGTGCTTAGCTTCTGGCATACAGCTCTTTAAGCATAGAAGAATCCTTTCAACTCTATCTTTGTACTAACGGCATTACTATGGCTATTTTGCAGCTAAATTACATTCTTTGATACCATTCCAAGCCACCTTTGCTAGAAATACTCGGTTCGCTCATTCGCATCATCAATGCGCAGTGCAAATCTCAACTTGTTATACCAAACGTGCGCAATCTTACACTGTTTCTAAACTGTGACTCATACAAAATTTAAGGGACCTCTTGGCAATTCAGTATTCCCCTATCCACCCTTCTAAGTAATCCTGAGCACTTTAGCATATTAGGCTTAATTCAACCTGTTCATACTTATTAAACAAAAAAAAACTTCACACTGCTCATGTACACTTATTCATATTTAAACTCTCTTTTCAATACGATAGAACCTATGGATATTAACACAATACAAATCTCTGAATATCCTCTAGAAAATTACAAGATTTCCAACTACGTGAAACTATTCTCGAACTTCCTAAACCATCTTCAGACAATTTCGAGATTTTTTACGCAACTATACAATTGCTATGTGCACAGATTTAATTTGTCATTCACAAGTGTTCCACGGTTACTTTGAAACTCTAAATGATTGCGTTAATATTAATAGCTGTAAGTTATGTTAAAAGATCTAATTTAAGTTCTTCAAGCTTAGCTGACTAGTAAACATAAATCACTTCCAAGTTTTTTAACAGGATAGCTTTACCTACCAAAACATGTCGGGTTAAGTTGAAAAAATTTAATGCTCTGCGATTATCCAAAAATGTAAACAGTGCTTTACTGTAAAAATCTTGTTAATTTTCATAACTCACTTTCTTAACGATTATACATTATTTATTATTTCTTATTAAAATATTTTTTCAGTTCAACAAATTAGAATATTACAGGGGTGAAGTCAATTCTTAATTAAAGTTAGAAGTAGCAGTATACAAATATTTTATATAAAAAAATTATGAACATAATGTCGTATTTCATAAAGTTAATGTGTAATAGGGTACCTCATTAATAACTTTGTGTAACCTAACAGCCTTACCTTTTATGGTAAATCTATTCAAAAAGCAGCTTTGCCGTAAATTTAATGTGCAAATTCTTTAGGTAAAGTATACTGACGTTCTCATTAACACAAGATCTCTTAGATGCAAATTAAACTAGATAGAAGTGGATCATCTGAGATAGGTATTCTAAGATAGCAGGTGAACTATACTAGTAGAAGTAACCGTGGCTCGTGGCGTCATGGTTCGAAACAAATGGCTGACAGAGCGAAGATAATGCCGAGCGTTACCATCTGCTATTAAAATAATTATGATTGGACTTTACTTGTTCCTTATAGTAATAATGCTGTTGTTTTGACAATGCACTGCTTTTTTTACAGTTACCCTGATTTAACGTATTTTCTCGTTCCTGGAAGTTGCTTTTTCTACCGGAAACCACAACGGACATTAACTTAAGATTGCTATAAAGCACTTTGATTAGTATTAAAAATTATAATGACGGGTTTATAACTGTCGCGTTCTTATTTAGATAACTCTGTTTGCGATATAAATATTTTTCAAAAATGTTACATCGAAAGGAGGATGTGGGTTATTACAATCAAAAATACAAATAAAGCAGTAAATATTAACTGAATCACTTTGAACAATAAATGATATTAGCTAGATTTGTTCTTGGTCACGTCTTAACGTGGTTGAACCAGCTACCTGATTCCACATCCGGCCATCAATATCCTAAGAACTTACGGACCAAACGAATAAGACTCACATTCCTTACACTTTGGTCAAAAAGATTTTTCACATGGTAGCACATACTACTACTTCAACACTTCGATTGATTGGTTTTTTCAATGGATTTTGATGGAATGATACTTAAATTGTGTGAAATTATACATGACTGTCTACATCCCTCCGCATATTAAAATTACAGTGTGAGAAAAATATTTTTTTTTAATTATCTCTACCCAATAAAACACCTATAAAGTTGTATTGCAAAAATTAATTAAATGATGACTTTTTCTATAATTATCTAAAAAACCCAAAATAATAATCTACTATTATATTCAACAATTAAAATGAATTACCCTTTTTGTTTGCAATTAGACGGAAAGAGTAGGTCTGGATATTTTTTAAACTAATTATAAAACTGTTTTTCAATTGGTCGTAATTTGCTTGTAATTTATTGACCGGTTTTACAGTTTATGACTCATTATTATCGATAAATATTGCGCAATAAATTGTCGCTATTAATTAAGTTGTTGTAAACGTACAATCGAGGCTATTTACCTGCTTAATTTCGTATTATATCCGGACGAAGTAAATCATTAATTTGTTTGTAATTAAAATTGTAATTAACACTATTTTCTGCCAGTTTTTGTTACACACTTGAGTACTTTCGCTTGAAAAGAAAAAATAGTTTAAATATTCCTTTAGGCTATAGACTTTTTATAACAAATTTTACTGCGAATTGATCCGACAGTTCCAGTTTAAATGTGAATGATATGTCATAAATCTGCATACTTAACTGAAAGAAACCAAGCTCTAGATTTGTCTAGAAAAGAAATATGAGTGATGGCCATCATAAATTATTCTAGCGATAATTGTTCAAAAATAGGTGGGAAAACCCCCGTTAAGCTACTTTAATGTAGACATGTAATTTATTTATAGTATAAAACTTTAACCGCTTAATTTCCAATAACAGCTGAGGACGAGTTTGTTTCTTTTATTTCAACCCACCTCTGGAATCTTCGATCTAAATTCATTCATGCTAAAGCAGTGTAACAGTGGGCCATGGCTTAGAAAATGAATTCCTTCATTGGTTCACCCTCTAACAAGCAGATTTACTTCATTCATTTCATTACTATCTTCTGCGTTAATACATTTGTCCATCAGCCACCAGTTCTGAAAGCCTGCACCCGAACATCGCAATTTTTTTTACTATTTCCAGCGTGAATGCATAGTATACATTTTAACTTGAACATTTGAGGAGATGGATTTTTTGTAGGTTATTGGCACAAACAACCCCAAAAAAGCAACCAACAGTGACAGACTACATTAACTTGATGGCCAACATACATCCAAATTTCTGGAAATTATTGGTTCATAAACTTTATTCATATACAGAGTGGACCAAAAATCTTGAAACGCCCAATTATCTCGGAAATTGTCAATCCGAATTGTACAAAATTCGGGATAAGCCTATTTTGGAATACGGAGATTTCAGATTTGACATTTGCAATGTTGCCAAATTTGCCGTTTCTCTGATATCATTAGACACTTCGGTTTTTTAAATACATCACCCTGTATATGTAGTCATTATTGGAATCTCCTCTTCAATATGAGTTCACCCATATGTAATATTTACGATTTTATGTAGTCTAGAAGGTCTTAAATACATAAAACTGCAAAATATATAGATTTAAAGAAATTTAAATGTTTAAATATAGAATGCGGTGATTTTGACTTTTGTTCACCATTTACATTATTAAATAAAACTGGCAGTAGTTTGATGTGTTTTGAAAAATTCTGCAAAGTAAATCGTTTCTCTAAAATGGTTAATGAAAAAGAACGAATTCCTGTTCTAATGATGAGAGGGTACGGCGACAGAAAAAGATCTTATAGTGAAGTAGCCAAGTTGTTCAACGATACTTTCCCAAACCGTTTTCCTATCTATATGGAGACGGTACAAAAAACTGTAAAGCGCTTTTAGGACTCTGGAGGAGTAAAAGATAGATACCGATCCGGTAGACCAAAAACAGTTATAAATGATAACAAAACTTTAGATATAATTTAGATAAAATATAATTTCGTTGAAGATCCACATATATCCTCACACAGGGTTACACAATTACATGATATGGTTATTCTTCAGTCTTACGTGTATTACATAAGAATAAAGTAAAGTAAATCGACATAATTTAAGGTACTGGAGTGACGTAAATCCACACTGGATGCGTGAAAACCATACTCAAAGACCACAAAAATTAAATTTATGGTCAGGTATAGTGGATACTCAGTTAATTGGGCCGTTCTTTATCGAAAGAAATTTAAGATCAGAGAAGTACGAAATGTTACTTAGAAATAAAATTGTACCTACTATGAGAAACTTGTTTGGAGCCAATTTTAATCAGATATGGTTTCAGCGAGATGGAGCACCAGCTCTTTTTGGTGTAAATGTCCGGTGTTATTTAGATGAGATATTTCCGGGCGATGAATTGATAGACGAGGTAGTATTGAATGGCCTCCACGTTCATCTGATTTCAATCCTAAAGAATATTTTTATTTGGGGATGCTTGAAAAATTCAGTTTACAAAACTAAACTAGCAAATCTTGTACAGCTAAGGCAATGAATTATCGATGAATCTCGATTAATTTCTAGACAATCATCGAGATTCTGCCATCGATTAGGGTACTGTCAACTCACAAATGAAGCACATTTGGAACACTTGATTAAGTAATCATTATGTTAAAAATGTTGTAATCTTTCAATTGCTACGTTTTAATGTAGTTGAAAATAGTTTGTATTAAAAAAATTATTGAGATAATTAGGCGTTGCCAGACTTCTGTTTTATGTATTTAAGGGCTTCTAGACTACATAAAATCATAAGCGTTAAATATGGTTGAACTCGTATTGAAGAGAAGATTCCAATAATGACTGCATATACATGGTGATGTATTTAAAAAACCAAAATGACTAATAATATCAGAGAAGCGCCAAATATGGCATCATTGCAAATGTCAAATCTGGAATCTCCGTATGCCAAATTGGCTTATCCCAAATTTTGTACAATTAGAACTAACAATTTACGAGATAACTGGGCGTTTCCAGACTTTTGGTCCGCTCTGTATACGTATTTCTGGGTTGCTGTGGTTTTCACCGCCTCCCTTCTCTCAACATATTTCTCCATTCTTCTCTGTTGTTCTTCATCCACCATATTCCTTTTCTCCATTGCTTCATCTATTTCATTTCTCCGTGAGTGTCGTGGTCTTCCCCTTTTCCGTTTTCCTACGGGACTTCAGTCTGTCACTATGTTTATCCATCGTTCTCTACTGCTTCTTCTCACATGGCCATACCAATTTTTCTTCTATGTAGTCCAGTGTGCTCGTCCGTACCTTCATTCTTTGTCTACTCTCTTCGTTTCTTATTTTATATAGTCTAGTTACTGCACAACACCTTCTCCAGTATTCCATAACTACAGCGTTTACTTTGCTCCTATTCTTTTTATTTATGATCCAGTTTTCTGCGACGTACATCATAATACTCTATACTACTATATCTGAGCTTTTGTGTTCTTATCCCATATGGCTGGATGGAGTTGCATTATGCACTGTCTCGCTTGTCCTAGTCTACTTTTTATTTCTCCTTCTGTGCTTGTGGTGTCTTTGGTTATCATGCACCCCAGGTATTTAAACTTATTTGTCTCCTTTATTTTATTATCCTCATCTAGTACTAGATCTCCCGCGTTTTCTGTTTCTGTTACCATATCCTCCGTTATATTAAAATTTATTTCTAATCCGGCCTTCTTATATTCTTCCTCTAACTTCTTCATTATATAATTGAGATCGTCGTCGTCCTAAGCAATCACCACCTGATCGTCTGCGAAGCTATGTGTATGTAAGTATTGGTGCCTTATCGGCACTCCCATACCTTTACATTTCCTTCTTCAATTCCTCAGTGTGTATTCCAGATATATTTTAAACCAGGTAGGCGATGTGGAGCATCCTTGTAGTAGACCTTTCGAGGTTTTGATCCGATTCTTAAGGCTACTTCATTATTCTTATGCAGGGTGTCCGCAGAGGAACTACGAAGATTTCGTATACGTATTCTTTGAACAATTTTAACCAAAAATAATTATGTGCAATTTTTCCAAATTCCTAACCCCTACGGAGATATGGGCGGTGGAAGAAAATGTAAAAGTAAGTAAAGAGAATACTCTAACAGCTGCTTAAGTCTTAAAATTATCATAAAACAAAACTTTTAATAACAATTTTGATTAACAAATTAACAAGAACACAACATAGCATAAAAGTGCACATAAAATAACGAGGTGACAAAACAAAAATGGTTACAGTTGTTCAAAATGTGATTCCACACTTTAAAAATCGTATTACCACAATAAATATTTATATAAATAATTATTTGATGTTTCATGTCATTTGTATCAAACATTATTTGAATGTAAATATAATTTATCATCTGCTTTGTAACAATCAATTAAATCATACCTTACCAATTTTCAAATGAGTGATACAGTGATATGGCATTCCTGTTCGGCTTGTTTAACGGTAATTGTTATGGAGCAGCAGCAAAAATCATTTTCCAAATCGTCGTGTTCTTACTGACAAAACGATAGCCCGGACTTTTCATTGCCTTCGACAAACAGGAAGTTTTCTTACACATCGAAGTGATCGAGAACTTCCCCGACAAGTGTTTGCACAACAGGTGCTGAGAGAAGTTGAAATCGATAGTCGAACGAGCATTAAACGAATCAAAAGAGCCACTGGTAGAAGCAGGACCACGACTTCGAAAATTCTTGGCGAAAATGGAATGAATCCGTATCACCTTCAACCCATTCAGCACCTTATTCTCGGCGATTTGGCTCCAAGAGTTCAGTTTTGTGAATGGATCATCACACACGATAATATTCCTGTTACACTCTTTTGTGATGAGGCAACTTTTTCTCGGGATGGAGTGAACAATAATCACAAAGAGCACGTTTGGTCACGCTTCACGATAAATGTTTGGGCCGGGATTATCGGAGACAGTCTCATTGGACCCCACATTTTTAATGGGCACTCAAACTTCCAAATGTACAAACAATTCTTGGAAGATTTACCAGCATTGCTTGAAGGTGTATCTTTAATTGAACGTCAAAACATGTCGTATTTGCAAGATGGGTCTCAAGCACACTACGGGCCTGTTGTGAAGGAGTTTTGCACACAAAACTTCCCAACCGATGGATTGGTAGGAACTGACTTGGCCACTGGCCGCTCAGATCACCAAGTTTTAGACTTTTATCTGTGGGGCTATGTTAAGTCGTTAGTGTACGGGCGGAGTAAACTATCTTCAAGAGAAGAATTGATTGAACCAATTTTTGATGCGTTTACCAACATTCGTGACAATTTCGCAAATATCGAATGGGAAAGAGAGCTGGGAAGGCGTGTGTCAGCATGTGTGGATGTTGGTGGATCTCATTTTGAACAACTGTAACCATTTTTGTTTGTCACCTTGTTATTTTAAGTGAATTTTTGTGTTATGTTGTGTTCTTGTTAATTTGTTAATAAAAATTGTTATTAAAAGTTTTGTTTTATGATAATTTTAAGACTTAAGCAGCTGAGTATTCTTTTTACTTACTTTTACATTTTTCTTCAGCCGCCAATATCTCCTTAGGGGTTAGGAATTGAGAAAAATTGCACATAATCATTTTTGCTTAAAATTGTTCAAAGTATACCTATACGAATTCTTCGTAGTTCCCCCCGGACACCCTGTATATATTTTTCCACTGCCTTTGTCAAATTATGTGGCACTCCTATTTCGCGCATTGCCTTCCATGGTTCACTTCTTAGTACTGTATCGTATGCTTTTCTTAGGTCTACAAAAGCCATGTGAATTGCTCTATTTTTCGGTCTCTCCTGTTGTAAACCCCGCTTGTTCTTTTGCAATCTTTCTTGTTATGCTTTCTTCTATTTTATTCATTAGTAATTTTTGGTTCATTCTTCCCATTAATTCTCCATTTGCAACTTTTTGAAACATTTCTCTAATTATCCGTAGTAGTTTTCCAGAGCCGTATTTTATTAGTTTCGGAGCAATACCTCCTGGTCCAGCCGATTGATTATTTTTCATTGGCCTTACCACTTTATCTCCTCTTGAATGACTATAATTCTCCCTTCTTCAAACTTTCGTTATTTAGGTCGTTCGGTCTTTCTTCTATTATGAATTTTTCGGGCTTTCCTGTTAGTAGGTCTTTATAATGCAGTTCCCATTTCTGTTCCTCTATGTAAGGAATGTGGATCCTTTCTCTGGTATTCGTTCTTAGTGTTCTTATTGTTTTTCATGATTCGGAACTTCTTGTGCCCCCGACATATTGACCAATTCTTTGGCATGTTTGTTGCCATCTTTCGTTTTTCTTTTACCACTAGGCTTTTTACTTCTTAGATTTTAGCGCTTAACCACTTTTCGCAAAGTTGTTTTTTAAGTTGTATAGCTTTCCTGAAATATTCACTAAATTTCATCTATATGCCTGTTCTGTTTCTTCTACTTCTCTGAGGGCTTCCGACGCCGCTTTCTGAATACTATTCTTTATATGTGTGTAAGTATCTTCCACGCTATCGTACCTATGTTCTATTAGTTTTTGATCGTTTGTATAATTCTTTTATTATTTCATCGTTTAGTAGATATAGTTTAAATTTGTGTTATTTGTTTACATTTCGTTTATCTATTAGTGCGTTGTCCTTTATGTATTCCTTTTGTTTCCATCTAAATTCGATGTTTGCATATTACTAGTCTATGGTCCATCCCGCACTTTACTCCTCTCTTCATCCTCACGCCCTTAGCTGTTGTGGTGTTGTTTTTCACGATTACATAATATATGATTGATTTAGGACCTCGTGTCTGTTGTATCCACGTATACTTGTTGATGTCTTTATGTTTGAGAAACCTGTTTGTCATCTTGAGGTTATGTTATTCAAACATTTCTATTATTCGTTTGCCGTTATAATTTAGTGCGTTCTCTCCAAACTGACCTACGGTTCTGTCGTTTATCGTACATCCTGTTCTTCGGTCGTTTTTACCTTTTCTAGTTCTTCCGTTAGCACGTCCATAAGTTTCTCTTTCTTCTATTGAGCTATCTCCGTCGAGACCATACACTTCCAATATTACTACATATCGTCCATATACACTTGTGTTTAGTTTTATTACTCATTCATTTGGGGTTGGCAGCATTTTACTAGTTTTATATATTTATTCTTGAAGAGTATTGCTACTCCTGATTTAACTCTTCTATGTTTGTTCATTCCATTCCAGTAATGTATTATTCCTTCCAAGTTTTCTGTTCGGTTTACTTTCTTTTTTGTTTCACTAATTATTAGTATGTCGACGTTTGTTTTCTTGAGTTTTTCTATTACCACTCAATCCTTACTTCTCCATCCTTGTATATTCTATGTTCCAATAATAATTCTTCTTCTTGAGACTTGACACTGGGTTTTGAGTATTTATGGCCCCCCCCCCGTATCATATGGGGTTCCCTCTTGCCCAGGAGTGGGTTTCCACTTTATCATTATCTTTCCCTTAGTTTTTTCTGTGTTAGGTTATTAACGCCTAACGCCACTATGGGTCAGTCGCTGTTTGCAGCCGCCTATTATAGATCCGACGTTGCTATTTTTGAGTGGTTATTACACTCCCTCGACCATTGAGATTTTCTGTTTTCTCCTTCGCCCATTGGGACCGTTTTTCCAACTGTAACCCTAGTTAAGGGACCTTACTGGGCGCTATCAGCCGGGCCAACTAAACCCAAGCTTTTTATAGGAGATGGTACTCCTCCATCACTTCCCCTTTATCCTGGCTTTCCAATTCTGGGACCAGGTTGGCTGGGTTCACTTTATTCAATTTTAGCAAAGTCATTATGCTACGGTAGCACTCACCAATCACTACAGCGACCTGTTGACGATCATTTACAAAAAAATGTTCAATATTTTCAATAGACCCTAAACCATACTATACAGTAAGTTTAAGAAAAAAGAGAAGTTCCCCCCCCCTCCGAATTTGAATAGTTTTCTGTATTCACATATACAGTGTATTCGTAAAGCAAGTGAATAAATCTATACCTATACGTGAGTATAGGTGAAATGAGACTAAAATAGGAAACACCATTTCACAATTTAAAAACTTCGAAGCCTAATGGCAATAATAACTTCGAAAACTAAGTTAAATGTTTAAATTGTATACCATTGGCTGCCTGACAGTAGCCAAGACCATGAATAGATTAATTTTGAACATGGTCAATAACTTTAGGAGATATATGTCGTATTTCGTGACGAATTCTTGCTTTCAAGTCCTATAAGTTCTCCGGATTGCTAACGGATACTTGACTATTTAAGTATCTTCATAAAAAGTAATCTAGGGCTGACAAATCTGGCGACCTGGCTGACCACTCACTCCGACTTATTCTTCTTAGGCAGAGATTCGGGAGTATCTCGTCCAAATAAGAGCGAACAGGTGCTACATAATGTGGAGGTGCTCGAACTCGAAGTCATTTGTTGGAAAATGAGGTTCCTGTAGTTCTAAAACAATTGTATTAGTACAGGAATAAGGTCGTCTTGAAGAAAATCAAAGTATCTTGCTCCGTTTAGAGTTACATTCAAAAATTGTCCCATCTACTATGCCGCACCATACATTCTCTTTCTGGGGATGTTGGGTACTTTTGCTATTGACATGGCCGTTCAAAAGAATGGTTGCCCCATCAGAAAAAAATGTCTTTGACGAAATTATTATCATTATTAAATATTTGTTGCATTTGCTCACGGAGTTAATTTCGTCGATCACAATCGTCTTCATACAGCTGATAGACAAGGCATACATTATAAGGAGGGTACTTCGCTTTTTTGACAATTTCATGGACTGTCGATTTTGCCATATTGAAATTAGAAGTCAACTTGTTAATTGATGAGTGACGATTTCCTTCTAGTGCCAACAAAACATTCAAATGATAATCTTCTCGTATTGAGGGTTGGCCAGCTTTAGGATGATCACGAACATGCCAAAGTTCACTATATTTAGACCCGACTCTGCTTACCATGCTTTGGCTAATAGGCTACCGTTCAGGATAGGTTGCATGGAACAGTTCAACTACTTCTCTTTGGGTATGCATCCTGTGTCCAAATCTAATCATGCGCAAAATTTGAATTCATTCTCATTCTGTTAGTTTAACAAATTTGTACAACATAAGAGTTACTACTCCTTAAACACGTAAATACACTGTTTTGTAGCAAAGGTACGATAAGAAAGAAAGTTTTATTGGGTGGCACAATTTGAACCTTAAATTTTTTTAGTTTACTGCCATTAAACTTTGTACTTCTTAAATTGTCACATCGTTTTTCTTATACTCACCTATACCTTAGAATACAAAGAGGTGGTCTACCAGATCCCGTAATAGAAAATGGGGTTTCAATGTTTAAATTTAATGGAAAAATGCGCAAATAAAAATAAAATTTTTAACGTGATTGGGTGTTTTCTTCTAAAATTATTCGTTACGTTTTTAACAAACTTATCCACTACTTTACGAGTGTACTGTATATTATGACGCAAATGAGTTTAATTAGAATGCATGACTGTGTATTTCGTTCCAGAATTTCTTTAATTGTTGACTTTATTGCGATTTGTGTATATTAAAGTAAACACTAGCTAAAGCGATTTCTGCAATATTGAATTGTTGGAGACGAGGCATGGTTAATGTTCTTTGGTCTCGCATACATCAGCTATTCTTCTACGATTGTGGGCTAAACCAACATTACGAATGCATGAAAATCCCTGAAGTTAGCGTAATCACTGAAAACAATAACGACTGGACCTGTGCCAATCGCTGGTGCTTCTTTATACCTTGCATTAGCGGAACCGGCCTTTTTCGAGAAATATATGCCCCCTATGTGGTGCTGACGTATCGCTATTAGTATTAACGACTGGAGCGGTGCCAATTATTAATGCTGTTTAGTGTTTTATATTTTGATTTGGTGAAACGGGCATTTTCAATAAATTGATACTCCTTTGAATGGTGTTGACATGCAACCCTTATTAGAAGAACTGACAACTGGATCATTGTAAACTACTTTAATTTTTAGAGATCTTTAACGTTGTAGGGTAATCTAATTTGACAAAAAATTAATATACGAAAAAACAAAAATTCAACGAAGTTTTCCAAAAAAAAATAAAGTTTGTCAAAAGAGGAAAATGTTAAAAAAAGTTAAGTAAATTTCTTTTCCATCCCAAGAATCAATGTATGCTTTTCCCAAATGTGCTGTATTCTTCTATTTGGCCAAGAAGAAAATATAAGAAAGTTAGACATTTTCTGGAAAACACCCTGCTTATACTACCAAGACGTCTAATAACTTATACGCGCAGTTGCGGTTAACGGTTAACACCTCATCTACCACACAATTGACAAGGTTGGTAAGGTTAATACAGGTGCTGATGTTGTTGTCGTGGATGCACTTGATGCTGGTAATACAGTCGATGCAAACGATAGAGACGATACAGTTGAAATAGTTAGTACAGTTGATACAGTTGATACGGTTGATACAGTTGACACATAGTTGATACAGTTGATACAGTTGATACAGTTGATATAGTTGATACAGTTGATACAGTTGATACAGTTGATACAGTTGATACAGTTGATATAGTTGATACAGTTGATACAGTTGATACAGTTGATATAGTTGATACAGTTGATACAGTTGATACAGTTGATACAGTTGATATAGTTGATACAGTTGATACAGTTGATACAGTTGATACAGTTGATACAGTTGATACAGTTCATACAGTTCATACAGTTGATACAGTTGATACAGTTGATACAGTTGATACAGTTGATACAGTTGATACAGTTGATACAGTTGATACAGTTGATACAGTTGATACAGTTGATACAGTTGATACAGTTGATACAGTTGATACAGTTGATACAGTTGACACAGTTGATACAGTTGATACAGTTGATACAGTTGATACAGTTGATACAGTTGATACAGTTGATACAGTTGATACAGTTGATACAGTTGATACAGTTGATACAGTTGATACAGTTGATACAGTTGATACAGTTGATACAGTTGATACAGTTGATACAGTTGATACAGTTGATACAGTTGATACAGTTGATACAGTTGATACAGTTGATACAGTTGATACAGTTGATACAGTTGATACAGTTGATACAGTAGATACAGTTGATACAGTTGATACAGTTGATACAGTTGATACAGTTGATACAGTTGAAACAGTTGATACAGTTGATTCAGTTGATACAGTTGATACAGTTGATACAGTTGATACAGTTGGTACAGTTGATACAGTTGATACAGTTGACATAGTTGATACAGTTGAACAGTATGTACATTTTGTTTTGTTAATGTTTCTATTTCACTTAGTTTACTTTTTTGCTCCTTACATTTATGTAACGTATGCTTTTATTCACATCTGATCTACTCATACTATTTAACTTAATTTTTATATTGTATAAAATAGTTTCTAGTTTTTAATATAATGGTTTTTAATTTTCACTTGTTCGAATATTTGTATTTCCTTTCCATTCCATTAATTATTGTTACTGAAAGCTTTTGCTTTTATTGATGTAATTATAGTGTACATAGTTTATTGTATAATTTATTTTTAACAGTGTCTGTATGTATCTTAGTTTCTAGGCCATTTCGTGCTTTAACACCACCTTTTCCAATGTGATTAGTGAGTATTAATCCAACTTCTCGTTTAGTTGTTTTTTTGATATCTAATCTAGCTCAGAAACTTAATTGGTGTATTTTAGGATTTATTATAATTCCAGGAGTGTATGTCACAACATCGGAGTTTTATTTTTAAAAATTTTCATCCTCATTCTTATCTGCTTCACTATCCATATACATTGAATTTAATGTTGTAGATACCTATTTATGCTGAAAATAAATGTGAAAACTATTGGGAAGCGAATCAAGAGTCGGTGAAAGACGAATTTTCTTATGGTTATATATTTTGCATTGTCATTCATTTTTATTTCCCATTTTTGTACACATTTTATATTGACATATATGCGCTTAAAATTTGTAAATTCACCAATAACCACGTATTAATGTGTTTTTTTTGTTATACAGTAGTGACTAATTGTGTTACGATTAATTTAATCTAACAGTAACTCATTAAAAAGTAATAGCATGCACATGTAATTACTAAATAAATTACAGAATCATTCCTCCATGACAGCGTCTTATCATATCACCACTCTATGAAAACTTAATTATAATACCGAAGTTTAATTATAAAATTAAAATAAAATAAAATGTTATCAAAATTAATCTAATGATACATCATGATTCTAATACACTCTTAACACGTACCTGTTCAGTTCTTTTTTCTTTTATATGGCCGTTAGTAATTTTATATGTAAAAGTAGAACACGACTCATTTTTACCATTTGCGCTACAGTTGTTAAAAAGGTACCAAATTAAATCGGTGGATTATTTTTTACATAACTGTGACTATTTATTAACGATTGCCTATACCTCGTAAAACAAATAATGCACTGACCAAAATATGTAAATATGTAAATTCAGTTCACTCGTGCATTCTCAATACCTCAACTCATGTAATTCCAAATAATCTATATCTTCCTATGCTGTACCCACCATTTTATCTCTTTCTATTCCAATGCACCTCTTTCAGCTTCCTCCACGATTCCATTACTCCAACTTTTTAATTTCACACTGTCTCGAATTCTACGAAGACTGGATTCAGAGCCAGTTCCAATTCAATGCATTTTTTAATGATTAACCACAATAAGCAAATGGCGTCCACAAATCCGAAATCTGACCTAAATTTTTACTGGGCCCCTTCAAACGTTATTTCTAAGATTTAACTCTCCTTTGCAACAGTACGTACTTTACATTTGACATGGTGGTTTGAGTTTTTTACCTTTTTAGGCAAATGAGTGTTGTTTTCGTTAATGTCACATTTTTAATACACTTATATATTTTCAACATTTTGCCTGCCTCTGAGTGTGTGCGTGTGCGTGTGCATGTGCTTATGTGTATGCGTGTGCGTGGTGCGTGTGCGTGTGTATGTGTGTGCATGTGTATGCGTGTCTGTGCGTGTGCGTGTTAGTGTGCGTGTTATCGTGCGTTTTCGTGTGTCTGTGCGTGTGCGCCTGCATGTACGTGTGTATGAGGAGGGTGATTGTGAATGCGTTTGCGTGTGGGTGTGCTTATAGGTGTGCGGGTGCGTGTGCGTGTATGCGTGAGTGTGCGAGTACGTGTTCGTGAGCGTGTGCGTGTGCGTGTGATTGTACGAGGACTTGTGCATGTGCGTAGGCATCTTCTGTCGATATTGCCAGATTCATTGTTCTATGATTTTCTTCACCTTCTGTTACTTGCTCTTTTTGTATAATTTCCTTTCTGTTCTCTGTTAATAATAATTCATAATGTTTTTTCCATGTGTTCATATCGACCTATTTATTTAAACTATCTCTGTTCTGTCCTAAGATTTTTTGTTATACTCCAGGCTAGAGTGCTCTGACTTCCACCTATACTACTTTCAATTTCTATGCTCCCCTGTTTTTTTCTAACCCTATTGCCTTTCTAATTACTATGCTTTTAGTCTTATACTCTTCTCTATTATTAACTGTTTTATTGGTTAATATGATATCATTAACTCCTCAATTTCTTCAGTTAGTCAGGTTGGTTCTTGTGTCCCCTTTTTTAGTTTCCCCCAGTGCTTCATTCGCTGCCCTCTGGATTGTATTTTTTGTATTTGTTATTCTATTTCAATATTTTTGCTTCGTTCTAGATCGCTCAGAGATGTTTTTCATCTTCTCCGGTATATGTATTTTATGCTATCATCTTGTAGAAGTTTAAGTTTCTTCAACAACGTCCATTGCTTTGCTGGCGATAGCACTTTCACTGTAGTTCATCTCGGTCTACTTATAGTGATAATCCACCTTCTATGTCAAATCAAGAAATTAAAGCTGAAATGGCAAATTCAATCAACAAAACCATTCAACGTATTCTCGAATGGGGAAGCAATAAGCTAGTTAAGTTTAATGCTAACAAAACTCAGTATTGCCTTGTGTCCGCCAAAAAAGATCGATCATTTCCTGTTGCAAGTATGAATGGCTCAGGTCTTAAGTTTTCAGACCCTATTACTCTGTTGGGTATGACTGTATCTTCAAATCTCTCACGGGTTGACTATCTTCCGTCAGCTACCAAAACAGCTACTTGTAAAATAGGCTTTTTGTACAGATCTAAGCAGTGCTTTACCTCTCGACAACTCCTTCTGCTGTATAAGGCCCAAATTCGGCCTCATCTGGAATATAATTCTCACCTCTGGGTTAGTGCTCCCCAATACGCTCTTGATATCGTTGATCGTATTAAAAAAAGAGCGATTAGGTTTATAAATGACCCGTTCTTAACTTCTCACATACAGTCTCTTGAGCACAGAAGAATGGTTTCAGTTCTTTCTTTGTATTATGGTTATTACAACGGCTATTGTGCAGCTGAATTATATTCTTTAATACAATCTCGGGCTATCTTTGCGAGAAACACTCGGTTCGCTCATTCACATCATCAGTTCGCAGTACAAATCTCCACTTGTCGTACCAAACGGGCGCAATCCACATTTTTTTACACGGCTTCTAAACTCTGGAGTGATCTCCCTAGTTCCTGTTTTCCTCTCACCTATGATATGAGAAAGGTAGCTGTTCATAGGCGTCTATTGGCAATTTATTACTCCTCTATCCGTCCTAGATGTTCCTGAGTGCTTTAGCACGATAGGCCAAATTTTAGCCTGTTCAGGTCCACAATCATAAAAAAAAATTCCACTTTGTTTTTATTTTTACTGTACCTAGTTGGATATTTGTGTTGTGTTTGTTTCTGTGTTGATGTATCCATAATACTTTTGCTAGAATCAGATAATGATCAGATCCACGATAGGCTCCTCTTATAACCCTACAATCATTTACTTTGAATTTAGGTAATTGTCTGACAATTATATAGCCAAATATCGATTTTTTGTTCAACAAAGGTCTTTCCCAAGCATATTTATGAATCCCTTTTTGAGTAAACATAGCATGTGGAATGCTGAGACCATAAAGTTCACAGCACTCTATAAGTCCTCAGAGTATCTTCTCCTTATTGTTCTACTACCGAACTGTCTATTTTACTTCCTACCCTAGCATTAAAATCTCCTGCTAATATAAGGTGTTGTTTTGGCTTAACCTAGTCTAGTACAGTTGATAATTTCTGATAGAACCGATCTTTAGTTTGCTAATCGGGGTCATTAGTTGGTGCGTATATTCCAATTATTACTGTTTCAAAGTCGTGAATACTAGTAGTTGCCTGTATTACTATTTCAAAGATGCATTTAGATATTTCTGCATGTCTTTATTGGTACAAAGAGAATTTTACATTTTGTTAACGGATATTGAAGTGCTATAACATCGCCCCAATCCTCATCCAGGAGCACACGGATCTTCTGTAGAGATTTTCTGCCTTAACCAAAATACTCTGGTTTTCAGGCACCGGAATCCGCCTTTCGCCCTTTTCCGTTAGCTACCCAGCAATCCATTTACTGCCATGTATTACCAGTGGTCATGCGACTTATGTCTTTTTAGACGTGGGTATAGAACTTGCTGGCGAGCTTTTACATCAGTGGGCATTTCTCGAAATTTAATAAGAATATTTCTATGGGCACCGAAATATTCCCTCAAAACCCTTTACCAGTCTTGACACACGAAATGAATATGTTTTCACTGACGGCTTTAGTTAAATACCAAAATTTACGACTGCCTTTAGTGATAACGCTTTTGCAGGAATTTCCAGCAACAATGTAGTCAGCGTGACTCTCGACCGTTTTATTAGATTTTCATTAAAGATAAGATTTTTGGGAATGTATAACTCAATGCTCATGAGGAGGACTTCAGATACTGCAATATCCGAAGATAAGGACGAGTTAAAACAATATTCACTTCATGAAAAGCTTCAAAGGAATCCAGTAAATCAGTCCATTTCGCTATCTTAATATTGGTTGTATTAGTGTTGTGAACAACAGATGAATTTGAGATAGAATTTACATCTATTAGACAATGGTTGGATCTAGTGGAGAAAAACTGAAGATTCATAAATCAATGGGTTTGATGTAAGAAAGAGACCTAAAATATGTGTATGGTTAGGATTATCAGACGTTCTTGTTGGTTCATCACCCATTTGTGTGAGATCACAGCAAGCAGAAACTGAGACAGAAGATAGTCAACTTTCAAACTAAGGTAATCTAAGAAGTCTTGAAAGTTACTCTCATTCAGAAACCTATGAATGCAACAGTCTAATTTCACAAATTTAGGATCATAATGTGTAAACCAAATTACGTCGAATTTTTTATTCTTAAAAGAAGAAATCCTCTTGCAAGCGACGCTGTTCTTGAGATAGACATACATGCGTTCTTTGTATAAAAAGTTAGAGTGAAGATTGTATTGAGTAAATTGCAAGTCGGGTGACTCAGAGCTTTCAGGGGAGACTTGCGTTTCAATAGGAAACAAAATGTCAAGATTGTTGGAGATGTTAGTTAACAGCATTAAGGTTAGATCTGATACCGCGGATATTGCAATAATGGATCAGAAAGTGAGTACTTTCGATGACCGGACATCCGAACGGAGCAGGATTTTATGTCCCTTATTTACTACCTTAGAAAACACAGCCATCTTTTTAATTTGATTTTGGACTTTCAGTCCGATAGGAATTCAGTGAGTGCGAGAGGAAGAATAGGACGAGAATAGATTACAGATACGGAAAACGATGTTCGGCAGCCCATAACGAGCTAAGAAAGTCGGCATCCAATATTAAGGGGCTCATGGGATTAGGTGTGGTAGTACCTTCCCGGTTGGGATAGGGTGCACATCCCTCCTATGGGAAATAGAGAGACTATATAGATGTTGGTACAGATTAGCGAAAAAGAGTGATCAAAAATACGCATAAAGTGTGAGCCATTCTAATTATACCTTCATTATACCCCTCCTATTAAATAAATGCAATTTAAAAAATATTTGACAATGATGAATCAACGTGAATGAATATGCAGAAGTTATATATTGAAAAATCAGCAGCCCATTTCCGCGAGGTCAACAGACAGTTTCCGGTGCTCTAGTCTATCCGGATTAAACACGCTTCTTTCCGGTCATTTCCAAAACAAATTCTTTCAATTAGGATCCTATGAATAAATAAAAGTTTGTTTTCTTATTAAAATAACATGTATTAAGTAATGTTAAATCAATAGAGAACAAATTTACAAACGTTGAAACAAACCTGATCTTGTTAATGTTATTAATCCAAGTCGTGTTTACTTTCATGTCCAGCGACGTCCTCTTCCTGTCCATCCCACGCAGACCATGCGAATCGACTGGCCGAGATTTTCTCATGTGATTTACTTTTACTTACGTTACAAATTATTATTGTAAATAAAATCATTTCATTTTTTAATGATGAAATTGTTTTATGCTACTGTTTCCTTCTGCATGCATAACAATTACTTCGACTGCTTAAGAAAAAACACCTTAATTATCCGTTTGATACACCTCTGAAAACGTAATGAATTGCAAATTTGGTTTAAATTAGAAATTTGCATAAAATTAAATAATAGTATGTATTTCAGATTCTCGGAAACGAATTCCCTTGTTGGATTAATATGGTTGCTTTAATATGTAAGTGAGTCTTATTTAGAAAAGTTGCAAAAAACTAGGTATTAAGGTAAATGACCCGAATTCAGACAGTTTTAGCAGATTATCGGCATTGTACTACTGGTTGAGGTTCGAAAAATTTGCCCAAAATTATGACATTTATTTTATATTATAAATAATGCTTTTTAAGTTGAATCTTGCTAACAAATTTTATGCATCACTAGAGAATTTTAATAGATATTTATGTATTAAGGGCATAATCAGAAGATTATGGCTCGAGGGAATGTTAAAAGCCCGACGCGAAGCGGAGGGCTTTTATATTCCTGAGAGACATAATCTACAATTATGCCCGTGGTACATACAATGTTTTATTTTATTTTGCACCATGAAACTGGAACAAAATATTAAAAAGATTCAGTATTTTCGGCAAGTTTTTAAATGCAAATGCAGTGAAATAAAGTCGACAGTAGACTAATTTGTTGTTACTAAGATACTGTGATATTGCTATTATATATCATGTCATGTGTTTGCTGTCAATCATGCTGCTTAGCATCAATGACATTTCCGTGCTATAAAGACCACATTACGCCCGCATTTGGAGGCGTATAAAGAACATTATGGTGGCAAAATAAAATAAAAACATTTATAAAAAAACTCTGTAGTCCGCTCTAATTCTGACATATAATCTATTTTTTTTATTTGACCCCTAGATTTGGGGTGTTTTATTATTACACCAAAAGTATGCTGGTATTAGACCTAACCTCAAATCTGATTGTATTCAAAATTAATTTAACAGTTGCCACATTTAA